>CAUYUJ010022281.1:1454148-1481648 GCA_963575745.1 Prorocentrum cordatum | reverse complement strand
TACAACTCTGCCTTCTACGGCCCCTTCCGAGAGGCGCTCGACTCGGCGCCCGCCGGACTCGAGGGCTGGACCGTTCCCAGCGACAAGGCCACCTACCAGCAGAGCCCGGCCAACTACCGGGAGGCCCTCCTGGAGGCCGCGCTGGACGAGGAGGAGGGCGCGGACATCATGATGGTGAAGCCGGGCCTGCCCTACCTGGATGTTATCAAGGGCCTGTCCGACCAGAGCAACCTGCCCATTGCGGCCTACCACGTCTCTGGCGAGTACGCGATGCTGAAGGCGGCCGCTCTGAACGGCTGGGTGGACGAGAAGAGGGCCGTGCTGGAGGCCTTGATGTGCATCAGGCGGGCGGGCGCCTCGGTGATCCTGACCTACTACGCCGTTCAGGCCGCCAAGTGGCTGCAGGAGGAGGATGAGTGAGCGGGGCGCCTGGCTTCCGTGAGCTCGTGCCGCGGGCCAGTCCTGTGTAGGGGACGCACGTTCCGAGTTTTCAGTGGCGATCCGGAGAATCAGGCTGGAGAGGTCCAATTCGGAAATCGGATTCGGAAGTCGGAAATCTGAATTCGGATATCCGGGTTTAGGATCGTGGGACTGTCTAGGAGGCTCTGGGGCCGTCTTCGGATGTCGGAAGCCCGAAGTGGCGAAGACACAAAGGATTATTGACAAATTTTGCAGGGGGATCAATGAAGTTTTGGCCTCCTGGAGGTCCTCGTGGTGCGCTCGTGGAAACTCCAGGACCTTGGGCCATCAGGATGACATCTAGGGCCGTCTTGGAGTCATATCGAGCCGATCTGGAGGCCATCTTGGAACGTCTTGGGCCGTTTTGGAGGCCCTCTCAGGAACCATATTGGGCGTCTTGGAGGTGAGGGAAGCTCCTTTGTTGGATGCAGCGTTTTTCTGGGCGGGCCAGAGAACTATTGGGAATCTGTTGGCAGACTTATAACCAGAAATTCCAACGCGCCAGGCACCCCTTGTGATAAACACAGGGAGCGGCGGATAGGAGTGATTTTCGGCCTATCCCGCCACTGCGCCTGGCTTGTATATTCGGTTCAGAGGCCTCTTAGATGATTGGGGGGTTTCTTGGAAGGTTTCTCGGGAGCCACTTGCAGGCGGTGTTTGGTATGTTTTGGGGCCTCTCGGGGGCCTCTTTGGGTTTGGCTTGGGCCTTTTGGGAGCCGTCTGGGGCTTTAGAGGGGCCCGTTGGGGCTTCTTGGGGCGGAGAGCTTCAAATGTCAGTTCGAATTCCTCCTCGTGGGGACCTCTTATGCCGTCTTGAGGGCCTCTTGGGTCGTCTTGGGCCTTTTTAGGCCGTCTTGGGGTGATCTTGGGGGGACAGGGCCGTCTTGGAGCGTCGGAGGCCCGAAAAGGCGAGAACGTTAGAATCCTTCAAATATATGAGGGACACACCTTTCGTAATTTAGGCTCTCGAGACCCTCTTGGGGGGCCTCCTGTAATTCTCTTGGGGCGTCTTTGGCCACATGGGGCATCTTGGAACAATCTTCGGGCGGCTCGGGGTCCGCTTGGACCGTCTTGGAGGCCTCTTTCAAGGGAGGAAACACCACCCGGATCCGATACTTGGCGTTTACTAAACGGCCTGGGCGTTTACTAAACAGCACTGCCATGTTCGATTCCTTCTTTGGGTGTGTTTACTAAACGGCTTCGGGTTCTTATGGGGGTGGATTTTTCGTCCTATACTCTTGGGCCCCGCTGGGTACGTTTCGGGGCGTTCCTTCTTGCCTCCAGAGATAACGCGCGCCAGCACGCGCCAAGCCCCGGGTACCGGGGCCCCCTCCCAAAAGTACCCCAATGATTCGCATAGAGAGTTGTGAGGGACTTGAGGACGCTCAACCCAGTGCAGGGCTCATGTCGATTCCTCCGATTCGATTCGATTCGATTTCGATGGCGATTTGATTCGACTTCTGATTCCGATTTGGATGCCGATTCCTCACTGGAGGCCTATTAGCGTGCCGATTTCTGCCGATTTGATTCGACTTCTACCGACTTGGCTGCCGATTTCTGCCGATCCGACTCATTTTGACAGCCGATCCGACTTATCGATTCGATTCTGGGCTCCTCCCGACCTTGTGGCAGATCTGTGGCAATACTTCTGAGGGACGGCTGAGGCGGGAGCCCCACTCTGCGAAGGGGCCGCCCTCCCTCCGTGCAAACCGAGCTTGTTGTTGAAGACGAGCGTTGCGCGGCACCACGGCGAGAGCCCCCTTTTGAAAAGACCCCGCCATCCGTCCGTGCGAGTGTTGAAAATGTTGAAGATTATGAGCGTGCCCTGCGCCAAGGTGATATCACCATGTTGAAAACGATCGCGTCCCCCACCCGTGTCACGGTCGGACTGTTTTGAGACGAAGGTGCGTGGCGCAAAGACGAGAGGCTTATAATTTGAAAACGCTTGGCGCTCCATCTGCGTCACTGCTGGAATTGCCTAGGATGAGTGAGCGCGGTGCCAAGGTGAGAGCCCGGTTTTGAATTCGATTGGCCCTCCATCAGTACCACTGCTGGAAATGCTTAAGATGAGTGTGCGCACCAGTGTCGAGTTTCAAAATCGTAAACGGTGGGGAAGTCTCAGGCGAGACGCCCGGCCCGCCCTAACAAGACGTCTGGTGGTGTAACAGGGAGACGTTGTTTGTAAGTTCGAGCGGTGGAGCATGCATGAGGAGCGGCAGGAGAACGAGGATGAGGTGGCTCCCGACTACTGTCAGAGCGCAACCCTGCGGCTGCTCCGACCACTCGGCGCCCATGGACGGCCTTCGCAGTTGTGCGGGAAAAGCGTTCCTGGCTGCGGTGGAGCAGGCGCGTTGGAGCAGCAAAGGAGTGCGAGAGGAGGGGGAGGAAGGAGAAAGATTTGAGATGAGGATGAGTATTAGTGAGGATGCTGGTGACGGTATCATTGATGATAGTGATGGTGGTGATACTGGCGAGGATAGTGATGATCGTGTGTGTGGTGGTGTTGGGTATGCTGGTGAGGATGATGGTGATTCCGATGATGGTGGTGATGATGATGATGATGGTGGTGCTGATGTTGTTCATCATTGTTGTGACGATGATTTCGATGATGCTGCTGATGATGATGAATATGACGAGTATGAGGATGTTGATGATGACGACGCTGATGATGATGGCGATGGTGATGATTAGGGTGATGCCAGTCATGAGGATGATGATGATGATGATGATCATCATCATGATGATGACGATGGTGGTTGTGGTGGTGGTAATAGTGGTGGTGCTGATGATGACTATGATTGTGATGGTGATGACGGCGATGGTGGTGGTGAGGGTGGTGATGTCTATGACAAGAATGCGAATGACCGTGTTGATGATGATGATGGTGGTGTTGATGACGGTGATGCATATGATGATGCTGATAACGTTGATGATGATATAGATGTTGATGATAATGGTGATAATGATGATGACGACGATGATGATGATGGCGATGGTGATGATTAGGGTGATGCCAGTCATGAGGATGATGATGATGATGATCATCATGATGATGACGATGGTGGTTGTGGTGGTGGTAATAGTGGTGGTGCTGATGATAACTATGATTGTGATGATGATGACGGCGATGGTGGTGGTGAGGGTGGTGATGTCTATGATAGTAATGCAAATGACCGTGTTGATGATGATGATGATGATGATGATGATGATGATGATGATGATGATGATGATGATGATGATGATGATGATGATGATGATGGTGGTGTTGATGACGGTGATGCATACGATGATGCTGATACTGTTGATGCTGATATTGATGTTGATGACAATGGTGATGATGATGACGACGATGATGATGGCGAAGGTGATGGTTAGGGTGATGCCTGCCATGATGATGGTGATGTTGATGATAATCACATGATCATGCTGCTGATGATGATGACGATGGTGGTGGTGAGGGTGGTGATGGCTATGACAATACTGGGAATGACGATGAGGATGATGATGATGATGGTGGTGATGATGATGCTGATGACGTTGATAATGCCGATGATGATGGTGATGTCGGTGATGCATAAGCTGATGCTGTTGATGATGGTGTTGATGATGGCGATGGTGATGATGACGATGAGGATGATGATGATGTTGGTGGCGACGGTGATGAATGGGGTGATGCCAGTCATGAGGGTGATGATGATGATGATAAAGATGATGGTGATGATAATGGTGATGACGATGGTGGTGGTTGTGATTGTGGTTGGGTTGATGGTGAGTATGATGACGATGTTGATGATGCTGACGACGGTGGTGATGACGGTGGTGATGGCTATGATGCCAGTGCAGATGGCCATGATGATGTTGATGATGATGATGATAATGATGATGCTGATGATGGTGATAATGACGGTGATGCATGTGATGATTATGTTGATGCTAATAATGTTAATGATGTCGATGATGGTCATGATGATTGTGTTGATGATAACGATGGTGAGTATGAGTATGACGATGCTGGTGATGATGACGACGACGTTAGTGATGATGACGATAATGGTGGTGATGATGACGACTGTGGTGGCGGTGAAGAAGACTATGATTATGATGACGATGGTGATGCTGACGATTCTGATGGTGATGTGGATGATAAACACGATGCTGATGGTGATGCTGATGCTGATGCTGCTGATGATGATGATGATGGATGCTGATGGTGATGCTGATGTCGTTGCTGCTGCTGATGCTGATGGTGGTGGGGATGATGATGATGCTGGTGATGATGCTGCTGATGCGGCTGCTGCTGATGCTGATGTTGGTGATGATGATGCTGATGATGATGATGATGACGATGACGATGACGATGCTTGGCATGCTGCTGTTGCAGTTGATGATGCTGATGGTGCTGCTGATGATGATGCTGATGATGATGATGATGCTGATGATGATGATGATGATGAGGATGAGGATGAGGATGAGGATGAGGGTGATGATGATGATGATGATGATGATGATGATGATGATGATGATGATGATGATGATGATGATGATGATGATGGTGATGGTGATGGTGACAGTGATGGTGATGGTGATGGTGATGCTGGTGGTCATCGTGATGTGAGGACAATGGAAAAGGGGGAGGGGGAGAGGAAGGAGGACGGGATGGAAACGATGAGGGGGTGTCTGGAAGGGGGGGAGGACGGGGGGGGAATGCATGACCAGGAGTGGGAGCACGAGCAGGAGGAACGGTTGGGAAATTAGCATGCTTGTGATGATGAGGACGATGAGGAGGACGCTTTGCAGGAGAAGGTGGAAGAGCGAGGTCATTAAACGGTAGCAGGATGGACAGGAGAAGGAAGCGGAGGAGACGGAGCAGGAGGATGACCAGGAGAAGGAACGAGGGCCAAATCAGGAGGGAGGAGGGAGGAGAGATCTAGGAGGAGGGGGAGGAGGAGGAGGAGGAGGAGGAGGAGGAGGAGGAGGAGGGGGAGGGGGAGAAGGAGAAGGAGGAGGAGGAAGAGGAAGAGGAGGAGGGGGGAGGAGGGGGGGAGGTGGGGGGAGGATGGGGAGGGGGAGGAGTGGGGGGAGAAGGAGGAGGAGAAGAGGAGGAGGAGGAGGAGGAGGAGGAGGAGGAGGGGGGGAGGGGGCGGGGAGGAGGAACATGGGAGGCGTAGTTGCAATAGTAGTAGGCGCGGAGGAGCAGGAGGAGGCGGATTGTAGCGTATTGTTGGTTCCCTTGAGAGTAGGCGTGACCTTGTCGATTCGGGTGGCGCATATGGGCTCTCCCATCCTTGAAGGCGGTGCTGGCAGGATGAGGGGGAGGTGGAGGAGGACGAGGACGAGGGAGGAGGAGGAGGAAGAGGAGGAGGAGGAGGAGGATAATGAGAGTGAGGCCTCTTGGTGGCCTCTTGTGGCCCTCTGGGCGCATCCTGTGGGCCTCGTGGGGGGCCTCTTGGTGGCATCTGGGGGCTTGGTGGCGTCCACAGGCCTCTTCACGCTGCGCGCCCAGCGCACCGTTGAAGTGTGCGCATGGCTTCCCGTGCGCGTCCTACTTCTAAAACGGATGCAGTTTCTTTCAACGAAAGCATCGCATCGAAGGTATTGGGCGAGAGACGGAAACATCCGGTAATTTCAGCACCTAGGCATTGTCGATTGCCCCATGTGGTGTTAGACCACTACGTTCATTCACAGACGATTGACGCACACAATGTACATTCATGCCGCACTTGACAAACAGCACGTGTGGACACCCACACGCACACACACACACACACACACACACACACGCGCGCACACAGTTTTCCACAGTTTCCGACTTGTAGGCGCCTCTCAATCACCATCGTTTCAAACGCTATCCAAAGACTTCACAGCATGGTCCAAGATGACCTGAGAGCGCCCAAGTGCGGCCCGAGAGGCCCTCAAGACAGCGCGGGAAGCCGTCAAGCTGGCCCTCGAACGGCTCAATCGCAGTACGCGACGCACAGCACAGGCATCATACATCACACAATGCGCAACATGGACACAGCGCACAATGCGCAACATTCGTAAGACCAGCACGCAACACACTTCACACATCGCACGCAGTACACACATAACAGATCACACACACAGACACATTTCACACATGATCCCACATCGCAAAGCACACACCACTCGAAAAGCAAAACGACACACACAATCTCACGTGCGCGCTGCACGCACACGCACACGCAATCAAGCACGAACGCGCACACCGATCACTCATCACACACTCGAAGATGCAAATACGCGCACGCACACACACGCACACTCGCACGCGCACATGCGCTCCAACCCCTACAGACCTGCACATCAGAACGGCCTTCACGAGCCCAAATGGACGACGACGGCGCTTCCCGTTTTTGTCAAGTCAGGTTCTTCTGTGTGGGATGCAACGCGTGACCTTTAGTGCTTTGTGCGAGAGGCACGGACTAAGTAGGCTACGTACCATGTTGGCTATTGACGAGCGCATGGTGGAGGCGATCCGGTGCCTCCAGCTCGTAGGCATTGTCGATTGACCCGTATGGCGTCAGACTCATGCGCACAACGGACGACAAGCGGGATCTTGCTGATCCACAGCGCTGCGCGCCCAGCGCACCTTGGAAGTGTGTCCTTGTCTTCCCGTACATTTTCTGCCGATTCGCGTATTCATAAACCACTTTGTGGGAACGGACAAGCAGTTCGCAGTGTCTTGAGTAGAGAACGAACCATGATGATTGTTGGAGAGCGCACGGTGGGGACGATCCGATGCCTCCAGCTCGTAGGCATCGTGGATTGCCCCTTTTGGTGACAGATCCCCATGCGCATACAGACGCCCAGCGGAATCTTGTTGACCCACTGCGCTGCGCGCCCAGCGCACCGTGGAAGTGTGTCCTTGTCTTTCCGTACATTGTCTGCGGATTCATACACTTTTTTGTTTGTGTTATGCATAGCACGACCTTCAGCGCCCTGAGCGAGACCACGAAGGCTGCTGGAGAGCGCGTGGTGGGGGCGATCTGGTGCCTCCAGCTCGTAGGCACTGTCGATTGCTCCTTTTGATGTCAGATCCCCATGCGCATACAGACGACCAGCGGGATCTTGCTGACCCACAGCGCTGCGCGCCCAGCGCACCGTGGAAGTGTGTCCTTGTCTTCCCGTACACTCTCTGTGGATGGCCTTCAGCGCCTTGAGCGAGAGGCCAATTCTCTGGAGCAAGGGTTCTCTTAAAGGTGAAATTGAAACTTCACAGTGAAATGCATCAATTTAAGCATGGTGGGGGCGATCCGGTGCTTCCAGCTCGTAGGTATCGTGGATTGCCCCCTTTGATGTCAGATCTCCATGCGCATACAGAATCAGCGGGATCTTATTGACCCACAGCGCTGCGCGCCCAGCGCACTGTGGAAGTGTGTCCTTGTCTTCCCGTACATTGTCTGCGCATTCATGCACCTCATTGTTTGTGTCATAAAACGCGTGCCCTACAGCGCCGTGAGCGAGAGGCACGGACCAAGTATTTAGGCTGTTGGAGATCGCATGGTGGGAGCGATCCGGTGCCTCCAGCTCGTAGGCACCGTGGACTGCCGTTTTTGATGTGAGATCTTCGTGCGCACATGCGAACGTCCAGCGGGATCTTGCTGACCCACAGCGCTGCGCGCCCAGCACACCGTGGATGTGTGTCCTTGTCTTCCCGCACAGTCTCTGCGGAATCATGCACCTTCTTCTGCTTATGACATCAAGAGGGTTGATGACCTCCAATACTCTGAGCGAGAGGCACGGACCAACTAGGCTGCTGTTGGACTGAGCACGTAGACACTGTCGATTGTCCCTTTTGATGTCAGATCCCCATGCGCATACAGACGACCAGCGGGATCTTGTTGGCCCACAGCGCTGCACGCCCAGCGCACCGCGGAAGTGTGTCCTTGTCTTCCGTACACTCTCGGCGGAGTCACGCATAGCGCACACTTCTTTTGTTTGTGGCACCAAGAAGGTTGATGACTTTCAGCGCCCTGAGCGAGGGGTACGGACCTCGTAGGCTGTTGGAGGGCGCTTGGTGTGGGCGATTTTGTTGCCTCCAGCTCGTAGGCACTGTCGATTGCCCCTTTTGATGTCAGATCCCCATGCGCATACAGACGACCAGCGGGATCTTGTTGGCCCACAGCGCTGCACGCCCAGCGCACCGTGGAGGTGTCCTTGTCTTCCCGTACACTCTCCTCGGATTCATACATTGCTCTCGCTTGTGACATCAAGATTTGATGGCCTCCAGCGCCCGGAGCGAGGGGCACGGACCACGTAGGCTGCTGGAGGGCGCATGGTGTGGGCGATTCGGTGCCTCCAGCTCGTAGGCACTGTCGATTGCCCCTTTTGATATCAGATCCCCATGCGCATACAGACGACCAGCGGGATCTAGTTGGCCCACAGCGCTGCACGCTCAGCGCACCGTGGAAGTGTGTCCTTGTCTTCCCGTACACTCTCGGCGGGTTCATACGCGTCTCTCTTGCCTGTGACATCAAGAATCAAGAAGGTTGATGACTTTCAGCGCCTGGAGCGAGGGGTATTGGAGGCAAGCGATTAAGAAAATGTCCCCCCCCCTCCCCCGTTCCGGGGGCCCCAAAATGAATGAGTGGGGCAGACTAATAGAATTCAGCCGTCAAACATTGTTTTTAATCGTCCGCTCTCCTGGCGTCCTCCTGCGCTCGTTTGATCACCCGGCTCGGAGAGGCGATCCCGAGTTTTGGAGAAGGTGGTATATTCCCTTCGTGTTTCTCGCGGGCTGCTCTGCCAGCCGCTGTTTTTCAGGAGTTTATCAAAACTGACCACTTGAGATCAACGACCACGATTGGCTGGCGCTCGCTGTCAAGAAAGAAAAAGGGCAATCATACTGGAGCCCCCGCAGTTGCGGATGAGAGGGAGGTGGCGGCGGGGTCGTCGGCAGCTTGCGATGCTCTGAAGAAGCCTGCCGCAGGCGCCGAATTTGTTCCACAGTGCACAAGGAGCCCGCCGAAGGCGCCGAGTTCTTGTCAGAGCAATGTGGGTGGGTCGCGGAGACGTTTGGCCCCAAAAGTTACCCCATGTTGGGCTCGACGCGTCGGGGGGGCCCTACTTATCGCTTCGCAAGAAGCGTAACGAACAAAAGAACCAGAGCCCGACATACACACCACACACACACACCACTCGCTGCAAGCGTGGTACAAGTACAGGGTTAGGTCTCACGTAGTACGATACAGCTATGGTCCAGCCTGTTCCAAGCCAGTGTATAGTTGATATCATATGCCTGGTCACCAGGGTTGGGCCCCAGGGCCGGGACATCCCTGGACGGCCGAGGAGGGCGTCGGAGGAGACCGTCACGGCGCACGAGAGCCTCAGGACGGCCCAACACGGCCTAAGAGCGTTACGAGACGGCCCATGGGATCAAAGAACCAAGGGCCCCTTGTACGTGCCAGGGCCAACGGCACCAGAGGTCCTCAGAGGCTTTAAAAAAGCCTCTCAAAGGCTCCACATACGCCCCATGCGGGACCCAGAGCCCCCCAAAGGCCCCCAAGACGCCACTAGAGGAGAAGAGCTACTGGTCCACATGGTGCGCCTGGCCCCCGTCGGCCCTCCCCCCAGCGTCTTGGGGTGTCGACCGATGATTGATGTTGTTGAACCTGCCATCCGCCCACGTCACGTGGTGCGCCTGGCCCCCTGTCGGCCCTCCCCCCCAGCGTCTTGGGGTGTCGACAGATAATTGATGTTGTTGCACCTGCCATCCGCCCACGTGAGATGAGTATCATGCATCGCGCCTTCTCTCATCTCACTCCTCCTTCTCCTCCTCCTCCTCATCCTCCTCCCCGCCCACCCGACTTGCCCTCTCCTCGCTCTGAAAGGTTTTCCCAGCCTGCGTAGAAAACAAGCGAGGGATCCCGGATATGGGAGACAACACGGCGGCTGGCATTAGTAGTATTCGGGGGATCCAGCGTCGGTGCCAGCGCACGCAGCGGTACACACGGGAGCTTGCCTCGTCATGGCATGGGTGAAGGATACGAAAGATTGAACGTCAGGTGTTGGCGACCTCTGAACGAGGAACACTAAGTGTACTCCCGACCATAAACATCGGATGGGAACGATGATGCACACCACATTGGTATTACATACCATCTCTCGTATTTTGCATACCTAATCATATCAGCGACCACGTACGTCATGATGGTCAAGTCTGGTGATGGTGGTGGTGATGATGGTGATGATGATGGTGATGGTGGTGATGATGATCATCATCGTGATGGTCTTGGTGATGGTGGCGATGATGCTGATGGTGCATGTGATAGTGATCCTGACGGTGATTATGATGATGATGATGTTGATAATGATGGTGATGATGCTGATGTTGACCACGATGATGATGATGATGATGATGATGATGATGATGATGATGATGATGATGATAACGATGATAAAACTAACGATGATGATGATGATGATCATCATGATGATCATGATGATCATGATGATCATGATGATTATGATTATGATGATGATAATGATGATGATGATAATGATGATGATGATGGAGCTGGTGATGATGCTGATGCAATGATGGTGGTGATGATGATGATGACGATGACGATGACGATGACGATGACGATGATGATGATGATGATGATGATGATGATGATGATGATGATGATGATGATGATGATGATGATGATGATGATGATGATGATGATGATGATGATGATGATGATGATGATGATGATGATGATGATGATGATGATGAGGATGAGGATGAGGATGATGATGATGATGATGATGATGAGGATGAGGATGATGAGGATGTGGATGATGATGATGATGTGATGGTGATGGTGATGATGATGATGATGATGATGATGATGATGATGATGATGATGATGATGATGATGATGATGATGATGATGATGATGATGAGGATGGTGGACGGTGATGGTGATGGTGGGTGATGATGATGAAGATGATGATGATGATGATGATGATGATGATGAGGAGGAGGAGGAGGAGGAGGAGGAGGACGAGGATGAGGATGAGGATGAGGATGAGGATGAGGATGAGAATCAGGATTCTGATGATGATGATGATGATGATGGTGATGGTGATGGTGATGGTGATGGTGATGATGATGATGATGAGGAGGAGGAGGAGGATGAGGATGAGGACGAGGATGAGGATGAGGATGAGGATGAGGATGAGGATGAGGATGAGGATGAGGATAATGATATGATGATGATGATGATGATGATGATGATGATGATGATGATGATGATGATGATGATGATGATGATGATGATGATGATGATGATGATGGGAAACAAGCGATATAAATGATAAGCAGGGCAAATGCGGCGACGGAGCGTGGGAGGGCGGCGGGGGCCGTCAGGCCCTCCGGGTGGCCGCCCTCGAGCTGGCCTCGCCGGTGCTCGTGCTGGACGAGCGCGGGGAGCAGCTCAGCACCGAGGAGCGCCCTGGCTTCCCCGCCCCCTCTCCAGGCCGCGCCCCTCCTCCTCCTCCTCCTCCTCCTCCTCCTCCTCCTCCTCCTCCTCCTCCTCTTTTTGTCATCCTTGCTCTCATCCTGATCCCCTGCCTCTCTCCAGGCCCCGCCCTTCGGGTCCGCCGGCTCGGCCCGATTCCTCCGACTCGAATCGATTCGATCTCGATCGGTTCCGATTCCGATCCTCTATTCGGCTTCGAGTTCCGATTTGGATTCCGGTGTTTCAATGGAGGCTTTATTAGCCTGCCGATTTCCGCCTGTTCGATTCATCCCGACTGGGCTGCCGACTTCCACCAATCCGATTTGTGCCGATAGCCGATCCGAGTCATCAATTCGATTCTGGGCTCTCCTGCCCCTCTGGGCTCCCGCCCCCCACACCTTCCCAGCGGGCCGAAAGCCTCTCCTGAGCGGACGCCTGAACACCCCGAGCCGAAGATCTATCGCCCCGCCCAACCAGCACGAGGGTCACCAGAGACTCGGCGCGGCCCGGGAGGGCTCGGCAGCAACACAACGCGCACGGCACCACGGCACGGAATGGCATGGCGCTCTTGGTATAGCATTGCATTGTACCATGTCGCGGCGCATAATGCGATGGGCAAACATGTTCCATCACCATTGCCAGAGGTAGGACGAGGGCGAAGGGGAGGATGGGGAGGTCCTCCTCCTCTTCCTCCTCCTCTTCCTCCTCCTCCTCCTCCTCCTTCTACCTATGGAGGTGGTGTTGGAAAGGCAGCAGGGTCGCGAGGAGTGATTGTTCTCTAGCTTCCTCTAGAATCACGAGTTGTCGCCATCTGACTTTCACAGCACGGCACGGCACCGCGACTCAGCACGGCAGTGAACCACAGTGTCTCTCCTTGCCCACTCCCTCTAAGTCGTGTGCGCTTGTTGCCAGCTATGTGCCAGACATTGTATAGTCAGTTTCCGTACGTAGCCGTTCCGGCTTTAGCCAGCATGTTCTACACAGGTGCTCTCGAGTGATGGAGTCTGAAACATATCATCGTATTGGTCGCACGATGTCTCGCGATGCTGACAGTGGTAAGCGGAGCGTGGTTAGTGAAGATCCTCGTGAAGGTATGGCGTTAGATCTCTCCCGCTCCAGGGCACCCAGCAGGACAGCTGGCACGTTCAGGGACCCCGGCTCCAGAACCACCTGGGGAAGATCAGAGTCAGGTACGTCAGATCCGTGGTTTCACGGGTTCGACCCTTGGCAATCAGGTCATGGAACGTTCGTGGAGACCGGCCCAGAAGGCGAGAAGCCTCCCGATCCAGCAGTGGAAGCTCCAGCGAGCTCCGGGGCTGCGGGGTCGGGCGGCAACAATCTAGACGCGGGCCAGCACGACGGCAAGCCCGACGACAAGCCCGACGGCCGGGACTGGTGGAGTTCCGGGGCGTGGGGCTGGACAGCCAAGTGGGTGTGGGAGTGGTCGCCTGGTTGGTGGCAGAGCTCCAAGACTGACGAGGACGTGGCCTCCTGGAAATCCGAGGACTGGAAGAAGGTCGACTGGAAGGACAACGCCTCGGACAGCAGTAGGCCCAAGGACGAGCAAGGACGTGATGAAGACGGCAGGTATCGAGACGGTCGAGGCGGTGGCAGCTCGTGGTGGTCCAGGTCGTGGAATACCTCTTCTTGGGATGAGGAGAAGTCCAGGGACTATTCTGCGCCGCCGACCTGGCCGGGCATGCAGCACTTGGACCTATACGTTCACAACTTGCGTGCGTGGACGCTCAGGACTGCCTTGAAGACCAGCTTGCAAGCTGATCGAGTACTTGAGACGTTTCCTCTCGAACTCCAGGCCAAATTTAAGACCATCAGGCTATCTCTCGCCACAGAGTCTGGAGTGGACAAGATAGTAGATGACTTGACCTTGTTGTCGGGAGAGAGACCCGGCGACAAAGATCGGCATATGCAAAACGAAGCATTATTCGACTACGTTATTAAGAAAGGCGAAAGCCTGACATATTACGTGATAAGACGTGATGGACAAATGCTGCAGGCAGAAAGTGCTGGCCTTACTCTCACGGATTCTATCAAGGCTCGCTATTGTGAAGAAGGTGCAATGCTTTCTCATCAGAACCGCATCAACCTCGCCACACTCGCTTCGGGAAAGAAAGACTTCTTATCTATACGAGCTGCTCTGCTCAATCTGGACGTCTCGAACGGACAGGCTGTGCTTCCGACAGCGGCGACCTCATCCAGACCTCCAGGAAGGACATTTATGCAAGAACAAGAGGATGATACGACGTCCGCGGCGGAAGCCGACACTTTCGTGGACATCTTCGAGACCGAGTTTAGCGAGTCCGAGGCGGACGGTTTTCTCATAGCACTAGATCAGCAGGACCTCACGGAAGACGAAGCCTATCACGTTTTTGCCCAGCTCGCGGAGACCAGGCGTAAGCGCACCTGGAAAGAATCAAAGGAGATGAAAAACGCTCGTCGCATAGATCGAAACTTCTTCGATAGACGTCGTGGCAAGAAGATTGGCAAAAGCGAATTAAAGAAAAGATCCAGGTGCACAAACTGCGGACAGAAGGGCCATTGGAAGAGGACTGCCGTAACGCTTACAGGTCAAAGGAGGACCGACTCAAGGGGGAGAGCAAGCCGCAGTCGAAGCCGGACAAGACCAACAGTTTCTACTTCAACGTGCGCGGCTTCGACGGCCCCGCCTGCCTCGCGGTGACCGAGGACGAGTGCCAGATATGCGCCGACGATTTGGTTGGCGGCGCGTGGCTGCCCGATGACACCGAGCAGCTCGAGCTCGTTCTCGCCGAGGTCTCGCGGGAGCTGACTTTGGACAACCCGGTGGACTGCGTTCTCGTGGACACCGCTGCGGGATCGGCTTTGGTGGGAGAGCCGAATCTTGAGAAGCTCAGGAAGGCGCTGAACCACATCGGCTACGAAGTTCACGCGTCCTACGACGTGGGCGATCTTCCTCCGGCCTGTGGAGTTGGAGGCAAGGTCAAGCCGGTTGGGCGAGCTTCGGTGCCCGTCGCGATGCGCGGATGGGTGGTGGTGGAATCCTAGTCTTACCACGCGCATGCCCACCGCTCTTGCCCGCCAAGTTCTTAGAGTTTCTCAAGGCCAAGGTCGACATGAGCATGGGCATGATGTCGGTCGGGGTCGGCGAAGGTCGTCGAGAACTTGAGCTACACCGTCTGCCATCAGGGCATCGTGCAGCATCGCTGGTGGGCTGCCCGCCCGAGGATTTCAAGCTCAGCGACGACCTCGCCAGGCGCTTCCCGCCCTTCGTCATTCAGGGCCGTAGGGAGGGACAGGGCGCCGTTTTCGCTAGTCAGATCTCCTTTCCCCCTCCGTCTCTCTCTATGTCTCGACCCGCGACTCAGAGAGTCAGCCTTCGAGTCTACGCAACCAGTCAGATAACTCTCAGAGTCAGGCAATCGATGCCGCCTCGGGCGATCAGGAAGACGAACTCGGCGGTGCATCCGCTACGTCGAGGCCCCCGCTCGCTGTCGGCTCTGCGGCGCCGGGCGAGCAAGGCGGTGAACGGTCTCTCCCCGGTCGAGGAGGAGGGCAGCTCGGATCTCGAGATGGCCGAGAACTGGGAGGAGATCCCGGACCCGTGGCGCGACACGGAGCTCCAGCATCTGGTGCACGACGAGATGCTCGATCCCGTGGACAAGGAGATGTTCTTCGAGGGCCGCTACCTCATCGAGAAGGCTGCCATGGCCTGGCGCCGCGTCTCCCTCAAGACGATCGCGTTCCTCAACGTGCGCGCCAACTCTCGGATCATGACCGCGCTGTCGCCGGCGGTGGACCCGAACCAGTTCGAAGACGAGGGCCCCAACGTGACTCCGGACACGCGCGAGCACCCAGTACACCGCCGTCGCACCGGACAGAACGGAGTCGCTCACTACTGCCATTGCGAGGTGTGCAAAATCCGTCTCTGGATCCGCCGCGAGACCCCTGAAGAGATCTTCGAGGCAGCTCAGGCTCGCGGCCGTCGGGACAAGGAGCGCAAGGACCGCAAGACCATCAAGATGCAGGCCGAGATACTTGCCCAGAGAGCCAAGCTCGAGGTCAAGATGGAGCCGGAGCCACAGCCGCACGAGCCAGCCTACCGCGTCCGCCCGGTGCCGATCTCGAGGACTCTCGGAGCGGCCCCCAAGGTCAAGGCCCCCAAGGCTCAGGCAGGGGACCTGGAGGTGATCGCCGAGGCTCCTCCGTGCACTTCCTACTCGGCGGGCCGCGCGCCGGCGGTGAAGTCAGCGCCAGCAGATCCTCTCTTGGTCGGGTACAAGTCGCCACCGAAGACTCCGTGAAGCGGGACTTGGGTCAGGATGCTCGAGCCGCCTCCCTCGGCCAGGATCACGCACGCGGACGTCAGCAACATGATGGACAGCATCAGGAACGTACTTGCTCAGGAGCGCCAGGGAGTGCAGGAGGTCCGCGAGGCGATCATCGAGGAGGTGCGCTCCCAGAATGCGAAGGCCACGGAGGAGGCCATGTGCAAGGTGCTCAGCGAAGTGAGGCGCTGAGTCCTACGATGTTCACGCCAGCCTCCCTGCAGCAGGAGGCTAGAGACCGGATCTTATCGGATATCCATGATCGCTTCGGCACGGCCAGAGATCAGAATATATCAATGCGATCCGTCTCTACGATCGTCCATAGATTCAGGGGGGCTCCGATTCCTTACAATCGGGAACGACATTTCGGAGTCTGGGACACTTCAGATGGCAGCTCGATCGATCTAGATCATCTTTCAAAGACGGCGGGCTGGACGAAGCGCCAGCTCGAGTCGGGCGAGCTGGCGTCGTTTCTGGTGCACCTCGCGATCGCAGGCGCCAGCTCTCCTAGCACCCGGCTGGGACTACCGGCCGACGTCGCCAGGGTGCAGATCGGGATCAGCATCGACGATGACAAACCGTCTCATCATCAAGTCATCCTCGATCGTCTATGGAGTGGACTGTCTGTCCGGGCCTTAAGCTCGGCCCTCTCGGGAACTCAGCGTCGACAACTACGAGTTGAAGTTTGGGAGGCGGCCTCAGATGGCCTTAGCGAACTACCACTATCTTTCGGGACAGCAGTCGAGCAAGAGAAGTTCACAGGGGCCTTAAAGGATCCTAGTCGGTCTCCCTCTCGGATCCCGTCGTCTTGGGCCTTAGTTTCCTCCCCAGTCTCCTCCGATCGCCCTCTCAGCGCCCCCATGGCTCAGGTTCCTCGAAAAGTTACGGACGTTTTGCTTAAGACGTTCGAGGACACCAGCATTCGAGCAACTCGCAAGAAGGCTCGCAAGCAACTGATCGAGAGATGCGCGAATAAGGGATGCACTCAGGTCCTGGAGGTTTTCTCTCCCCCTCGGGTCTCCCAGGAGCTCAGCCGGAGGGGGTTCCCTGTGTCTCAGGCCATGGACCTGAAGACGGGCTTCGATTTTCGCAAGGCCCAAGATCGTCGCAAGCTGTGGGGAACGCTGGAGTCAGATCGCGCTGAGATTGTTTTGATGACCCCTCCCTGCACTGCGTTCAGCTTCGCTCGAGTGAGCAACTGGCACCGAATGAGTCCAGATAAGCTCACGCAGACCGAGAGGGAGGGTCTTCTGTTCTTAGGCCTGCGTGCTCAGGCAGCCGACTATCAAATATCGAAGGGCAGGCTCTTCTGGCTAGAACAGCCACTCACGGCGTCGTCTTGGGAACTCTACTCCATGCGAGTCTTGTCAGAGAAGCCGGGAGTCAGCTCGGCGAGGTGTGATCAGTGCGAATATGGCTGGTCAGTCTCTCCTAAGGGTCTCTCTCGCAAGCCCACCTCTTTTCTCTCCAACTCTCAGCGTGTACTCGACAAGTGTTCCAGGAAGTGCAAGGGGGATCACGTGCACGTGCCTTTGGAGGGATCGGGCAGGACGAAGGCAGCTCAGCACTACCCGCCTGTGCTCGTGAGTGCCCTCGCCGAGGGCATCGAGGCGGCTGCCTGGTCTCGTGCCTCTCTAGGCGCCTGTTCGTCTCAGCTGGCTGATGCAGCTGACGTCGTCGCCGGCACGGCGAACCTGTCTCACTCCTACCCGCAGGCTGCTCCTCCTCCAGAGATTCCAGAAGGAGAGCGCCAGGGTCCGGACTCTGGAGGGGTCCCAGAAGACGATCTGGTCGACGAAATCGTGGAGTTGGGGGGCCCACCTTGGGACCCCGCGGACCCCCAGCTCTCGCAGGAGCTGAAGCGAGAAGTTGAGATGCTCCACGTCAATGTAGGACACCCGTCCCTCCCCGAGTTTCTTCGAGTTTTGAAAATCGGAAAAGCACGAGAAGACGCGTTGCTTTGGACCCGCTCGAAGTTTCGCTGCACCGCTCGCGAGTCCCACAGGCGCCCGGGATGGCGCAGGAGGGCACACTTGCCCAGAACGTATCGTTTTAACAAGATCATTGCAGTAGATCTGTTCTACGTGCAAGTGGGCCGGCAGGCCACGCCGGCGCCGAACATAATCGACCATGGGTCAAACCTCCAGTCTTGCACCTTTCTCCCAGGGGCCACTTCTCAGGACGTCTGGTCTGCTTTCTGTCGCATCTGGGTTCGTCCCCACGGAATCCCAGAGGTCCTGATAAGCGACGGGGGTCCCGAATTTGCCGGATCATTCGCCAGAGGCCTCGAGCATCTAGGAGTTCTGCATCGTCTCTGCAATTCCGAGGCCCCTCATGAAAACGGCAGGTGCGAGAGGCACGGGGGACTGATCAAGTACGCCTTGTCGAAGGCAGCGCAGTTGTCCCATCCAGCCAATCTCGAAGAGATGGAAAAGACCTGTTATGCGAGATCGTCGCTGCGAAAAACCGCTTCTCACACAGAGGCGGCTTCTCGCCGTTTCAGCATGTTTTCGGCGAGAACCCCCGATTGCCGAGGTCAATATTATCAGATGATGCTCACGACGAGATTGGCACCGACGACGTTGCGAGGGGCACGTCTGATGGAGACATCGCTGCTGCCACTTATGCCCGGAAGCATGTGCTTCGCGAGGCCGCTCGCAAGGCCATGATGTCTTTAGACGTGGCCGATCGTCTCAGATACGCTCCCCGGGCCAGGAAGCATTCCGACAAACAGTACAATCCGGGCACCTGGGTGTACGTCTGGCGTCGTGCCAGCGCGCAGACTCGGTCCGAAAATCTCCAGAGAAGCAGATGGACCGGGCCAGGAGTTGTTGTCTTTCAGCAGAATTCGACGCTGTGGATCGCAATGAGAGCCAAGCTTTTGAAGGTCTCCGAGGACCAAATCCGACCTGCCACCAGGGAGGGAGCTCTCGGAGGCGAGTTACTCGATTCGGTCGCTTTCGACAGGCCCAGGCAAGAGCTGGCTTCCCCAGGGCGTCGGGTCGGCGCGGTGGACGTTCAGTCAGAATGGCCTCCACCTCCCGAAGCCTGGGATCAGCCATCAGAGGCCGATGAGGAGCCTCCTCCGAGACAGGACCAACCAGTCCCACGGATCGATCCGCCCGAGCTCCCGGGTTCCTCGGCTCCTCCTCCTCCTCCTGGGCCTCCCGAGGCCCCGGCTCCCGAGGTTGTCGCGGTTGATCCGGGGCCCTCGGCCCCAGGTCACGAGCTGTCCACCGAGCCGCCGGCCTCGGGCAGACAGACGCGTCAGGCCAGCCAGGAATCCCCCGATCCCATCTCTCCTTCGTACTCCCGCGACCCCTCTTCCTCTCCTCCTCGTCTGTCTCCCTCCGTTCCCTCCGTTTCTGCTCCGCTGCAGGCCCCCTCAGAGGCCGCCGCTGAGGTCAGGCAGGCCTCTTCCCAGTCCCGCAGGCCGCTAGTCAATCCTCCCGAGCCCGAGCCGACTCGCCCCAGGATCACCCCAGTCGAACAGATGGGTCCTCCGGCTCCCGGGCGGGTACAAGAGCAGGTTGCCGAGCTTGATGCCAGGCCCGGGACCATCGCTCCTCCCAGGCCGGTCGTTCGAGGCGCGGGAGGTGGCGACGTCCCGATGTGCATTTTAAGACAAAGGGCAGCTCAGGCCCCTCCACCTCCGGCTTCTCAGCCCGCTGCCAGAGAGGGCTCGCGTTCGCCCAAGAGAGGCGGGCCGTCAGAAGGAGCATCGGCGTCAGGCCATTTTGGATACGTCGAAGGGGGTTTCACGCCTCGTTCTGGCGCGCCGGTTCCTAGCCTCGCATTTTGGTCGGCCCAGACCGAGGACGAGGAGCAAGAAGAGCAACTATGGGGGGAACTGTGCTCCTGGTTTTGCTTTTCGCCCGACTTTTACCGGGATCCCCAGTCGACTCAGGCCTTCGCAGCCGACCAGTCAGGCCGGGGACCCAGCACTGCTGCGCCTCCGTCTCGTAGAGGAGCGGAGGTCTCCTTGAAAAACTAGTCCCCTCGCGAGAGGGCTCTGTTTGATTTTTCTGATGCCCGGGAGTGGGGAGCCATTTTGAGCTCCGGAGCGGCGCGTGCGGTTCCAGCCTCGGAGGCTTTCATCATCAGAAGACGGTGTCCAGACCGCATTCTGGGATCCAGGATGGCGAGGCGCTTCATACCCCAAGAGGGAGTTGGTTCGGACCCCTTGGCAAAGTCAAGATGGTGCGCGCAGGGCCATCAAGACCCAGATTCGGACGAGCTTCACGTGTACGCTCCAACTCCTCAGAGCGAGACCGTTCTCTTGACCTTGCAATGTGTCGCCTCGTTAGGCTGGAAATTTCAGATTGCGGACGCAAAGAACGCTTTCTGTCAAAGCGACCCGTTGCATCGCCCGAAGGGAGCTGTCTATTGCGAGCCATGTCACGGCTTAAATTTGGCCCCCGGGGAATTCGTGGAGCTTGTAGCTCCAGTCTACGGGCTCAACGACGCCCCGGTCCTCTGGCACCGAACTTTAACTGACTGGCTCGGTTCGATCGGATTTCGAAAGTCTCTTTTGGACCCCTGTCTGTGGTCGCTTCGTTCGGGCCAAGGCGAGCTTAGAGCGGTCATTCTCATAGAGATCGACGACCTCCTGGTGGCGGTTCATCCCTCGATGCGCTCTTCCCTCAAGGAGCAGATGCAGGCCAGGTTTCACTTTGGAAAATGGCAAGAGGGCGAGGCCGAGTACGCAGGTCGCCACGTTAAGCAGCACGATAATAAAATATGCGTCGACCAGGAGAAATACATCCAGGAGCAACTCACGCCGATGCGGCTCGAGAAATCTCGTCTCTCGGACCCTTCCTCCCCGTTGACCCCGAGTGAGGTCAAGCTTTACAGAGTCATGATCGCTCAGGTCCAGTGGGTCGCTCGAGAATCGAGGCCTGACGTGTCAGGCTGTGCGTCTTTGCAGAGCGCAGCACTACCGAGTCCGACGATCGCAGACGCCCAGCTTGTGATCAAAGCATGTAAACATCTCAAGTCGACTGCCAGTCAACGTTTGACTATCTGGCAGTTAGATCCCGTATCAGTCACATTCGTGACTATACCGGACGCAGGAGGCCCGGGGTCAGCTCGGCGAGGCGGCGCGCAAGGCGCTTTCCTTGTCCTGGCCGCTGACAGCAGCATCAGGAGCAATCATCGAGCAAAAGTGTCCTTGCTTTCTTGGAGGTCCCAGAGGATTAAGCGCGCCGTTTCGTCAATCGCTGCAGCAGAAACGCTGAGCTTGTCCTCTGCGGTGGCCGAGTCTCAATGGCTGCAGATAATGTGGCGGGATCTGCTCTTCAACGACGTGAGCAAGCCCGACCGGCACCTCAGCCAGGCACCCTTCTCTCTCGTCCTCCCCCGAGATTGCTCTCTCAATGGGGGCGTGTCGTCAGTGTCGGTCGTCGACGCTAAGTCGGTCTTTGACGTTCTGACCCGCAATAGCGCCGGCACTAAGGCAGACAGGCGCAACGCGATATAGATATGTCAGTCATCAGAGATAGCTTATCCTCCTTAGGATCGCAAATCAGATGGGTCCCGCACGGACTCATGCCAGCAGACTGTCTAACTAAGGCGGACGTAGCTAAGGGGAACTTGGCGTTGAACGACCATCTCAGAAAGGGCACCCTCACACTCATAGACGAGGATCTCCACATGAGCGAGCGAGCCTTAAACGAGCACCTCAAGTCCAGGACGAAATCAGCCTCGAAGCGAGCCATCCAGAAGCCATCGGAGGGCCCCGGCTGCGAGTCCCTGGTGTCCAGTCCCGTGTACGCTAGTCTGGAGATCGCTGAGGGGAATGAGGGGGATGGACCTCTGTCCCACGAAAAGTGGTCCCGCTGTCTCTCCTTGCCCACTCCCTCTAAGTCGTGTGCGCTTGTTGCCAGCTATGTGCCAGACATTGTATAGTCAGTTTCCGTACGTAGCCGTTCCGGCTTTAGCCAGCATGTTCTACACAGGTGCTCTCAAGTGAGGGAGTCTGAAACATATCATCGTATTGGTCGCACGATGTCTCGCGATGCTGACAACAGCACCACAGCACGGCTTTTCGCGCACGACCGACCGAATCACCAGTTGCAGCCGTCTGACCCTCACGGCACAGCCGCTCGCGCGAGACCGACCGAGCCACCAGTTGCAGCCGTCCGACCCCCGCGACGCGATGCGGCACCGCGGCACGGCACAGCACGGCAGGTGCGACCGAAACAGCCACGAGGCGTGGCGGATTGAACCCCACGGCACGGCACGGCACGGCGCACGCGGACACCGGCCGAATTGCGAGATGTCGGCATTTGGTCCCTACGACACGATTCCACGACACAGCACGGCACGACACCACGGCAGCTCCATGGCACGGCGCGGTACGCCACCGCGGTGCCACGACACGGTGCCGTGCACGGTACCGCGGCACGCCACAGCACAGCGAAGGCTTGCGACCGATCCACGACGTTTTGACCGTGGCCGTCTGCTTCCCCGCGGCACGCTACGGCACCATCTCACAGGACGGCGCCACGGCACGGCACGGCACGCACGGGCCACCGACCGAATTCATGAGTTGTTGGCATCTTAGGGGAACGAATAATGACATAAACATAAAAACTCTCGCCAAGGGGGTCCAGCGCGGATCCGAGAAATCCGCGCGGACCCCAGAGTTTTTATGCCATTATTCGTTCCCCTACATCTGGCATCCCTCTCCAGGGCTTTCAAGAGCCCTTGCAGCATTCGTTGGTCAGGGGATAGACCTCCAGAGTGAGGGTCGAGCCTTCCCGGGGGCGCCTCCCTGCTCTCGGGGTCTCGTTTGGGGCCCTGGCGCCGTCTTGGGCGCGATGGTTTTCGCGGGCTCTCCCGACGAGGCTTGGCAGAATCACCTGGGGACCGTCTGGGCGGGCCTTGCTCCCCTCTCTTAGAATTGTTTTAGGCCGCATGTGGCCATCTAATCAGGGAGCTCCTCGGGCTGCCCTGAGGCCCTCGTCGGGGCCGTCTTGGGAGTGAATTGAGGCCTCCTGGGGCCGCCATGAGGCCTTTTAACTGCTTCACGAATCAATCTCAAAAGATGTGGAAGCGAGAATAATGAAATGCGGTACAATGTTCCCCATGCTCAAATCCAAATGTGTTCCATTTACTTCCCAGGGATCCATTGAAGAGATCCTCGGGGGTCCTCCCTTGGGGGCTGTAAGCTCTCTCTCTCTCTCTCTCTCTTTCTCTTACGCTCTCCCAAGAGGCCAGTAAGGGTGCCAGGAAGGAAACTGTACAGCTTGCAAGAGGGTTTCAAACAACCCTAGCGTTGGAGGGGTACCCTTGTTGTAAGTTATTGGTGCTGCCATCGTTTCACCCTACCTTGTTAATCTTGTCTCACCCTAGCTTGTTTGCATAGTATCACCATGCATGGGTGTTGTTTCACGTCTGCTGGTAATGATGGGGTGCTTCGGCCCCACCATGCGGCACCCCCGCGGTGCATGATGCAGGCCGACGCCCGACGTCCGACCCTGATAAGACGTTTTTCTCGTGATTGGGCCCTCCGCCCCGGCATGGTCGTCGTCTGGGGCATCTCCACGGGGCCCTGGGCTCTCGGCGAAAGGGCTCGTGCTCCCGAGCTGCGTTCTGGAGGCTGCGCCTCGACTGCTGCAGGGGTGGGCGGCTTGGAAGGAAGAGGAGGAGGAGGAGGAGGAGGAGGAGGAGGAGGAGGAGGAGGAGGAGGAGGAGGAGGAGGAGGAGGATGGGGGGGGGGACCAGGAGGAGAAGGAGGAGGAGGAGGAGGAGGAGGAGAAAGAGACAGCGACGTAGCAAGCACTTTCGTACGCGCGGTGAAATCTGGAGCCCCTTCGGCTGCGGCGCCGCCCCAGCGCTCCTCTTGGCGGCGAGCGAGGGGGTGGGGCAGTGAGAAGGAGAAGGCCGTCGCAGATGGCGGCAGGGCTTCTCAGAAGCCCTCCGGCCTTCTGAGAAGTTTCTTCGTGTCGTCGGGGAAGGCCGAGAGAACTGCTCGGAAGGCGCGAAGACCTCCGCGCCTTCTGACAAGGCCCACCCCTCCCCTGGACGGGCCGCCGATCCTTCCGCAGGTGCACAGGGCGGCCACTGGCAGGTGGCCGTCGGCACCACCCGCCAGAGTCGGGGCTCAAGAGACGGGGGTCCATGCAGACGGGGGTCAGTCAGAGCGCCGGATCTTGCAGGATCTTGCAGAGCCAGGGGTGCACTGACCCAGGCTTGCAGGATCCTGCAGGCTCTTGCAGGATCCTGCAGAGCCTGACCGACCTGGGCTTGGATGGACCCGGGTCATTTCGTTTGCCCCGGCTTTGTGCACTGAGTCGGGCTGGGCACGCGTGGCTGGCCGGGGGGGCGCGTGGGGGGGGGCCTGAGCAAACAGGACCCGAGAGCCGTCTGTCTCGTAGGCCGCGCCGAGGATCGTGTCGGGGGCCCCCCCCGCCGTTGCGCCCCCGCGGCTGGGGAGCTCCCCGCCAGAGGCCGGCGCTCGCATGGGCACCGGCGCCTGCCTGGCGAGGGCGCCGCCGGAGCGGCGGACGCACGCCGCGGAGGCGGGGCGGGTCCCAGGCGGGCCCGCCGTGCGGCGCGGCCGGCGCCGCAGCTCCTCGGAAAGCGCGGCCGGCCGCTACGCCAGCGAGGAGGCCCCATGTCAGGGGAGGAGGAGGTGCAGTCCACCCGCACAGGAAGTGTGAGATGAGGGGGTCGAGAAGCTTGACGTGCCCCCCCCCCCCCTCGGCGAACTCCCGGGGAAGCTCCGTTGGCTTTTTTTGAACCCACCCACCCTGCGGCTGGCGCGCCTCGCGGGGAAACATCCCACCAGTTTTTTCAACACCCACCCTCAACACGGGGAATGAGGGTGGTACACCATCTCGACCTCCTCCTAAGATGAGCAGCTTTCCACGATTACCCGTGCATCCGTCCACTTCGGCCCGTCCTTAGCCGCTTTCGCTGGCCGCGCCCCGCTCGCAAAGCGTCGACCCTGCCCTCCAAGGCCCTTACATCCTTGTCGTGCGTCCTTATCATGCGGGTTGACTGTACCGATGCCGCTACCCTCGCCTCGTTTTCGCCTTGCTGGGCCTCTTGGGAGACCCTCGTCACCACCGCCGGATGCGCCTCGAGATTCTGGTCAGATCGCGCCCCAGGAGAGGTCCAGGGAGGATAAGGAGGGACAAAAACACAGGCACAATTGATCGTCGACTCCGAGGAAAATATGAAGACAAGAGCCCAGAACATCTTGGAAAATGTGGGGAGTTTGTGCGTCCCTGGGCCCCTTTAGAGGAGCGGTACTGGTACCTGCTGGTTTCCCCTCCACGGGGGGCGCCGCAGAGAGCACGGGGCGGCACGCCTCGAGCTTCTCGGCAGCAGATTCTGGGAGCCTTGTGGGTCCTCGAAGCTTCATGTTTCACGGCGCCAACATCGGAAAACAATGGGATCGGCCCGAATTGTCCTGGAGAATTTCGATCCGGATTTCGAAGTGAATTTCGTGTGGTTTTTGTTTGGCCTGGAATGAAGACTACAACAAATCCACGTAAAATCCACTTCGTTTTTTGCTCGCCGTTTCGGGGTTTCGCGCTGACAGAAATCCACGCAACAATCCGCTGCAGCACGTCTGCAAGGTCTGTGCAGGGACCTGTTCTAGAGTGCATTAGCGTGCCCTAGCGTCAGGCAGTCGACGGGGAAGCGTCGATTAGCCCCGATTTAGCCTCGATGTGGTGTCGATTCAGCGTCGATCAGCGTCGATCAGAGCGGTCGACATCGGTCAGCGTCGGTCAGGGTCGATTCGCAAGGGCCAGCCAGCAATACGGCAGGGGAGGCTCCCGAGGAGCTGTCACCGGAGAACTCTCGGAGGTCCGCGCGGGCCTCTCCTGGCCGGGCGCCAGGCCCCGCCCCCCGCACCCGACGGAGAGGCCCCAGCGCCGACCCCGGAGGCCCGCGCGGACCTCCCGAGAGCTGGTGCTCGTCCCGCTCGGACGTGGGCACTTCTCCTCGGTGGGGATTATGAACAAGGGCTCCCTCGAGGGCGCGAAGTTATTCGCGCTTCGCGGTCCTCGTTCCTTCTCCCCCTCCTCCTCGTCCTCCTATTCTCCCTTTGGGAGGGCGGCGCGAGAGCGCGAAGTTATTCGCGCTTCGCGCTTCGCGCAGCGCGAAGCGCGAAGTTGGGAGCCCTAGATGAAGGAGCATCCTGGATCATCCTGCGAAAAAGCCACGCACGAGACCGAACAAAGGCACAGGGAAGGAACGTCCGAGCGACGGGGAGCTGGTGCTCGTGCCGCTCGTGCTCCTCCCGGGGCAGCGACCGGCGGCGGGCCCGGGGAGGGGGGAGGTCGCCACCCACCAAACTCGGGTCGGGCGAAAGGGGGGGTTTGGGAAAGGGGGGGTTACGAAATCTGCTGCGTGCAGCTGGTTTCGGCCCGACCGAGGGGCCCATTCCTCGATACATGGGCGCCTCCCGGCGCCGGGAGGCGCCGGGAGAATCAGCTACGTGAGCTGATTCTCAGACCCCCCCTTTGCTATCCCCCCCTTTCGCCCGACCCGACAAACCACCCCAACCCAACCCAGAAGGCCCCAATTTGCCATGAGGGGGGCGGGCGGCATTACGTCCCCCACCCCCACCCCTCGGCGAATTTCTGGGGGAAATCAGTTTGATTTTTCTGTGCCCACCACCCTGGCAGCCCGCGCGCCTTGCAGGGAAACGCGGATTCATGTTTCGTCAACACCTACCCTCCCTCCGCGGAACCAGAAAATTGGGGAAAACGCGTTGGCACTGGTCGGCGGCATTGTTTTCGACACCCATCCACCCTCTGCGAGCCAACTAAACTGCGGAATGTGATTCGCGTTGAGCATCGCATTTCCGCGCCCACCCACCCGCCCGCCGCCCTCCCACCCCGACACCATGCGGAATCCGCGGGCGGGCGGGCGGGCATCTGACTATTGTTTCATTATTACATTATCATTGTCGTAGTATTCTCTTTGCATTGTCTTATCAGTGTCAGAATACGAGTGAAACAACTGGTTTGTCTCACAAGGTTTTCCGGGTGACACGTGTCACCCGTGTGTTGTTTCACACTCTATGGCCCCATGTCGCCGACCAGAAAACGAGTGAAGCATTTGGTTTTTCTCACACGGTTTTCGGGGTGACACGTGTCACCCGTGTGTTATTTCAAATTATTTGGCCCCACGTTGGCGTCCAGAATGCGAATGAAACATTTGGTTTTTCTCACAGGGTTTTCGGGGCGACACGTGTCACGTGTGTGTGTGTGTGTGTTGTTTCACACTC
>CAUYUJ010022281.1:1419148-1449148 GCA_963575745.1 Prorocentrum cordatum | reverse complement strand
CTGGGAAAGCTCTTTCGCCTTCACCCCGCCTGCGATATTTCTTGAACCCACCCCTCGGAGGCCGCCGCCAGCTCTCGGGAACCCGTTCCTATTGTAGACCATTCTTTTTTTGGTGGAATTTACCCCCAGCCAATGCGGCGTGGGGAAGGGTAGACTTGAGAATATCTAACAACACCCTTCCTGGGCAGCGGAGCTGGGGAAGGGTCTTGCTATGTCCCCTAATGGGGTTGAATTTCCCTTGCTTCAAAACCCATTTTTCCAGGGAAAGAGAGTGGTGCAGAAGCGTGCCCACCTCATAATTTGCCCTCCATTTCCAGTGGGGGGGGTCGAGGTGAAGCAACACGTATGAAGCCCGCATCCCCCCAACCCGAAATTCGGGTCTTCGAGTTGGTTTGGGGTGGTCTGGTAGGTAGTCAACGACCGGCGGTGAGCCCGGGGGGGGAGGAAGCGAGAAGGGGCGGGCTTCCGGAGGTCCCCCGGCCTTCCGAGAAGTTTTCTCGGCCTCCCCCGAGAAGATTTAGAAAGCATGTCAGAAGGCGGGGGGTCATCTGAGAAGTCCCGCCGCCTTTGAGAAGGCCCGACTCCTCCCTCGCTCGCCGCCGAAACGAGGTCGAGACGCCCGAGGCACGGCAGGTCCGCCTGTCCCTGGAGGAGGCCTTCTGCGCTGCTGGCGTGGCGAGGCCCAGGGGGCCCCTTTGTGTCCGCCGTGGCTCGCTGGCCATGGCTGTTCTGCGGCAGCTGCCAGCAGCTCTCCAAGTGCGCAGCGGCTGCCCTCTCCCAGCCCTCCAAGTCCCGCTGCTGCCTCGCCCCCCGCCCACACGATTCACTTCCCGGGGCCACGGGCGCATGGCATGGCTGTGCGCGGCAATTGCCACTTGACATCGTTCGGACGTATGCATTTTTCTCGGCGACCACCATCGAGCAGCATATTGGGCCACCTTGCGACAAAAATGCACGCAATCGAAAAATCCATAGGGAATGGACGTCCGAGCGATGTCCAGGCCAGCAGCCCCCGTGTGCGCAGCAGCCGCTCTCTCCCAGGTTCACTTCCCCCGATGCTGCCCACCCCTCTGTCCCCCTCCCTTCCCGCTCGCGTGACTCGCCTTCCTGGAGGGCCGTGCGCGGCGGCTGCTCGCGACTGGCAGCGGCCATGGCCATCGAGGCACTGCCGGCAGCGCGGCCCGGAGAGGCACAAGCGGAAGCAGCTCCGGCCCAGGCCGCGCCAGCTGGGCGCCTTCGCCAAGGTGGTGATGGGCCCGAGCTCCCAGGACCCCGGCATGCAGATGGGCGGCTTCTGACCGACCGCGGCGCGCTGCCCCTGCCTGCCTGCGCGTGCCGCGTTGCATCCCAGGGAGGAGGAGGGGGTGGAGGAGGAGGAGGAATCTGGAGGAGGAGGATCAGGAGGCGGAGGATCAGGAGGAGGAGGAGGAGGAGGAGGAGGAGGAGGGGGAGGAGGAGGGGGAGGAGGGCGTTGCATCCCAGGGAAAAAATTCAGCAACACTCCCCACTCCCCCCGCAATTCAAAGTCGGCACGTATACGCATCACTGGCCCGACACTCAAACTCGGGAGATCCGAGCCCAACATTGCATTCGGGGGGAGGGGGGGAGTTCACACCATATGTTATGCGTGAGTGTTGCTTAATTGTTTCCGACACCTGGGTGTTTCTGCGATTTTGAGGACCGTTTTCGTTCCGATGCCGTTTTGCAACAAAGGCGGGACGAAGACAAAACGAGGGGACACGAAAACAACACGAAAACAGAGAACACCGCTGAGGTCGAGCCCTGTTGCATCCACGACGCCTCACCGCGTGACACCGCCCGCCCACCTCTGCTGGAGAGCA
This sequence comes from Prorocentrum cordatum, assembly GCA_963575745.1. Classification (NCBI taxonomy): domain Eukaryota; class Dinophyceae; order Prorocentrales; family Prorocentraceae; genus Prorocentrum; species Prorocentrum cordatum. Next base: position 1,447,307 of record CAUYUJ010022281.1, on the reverse strand, counting down.
ATCCGCTCGTGGGGCACCCCAGAGGGTCGGAGCATCCCCAGGAGGCCCCCTGCCTTGCGACTGAGGCGGCCCCTGATCGCGGTAAGCGGCAGGCGCTCTCCTTGGGCCCCGGGGTCCCCGGAAGGCTTGCAGGAGCCTCTCGGAGGCGCTCCATGGCCTTCAGGGGTTCGCAGGGAGCCCGCAGGAAGCACCCACGGGCCCTCAGGGGCCTCCGTGGTTTCCAGGGGGTCTTTGCAGGGCTTTCTCTGGGACCACCGGGCGTGGCGGGTGGTAGTCTTCTCCTTCGGCTGCCTCGGCGGCTTCACAGATGCCTCAAGATACGTGCATGCCGCAAGATGCCACTGCAATGCCCCAAGATGCACTCAAGAGGGCCCAATATGTCCCCGCATAAGTTCCTGATCAACCGTAGAGGCGGACTAGTATTCACGGTCACCTTCGGTTCGGCCCCAAACAGGTAATTTGGATTACGATTGCTCATGTCGCAATTTGCTGCCGTCACCTGAGGTATAGTCACCTCGCGGGTAATGCGGCATTGCAAGGTCCAGTTCGATCCGGTCTGTCCGATGCAAGATCGTATCGTTTTCGGCCGTCTCGATCCGACGATTCGGCTTACAATCAGTTCCGGCAAGTCCATTGGATTGGCAACCCATGAGCAGACAATCCCTGAGATGTGCATACTTTCATCAAGGGAGAGAAAACCACGCCGACCCCTTTCATTCGCGTTTACGAGACGGCCCTGGGCGTTTACTAATCCGCCCTGCCATGCTCGATTCCTTCCTTGGGTGCGTTTACTATACGACTTTGTTTGTCGGGATGCTTAGAGCCTATTTTTTATTTTCCAGCATAGTGGCCGTCACCAGCTCCGCTCCCTCCCCTCCCCCAGATGACGTCACTTTCCGCGCCAGCGGCGTCCGGGAATGCCTAGGGATAGATGGCGATTTGCACCATAACGCCTGTGTACACCACAGTGCTCGCGTGCACCACAGCGCGCGTGTACACCACAGCGCCTGTGTACACCGCAATAGCCGTGTGCAGCGCAGCGCCAGAGTACATCACAATGCTTGCGTGCACCACGGTGCCTGTGTACACCACCGCGAATGTGTACACCGCAGCAACCATGTGTAACAGCGCCTGTGTACACCACGATGCTCGCGTGCACCGCAGCGCCTGTGCACACCACAGCGCCTGCGTACACCACGGCATCCGCGAGCAACGCAGCGCTGGTGTACACCACAGTGCCTGCGTGCACAGGACGGGTAGAAGGAGCATGTAGGTGAGGATCTGCTGCGGACAGCTGAACACCACGCAAGGGAAGTTCTGATAATAGACTGCGATGTTCTTCTCTCCCTCCTCCTGCTCCTCCTCCTCCTCGTCCTCCTCCTCCTCGTCCTCCTTCTCGTCCTCCTCCTCCTCCTTTCCCCCCGTCGCGCGGGTCGGCGCTACAGCGCACGTGCGCATCTCAGTGTGCACCGCAGAATGGTTTTGAATCAATCCAGTTGGTTCCCGGACGGCCAATTCTGCGGGATCCTTTTGGACGCAGATGGGAGGATTGAGGATGATGCGGGAGGACTCGGGAGAACTCGTATATTCCAGCGGCGCTCTCTCTTCCATAAGGATTCTTATCCAAGTCCTATATAAAACAATTGTTTCCCGTTGAATTCACAAACGCTCCATTTTCTTAAAAGGATTCTTTCTAACATTCTGTATGCAACAATGGTGATATGTTGGACACGGTTGCCGTGGTGCACACTGGTGCCGTGGTGTACGCAGGCGCTGTGGTGCACGCAGGCACTGTGGTGTACACTGGTGCTGTGTTGCAAACGGCCGCTGTGGTGTACGCAGGCGTTGTGGTGTACACGCGCGCTGTGGTGTATGCAAGCACTGTGGTGCACTCTGGCGCTGTGTTGCGCTCGGATGCTGTGATGTACATCGGCGGGGTGGTGTACACTGGCGCTGTGGTGCACGCTGGCACTGTGGTGTACAGAGGCGCTGCGGTGCAGATCGCCACCTACAGCTGCTGCTACCCGAGGACGGTAGGCATTCCCAGACGCCGCCGGCGCGAAACGTGACGTCATCGGCCCCCTCCCCCTCCAGGTGACGGCCGTCATCACCCCGGAATAAACAAAACAGGGTCTTATTGTGAGTGTGTGTTCTTCTGCTCCCTACATAAAACAGGCACATCTTTCAGCCGCTCTGCCCTCTTTCGCGGCCCCTGATGCCTCCGGAGCTCTTACCAAGGGAGCCTGAGCTTCCAGAGCGCGACGGAGCTGCGGGAGGGCTCGGCGGGAAGGAAGCAGGGCTCTCCGCCGTGGGAAGCCACTTTTTCCTGAAGCCCCAATCTCCTTTGGGTGGAAACCGTCGGGGAAGCCTCCCTTTGAGCCTCGCGTGAAGACGGCGAGTCAGATTCGGAGGCCTCTGATTTCGGCTGAGATCATGGATCGCTTGGCTTTAGGCCCGTCCCCAACATGTGCCAGGCCAAGTCTGCAGCAGCAGTGATGCATCGGCACTCAAGCGCGTCGCCCCCTGTCTGCCACTGAGCGGCGGCCGTTGCCACCTGCGCGATCGGCCCCGGGTGTTTCCGCAATGATCTCGTCTTCGGGCCGCCAGCCAGCACAGCAGGGCACCCGCGCGCTCACGCGCGCTCTGGATAGCGATCTGTGCAGGCAGGTCCAAGGACCGAAGGCTGGGACGAGGTTGTGTTTGTGTGTATATGCGTAGGTGTGTATGTACGTACTGATTTTTGCATGTTCGTGGTGTGTGTGTGTGTGTGATCTTCTCCGCCCTGTCGCTGCGCGCAGGGCCGCGACGCAAAAAAGCGTGTGCGTCCGTGCGTGCGTGCGTGCGTGTGTATGTGTGTGTCTGTAGGTGTGCGTAGTTGGACCCTCTACCAGGCTTGCCTGGGCAGGCACCTACCCTGCTTCCTGGCCTGCCGGCTCACCGCCTCTCTGTCTTTCCTCACCGGGTCGTTTCACAAGGCTTGCTTTGAGGAGGCACCCCTTTTTCCCCTGTGGCTCGGCACCCTTTCTGGCAGGCTGGGAGCACGGCGTTTCACCGCCTCTCTGCTGCTTCTCCACCTCCGGTGCACCCGTCGCCGTTGGCTGCGCGCGCCTCGGCCGCAGGGCTGCAAGCGCGGCGTCTCCCTCAGTGGGTTTCGGTCGCCCGGTGCCGCCATCTGCGTTGGCCGACGCATCAGTACCATTCACGGGGCCGCTGAAGCGAAAAACGGAAGTATTCTTGTGTGTTCGTGCTCGTGTGCGAGTGTGCGTGTGTGTGCCTGTGCGCGTGTGAATGTGTGTGTGTGTGTGTGCGTATGTATAAAAGAGCGTGTTCTACCGCTGCTGGCGAAAAACCGGGGGGGGTCACTGGGGGTTCCCAAGCCGTCCCCCCCCCTCGAAAACCGGGGGTGGTGGTCACTACCAGTTCGAACCCCTTCCCCCCCCCCGTCCATCATGAAAAGGGGTGGGGGGTACTACCGGTTCGACCCCCCCCCCCTCGAAAACCGGGGAGGGTCAATACAGGTTCGAACCCCCCCCCTCGAAAACCAGGGGGGGTCACTACCGGTTCGAACCCCCCCAGCCTCCCTCGCCGCCGGCAAACGATTCCCGCTCCTCGGGACAGTTGGACAGGACAGTGGGGGATGCTGGGACAGTGGTGGGAGCGGCGGTGGTGGGGACAGTGGTGAGGGGACAGTGGGACAGTTGTGCGGACAGTGGTGGGGACGGTGGTGGTGGGGACAGTGGTGAGGGGACAACGGGACAGTGGTGGGGACAGTGGGACAGTGGTGGGGACGGTAGTGGTGGGGACAGTGGTGAAGGCGGTGGTGAGGACAGTGGTGGGACAGTAGTACAGTGGGTAAGGTGGCGGGGACAGTGGGACAGTGATGGGGACAGTGCGGACGGTGGGACAGCACAGTGGGACAGCGGCGGGGACAGTGGGACAGTGGTGGGTACAGTGGGGACAGTGGGACAGAGGTGGGGACCGTGGGGAAAGTGGGGAGAGTTGGACCGTAGTGGGACAATGGTGGGGATAGTGGGGACAGTGAGACACTGGTGGGGGCACTGGTGGGGACAGCGGGGACAATGGTGGGAAAAGTGGGGACAGTGGGGACAGTGGTGGGGACGGTGGTGGTGGGGACAGTGGTGTGGGGACAGTGGGAACGTGGTCGAAACAGTGGGACAGTGGAGGGTGCAGTGGTGGTGGGGGCAGTGGTGAGAGCGGTGGCGAGGACAGCGGTGGGATAATGGGACAGAGGTACAGTGGGGACAGTGGTGGGGACAGTGGGGACAATGGTGGGAACAATGGGACAGCTCAGTGGGACAGCGGCGGGGACAGTGGGACAGTGGGGACAGTGGGACAGTGGTTGGGGCCGTGGAGAAAGTGGGGAGAGTGGAATCGTGGTGGGAACAGTGGTGGGGACAGTGGGGACAGCGCCACAGTGGTGGGGGCACTGGTGGGGACAGTGGGGACGGTGGTGGGAACAGTGGGGACAGTGGTGGTGAGGACAGTGGTACTGGGGACAGTGGGGGATGTGGTGCGGACGGTGGTAGGGACCCGGGAGTCGTTTGCTGCTGGCGGTGAGCGTGGGGGGGGGAGGGGTTCGAACTGGTAGTGACCCCCCCGGTGAGCGTTGGGTTGACCCCCCCCTGGTTTTCGGGTGGGGGTTCGGGTTTTCGGAAGGGGGGGGTGTTCGAACCGGTAGTGACCCCCCTTGGTTTTCGAGGGGGGGGGAGGGGGTTCGAACCGGTAGTGACCCCCCCGGTTTTCTGGAGACGGGGGGCGGGGGTTCGAACCGGTAGTGACCCCCCTTGGTTTTCTGGGGGGGGGGTGGGGGGGAGGGGTTCGAACTGGTAGTGACCCCCCCCGGTTTTCCGGAAGGGGGGGGGGTGTTCGAGCCAGTAGTGACCCCCGTCTGGTTTTCTGGGGGGCGGGAGGGGTTCGAACTGGTCGTGACCCTCCCCGGTTTTTCTGGAAGGGGGGGGGTTCGAACCATAGTGACCCCCCCCGGTTTTCGAGGGGGGGGGAGGGGGTTCGAGCCGGTAGTGACCCCCCGGTTTTCTGGAGAGGGGGGGTCTCGAACGGTAGTGACCCCCGTCGGTTTTCTGAGGGGGGGGGAGGGTTTCGAACTGGTAGGACCCCCCCCCGGTTTTCCGGAAGGGGAGGGGGGGTTCGAACCAGTAGTGACCCGCCCGGTTTTCCGGAGGGGGGGGGGGGGAGGGGTTGGGGGAGGGGGGGGGTTTTACCGGGGGGAAGGGGGGGGGAGGTCCAGCAAGGGGGGGGAAGTTTCCACAGTAAAGCGGCGGTGGATCACGCTCTCTCGTATGTAGTCTGTCTGTCTGTCTGTCTGTCTGTCTGTCTGTCTGTCTGTCTGTCTGTCTGTCTGTCTGTCTGTCTGTCTGTCTGTCTGTCTGTCTGTCTGTCTGTCTGTCTGTCTGTCTGTCTGTCTGTCTGTTGTCTGTCTGTCTGTCTGTCTGTAGGTAGGTAGGTAGGTATGTATGCATGCATGTATGTATGTATGTATGTATGTAAGTATGTATATATGCGTGGTGTTTATATGTGTATGTGCGGTTCGCGGGCTGGTTGGGGTCTCCCCCTTCTGCTGCCGGCCTTTCTTTCGGCCGCTTAATCCGCAATGTTGTGTGCAATTCGCGTGGACGCGCCCCGTACATCATTGACTCGCGACTGTGGTGTCAGATCGCCAGTAGAGGAAGAAGTGTGTGTGTGTGTGTGTTTGTTTGTGTTTGTGTGTCTATGTGTGTGTGTGTGTGTTTGTATTTGTGTGTGTCTGGGCACGCGCGCGTGCGCGCGTGTGTGTGTGTGTGTATGTGTATGTCGGTGTGTGTGTGTGTGTGTGTGTCGGTGTGCGTCGGTGTGTGTGTGTGTACGTGTACGTGTACGTGTACGTGTACGTGTACGTGTACGTGTACGTGTACGTGTACGTGTACGTGCTCGTGTACGTGTACGTGTACGTGTACGTGTACGTGTACGTGTACGTGTACGTGTACGTGTACGTGTACGTGTACGTGTACGTGTACGTGTACATGTCTGTGTGTGTGTGTCTTTTGTCTTCGCTGTCTAACATCCCTCCGATGATTCAGTGGCTAATTCGCACCAACTGCTGACGCTTCAACTTATACGAGTCGATATGCTCGTCGTTTCGTTGGCCGATGCACTTTGGCTTTGCAGCGCCTCATGCTCTGTTCACCACTCAGCTGCACTGCCGTGAGTGCGCTTTTTCATCAGGGCGTGCTCGACTAAGTTCGGTCGCAGTGGGCACCTTCACCTGCCGACCGCGCCTGAGGTCCCTCTGCGCCGCCGACTAAAAAGTGTGTGTGTGTGTGTTTGTTTTGGTATTGGGGCCCTCCGGCCGCCTGAGGCCCCGCCCGCCTGTGCCCTGTCTCCCCGATTAGAGCTGTGCGTAGCCCGCCTAGCTTTTACCGGAAGAGGTTCGCTCTCGCCCCGCAGACCACAAAATTGTTTTGGTATTGGGGGGGGGGCGTTGTATCCTCTGTCCGCGCTGCAGTCACCACACTCTCCAGGCTGCAGCCCGGGCGCGCCGCCCCAGCCCGCGGCCGCGCGGCACGGGCGCCGGCGCCCGCTTCTTTCCCGGGCCGGAGCCCCCCGCTCGGCCCCGGACACTTGCACGGCGCGCGCCCCCCGCCCCGTTTTTTTTTTTTTGTTCTGGGCGCCGTGCCGTCTTCGCTCGGGCCGCCCTGACGGCTCGCCCCGGCCCAGGAAAGCAGGTGCCCCGTGACACCCCCCCTTTCTCTTCCGCCGTCCTTCCTCTCCTCCTGGTGATCTACTCCGTCGCCGTCCTGGTCCTCCTCCTTTTCCTGCTCGCTCCCTACCCTCTTCTTCCTGCTCCCGCTCCCCCTCTTCTTTCTGCTCCCCCTCCTCATCCCTCTTCCTCTTCCTCCGATTCAGCCCTCTCAGGGCTCCCACCTCCCTCCACACTCCTCCTTCTTCTCCTCTCTCCTTCTCCTCTTCCTCCTCTTCCTCTCCCTCCTCCTCGTCCTCCTCCTCTTCCTCCTTCTCTTTCTCCTCTTCGGATGATGAAAATGAGGATGAGGAGAAAGAGGCGGAAGGAGGAGGAGGAGGACGACGATTTCCCAACTGCGGTGGCTGCACGCCTGGACAGCAGCATGGGGAGCAGGAGACAGCATAAAGCGGAAGGGTAGGAGGAGGAGGAAAAAGAAGAAGAGGATTCGAGCGGATTCGATCAGTTCAGGCTAGTGATTCGCCGCACGTTGCTTGCCATTGGCGACCATACCAGACGCTACGGGCCGTCCCCAAGCCAGACATAGTAGGTTATGATATGTAGCCCTGAGGGCATACCAAAATTGAAGTTGGTAACGTGTTGTTCCAGCTACCTCCCCCAAGAGCAGTGCGGGCCTGCTCGCAATTTCGCACCACGACCTCATCTTCGCATTGGTGTTGCTGATGTCTGCGCCTGCGCACTCCTTCCACCTCCACCCTGGTTCCCGCCTTTCGGTAGGGGTCGTGGGGCGGGGCCGACTGGGCTTCATGCCCAACCACCTCTCGCCCTTCTCGCAATGGCGGTGTGCACTACCATCTCGCATGAACTACTCCAAGCGTTGTATGTAGCTGCTGTTTCTCTTACTGCCACCTTTCTCCGATGAGCTATGCCCTGAGTTGTAGCTGATATGTCGCTCATGGCTTGCCTTCTCACCTGAACTACTCCCAGGAGAAGGAGGAGGAGGAGGAGGAGCAGGAGGAGGAGGAGGAGGAGAGGTGGAGAGATTAGTGGGAGGAGAGGAGGAAGAGCTTCGCACCATGCGTAACACACATGGGACGAGGCTCGCCGCGTCAGTGAAATGCACGAGAGGCCTCGTGAGGTGTTCCACATATCTTCCAGCGTGCCGCTGTTGCCAGTGAAGTGCTGTTGCACCATGACCGTCCGCAAATGAGCACAGGGGCCTCTGACCGAGCGTCGTACAGCTCGGCTCGTGGAGTGGGCTTAGCGTTCGTGCAAGTGCGTCGCGGACCACGCAGCAAACGTGGCGCCGGGCATGGGCACAGTGGGAAAGGAATACCCGCCCTTCGTGTTCAGGGCAAGACGCAGTGAGGCCCAATGCACCTCTTAGCTAGGAACGCGCACGCCGGCATCTCGTCCAGCGGGCACCGGCATACTTCCCCAAGCAGTGTTTGCACTGAGGGTTTCTGATTTTGGTCTGTTTGAGTAACTGTACGTGCCCGCCGAGGACACCGAGGGTGTCTCACTTTCCCGCCCGTTGGCGCCTCGTTGGCGCTCGTGGGCGCCCCGTGCCCCTGGGTCCTGGCATCGCTCGGACGTGTGCATTTTTTTTTCGGCGAGAACCATCGAGGAGCATCCTTGATCATTTGGTGAAAAAACCACGCACGAAACCGAAAAAAACACAGGGGATGGACGTCCGAGCGATGGCGAAGGGTGGGTCCGCCGAGGTTTCGCCTGGTGCTCGCCTGGGGGCGCCTCGGGGGCGCCCCGGGCCCTCGGTGGGCAACGCAGCTTGCACGACATGGTTCGCGCTTCATAGTCGGCTTACACCGCGAAGCTGACACTGCCCAGCTCACGAAAGTTGGCATCGCATAGCTCAGATCACACAGGTCACACCGAATAGCTTACATCACATGGCTGCACTGCATACCTCACACCACATAGCTTAGACAGCATAGCGTACGCCACATAGCTTACTCCCACCTGCACAGTGGAATAATCCATTGTGAGGGGTCCGCGCTGGCTGACAGTGTTCACGTGTGGCAAAGTTATTGACATCTTGGAGTCATCATCCATGGCTGACGTGCATCCTCTGGAGTGGGCACGTGATGCACCACACTCTGTGTTGGATGCAAGTGACCAGTGCCCATCACAGGATAGTGAGGCCAGTATTACTATCGCCACTTTCTCATTTGCCCTGATTGAGTGCGTGATGCATCGTGCCCTTGCAAAAAGAAGAGAGAGAGAGAGAGAGAAAAAAAGAGAGACAGAGAACAAAAAAAGGAGGAGGAGGAGGAGGACAAGAAGACGGAGGAGGACCTCCCCTGGATGCGGACCACCTGTGAATGATGCTTATGATGGTGATGATGATGATGCTGCTCATGATGATTTCCCGATCAGAGCTTGCCTCTGTAGGGGTCCTAGCGGATTGATATGGTTAGCTGAGATGCGTCGCTGATTTCGGTGGCCAGCCCGGGTGCCCAGGTGCCTGGGGGTGCCTGGGTGCCCGGGGGTGCCCGGGGGTGTCCGGAGGTGCCCAGGGGCCCAGGGGTGCCGGGAGGTGCCCGGGTGTGCCCGGGTGCCCCGGTGCTCTATCGCCCTATAGCCATATGTATAGCCCTATAGCCACATAGCCCTATAGCCCAATAGCCTTATAGCCCTAGAGCCATATAGCCCTATAGCTACATACCTATAGGCCTTGTAGCCCTGTAGCCCTATAGCCCTATAGCCCTACAACAATTCGGATTGTTTTTGTTTCTGGTATCATGGTGTTTGTAATGGTGATGGTGATAGTGATGGTGATGTTGATGATGGCGATAGTTGTGATGGAAATGATGATGCTGATGATGATGCTGATGATGACAATGCTGATGCTGCTGCTGCTGATGTTGCTGCTGCTGCTGATGATGATGCAGATGGTGGTGGCGGTGGTGGTGGTCCAGTGGTGGTGGTGGTGGTGGTTGGGTGGTGGTGATGATGATGATGATGATGGTGATGGTGGTGGTGGTGATGATGGTGATGATGCTGATGCTGATGATTATGATGGTGGTGGCGGCGATGACGATGACGATGACGATGATGACGATGATGATCATGATCATGATGATGATGATGATGCTGATGATGATGATGACGATGATATGATGATGATATGATGGTGATGATGATGATGATGATGATGATGATGATGATGATGCTGATGATGATGATGATGATGATGATGGTAGTGGTGATGATGATGATGATGATGATGATGATGATGATGATGATGATGATGACGATGGTGGTGGTGATGATGATCATGACGATTCTGGTGGTGGTGGTGGGGTGGTGGTGATGGTGGGGATGGTGATGATGATGATGATGATGATTGCGGTGGTGGTGATGATGATGATGATGATGATGATGATGGTGGTGGTGCTGCTGCTGATGGTGGTGGCGATGATGATCGTGGTGGTGATGATGGTGGTGGTGATGATGGTCGTGATGCTGATGCTGATGATGATGGTGGTGGTGATGATGATGTTGGTGGTTATGATGATGGTGCTGACGATGCTGCTGATGATGATGCTGCTGATGATTATGATGATGATGATGACGATGATGAGGATGATGATGATGAGGAGGATGAGGAGGAGGAGGAAGCAGGATGGGGAAGAGGTAGAGGAAGAGGAAGAGGAGGAGGGAGATAAAGGAGGACGACGATGATGATGATGAGGAGGAGGAGGAGGCGGAGGAAGAGGAGAAGCAGAAACTGGGGGACGGTGGAGGGGGAGGAGCATGAAGGAGGGAGCACAAGGTGGAGGCGGATGATGATGGGGGGAGATGGCAAGGTTGGGTGTGGGCATGATGTAGTCAACAGAGAAGGAGGACGAACATGAAAACGCGGATCGCAATTTCGATGGGGGGAGGGGGAGTGGGAGGTGGAAAGAAGAGGGGGAGGGACTATGGTGGGAAGGGCGAATCTGAGGATGAGGAAGAGGAGGAAGAGGAGGAGGAGGAGGAAGAGGAGGAGGAGGAGGGGGAGGCGTTGGATGAGAACCATAATGAGAAGCATGGTGATGATGAGGATGGTGATGATGATGATGATGATGATGATGATGATGATGATGATGATGATGATGATGGTGATGCTGATAACGTGGATGATGACGATGATGCTGATGATGACGATGCTTATGCTAGTGATGATGATGACGACGATGCTGTTGATGTTGATGCTGCTGATTATGATGATCATGACGACGATGCTGTTGATGTTGATGCTGCTGATTATGATGATCATGATGACGATGAGGATGATGCTGATTGTGACGACGACGATGGTTGTTGATGATGATGATGCTGATGCTGCTGATGATGATGACGATGGTGGTGATGGAGATGATGGTGACGGTGCTGGTGATGATGATGGTGATGGTGATGGTGATGGTGATGATGAAGTTGATGGCGACTATGATTATGATGATGACGATGCTGTTGATGGTGGTGGCGATGGTGATGGTGATGGTGAGGATGGTAAGGATGGTGATGACGATGATGGTGATGATGGTGGTGATGATGATGATGATGAGCAGTATGATGATGGTGGTGGCGCTGCTGATGGTGGTGATGATGATGGTGGTGATGATGATGACGAGGAGGATGATGATGATGCTGGTGATGATGTTTGCGGTGATGATGAAGATGATGACGATGATGATGACGACGACGACGATGACGATGAAGACGACGATGATGATAATTAGGACGATGATGGTGGTGGTGGTGGTTACGGTAATGGTGATGGTGATGGTGGTGGTGATGATGATGTTGATGATGGTGGCGATGATGATGGTAATGGTGAGGATGGTAAGGATGGTGATGACGATGATGGTGATGATGGTGATGATGATGGTGATGATGAGCAGTGTGATGATGGTGGTGGTGCTGCTGATGGTGGTGGTGATGATGATGGTGGTGATGCTGATGATGATGATGATGATGATGATGATGATGATGATGATGCTGGTGATGATGTTTGCGGTGATGATGACGATGATGACGATGATGATGACGACGACGATGACGATGACGATGACGACGACGATGATGGTGATTATGACGACGATGGTGGTGGTGGTGGTGACGGTAGCGGTGATGGTGATGGTGGTGGTGATGATGATGACGGTGATGATGATGATGATGATGATAATAATCATGGTGATGATGGTGGTCATGGTCATGGTTACTGTCATGGTCATGGTCACGGTGTGATGGTGGCGGTGCTTGTAATGGTGATGGTGGTTGTGACGGTGATGGTGATTGTGATGATGATGATGTTGATGGTGATGGTTTTGGTGATGGTGATGGTGATGTGGATGAGGAATCAGGGTGAGGATGAGGAAGAAGATGAGGTCGACGACGACGACGACGATGGTAATGATGATGATGAGGAGGAGGAGGAGGCGGAGGAGAAGGATAACTTGAAACTTGGGGACGGTGGAGTTGAAGGAGGCAGAGGAAGAAGGAACAGGAGACGGAGTCGATGATGAAGGGGGGATGAAAATATGGTGGGGTGGGGGGCATGACAGAGGACGAATCTGAACATGTGTATAATAAGAAGGAGGAGGAGGAGGAGGAGGAGAAGAAGAAGAAGAAGAAGGGAGAGGGGGAGTGCGAGGCGGAAAGAACAGGGAGAGGGAGTACAATGAGAAGGATGATTTTGGAGGAAGCGCAAGAGGGGCAAATGGGGCCCAGAGTCGGCCCCTGGAGGGCGCCGCGATGGTCCACACAGTCGAAGCTGATCTAGCAGGTCGTTCGCAGGTCCAACCCTGCCGGGTCCAGGATGCCGTTGTGTCCCGTGCTTCGCGACCCATGCCCTCTGCATCCCTGTGGCCATGCGGCCCTCGGGAGGGTCTCGTGTCCTCTCGCGTGCCCTTCCCAAGCAGCCTCGACTGCACAGTCGAGAGACCTCTCTGCAATAATTCAGGAGGTAAAAAACGCACAGACGCAATTCATCGTCGATTCCCAAGAAAATATGCGAAAATATGGGAAGTGGGGGGGAAAACAGAAACCCAGAAAATATAGGAAAATATGGGGAATATTTTATTTGTGTGTATTTATTTGTGTGTCCTGGGGCCCCTTCAATACTGCCCGAGGTGAGTGGGCGGCCACGGCAGGCTCCGCGCCGCGTGGACGCGGCGGCGACCCCACGGCAGGCTTTCGAGGTGGAGCGCCGCCCATGGGCCCAGAGCCGGCCGACGTCGAGGCCGGTTCTGGGCCCATTGGCGGCGCAGGCGTTCGAGGTTTCGTCCCGATAGCGCAGGCGTTCGAGGTTTCGTCCCGACGGCGCACGAGGTCGTGCGAGGGTTCGTCCCGACGGCGCAGGCGTGCGAGGTCTCGTCCCGGCTGGGCCCAGTGCAGGCGTTCGAGGTTTCGTCCCGACAGCGCAATTCAGGGCGCTGTCGGGAGGTCGCGGTCGCTCGAGGCCGAACGATCCACGAGGAGTCGGAGAGCACCGCCGACGTCATTGCGACGCGGGCCTGCTGCGATGCAGTCAAGAGGCTGAAACAAGGGCCTCGACGGTTTCAGGAGGAGCCATGGTTTCTGGGCCAAGTCTTCGAACTACGATGGGGCAACTATCCGTGGCCAGGGCATTTCGTGGCCAGGAACGCCCTTTCGTTCTTTCTTGAGGCCTGACCTGTTCCGCCGACCCCCGGTTGAGGGAAACAATAGAATTATTCACTGCGTGGAGCTCCCCATATGTGCATCTATTCGCATGGACCTGTTCGCCGTGAGTGAAGAGTTTTCGAATATTCGGTCATGAATCTAACTGCGAAGGAATTGCAGCGTGAATGAGTCTCAGTAGTACGAGCGCGACTCTGCGCATGAGCCTGGGGCCTCCTGGGGCCTCCTGATACCTCCTGGGGCTTCCTGGGGCCTCCTGGAGCTTCTTGGGGCCTCCTGGGGCCTCTTCGGGCTTCCTGTGGCCTCCTGAGGCCTCCTGGAGCCTCGCGTGGACTCCTGGAGCCTCCTGGGACCTCCTAGGGAGGATTCGTGCGCCAGGAGAGGCCCAATATGTATGAACAGACGTGCATAAAACATTGCGGATTGGAGCCGCAGGAAAAGGGCAATCTATAGGAACACACGTAAAACACCAAGGACTCGTGCCTTAGGAGAGGCCCTATGTATAGGAACATACGTAAAACAGTTAGGATTGGATACGCAGGAGAAGGACAATCTATAGAAACATACGTATAATCAAGGATTCGTGCTCCAGGTGAGGCCCAGTCTATAGTAGCATACGTAAAACATCTGGGATTGGAGCCACTCCTGTGGCCTTCTGAGGCCTCCTGCTCCTGGGGCCTCTCGGGGCCTCCTGTTGCCTTCCGGGGCCTCCTGGTGCCTCCTGGCGCTGTCTGTGGCCTCCTGGGGCCTCCTGTGGCCGCCTGAGGCCTCCTGGAGCTCCTGGGGCCTCCTGGAGCCTCTGGGGACATCCTGTGGCCTCTTGAGTCTTCCAGTGTCCTCCTGATGCCTCCTGGGACCTCTGCGGCCTCCTGGGGCCTCCTGGAGCCTGCTGGAGCCTCCTGTGGCATCCTGGGGAGAATCTGTGCCCACGAGTCTGGCCACCAAAACAGGCAAACCGATCGAGACATCATCAAAATCTGGCCCACTTTGGGGGCGAAGATGAGCGCCTCGCTCGAGACATCCTCCAAATCTGTTCCGAAAGCAGAGGATGTTGGGCATGCAAACAGGCAAACCGCTCGAGACATCCCCGCCATTTTGACGCGAACGGAGGCCGTGCAATACCCCTGGCGGTCCCCCCTTGGGAGTGTTGAAACCAGCAAACCGCTCGAGACGTCCTCTGAACTTGCTCCGCCATCATCATCATCATCATCATCATCATCATCATCATCATCATCATCATCATCATCATCATCATCATCATCAGCATCATCATCATTCATCATCATCATTCATCATCATCATCATCCTCATCATCATCATCATCATTATCATTATCATTATCATTATCATTATCAGTGTCAGTATCAGTATCAGTATTAGTATCAGTATCAGTATCATTATCATTATCATTATCATTATCACTATCATTATAATTATCATTATCATCATCATCATCATCATCATCATCATCATCATCATCATCATCATCATCATCAGCATCATCCCGTAGCTATTTTGGCTCAAGTGCCACCTTTCGCGGGGTTGGCGACGACATCGCACGCGCGGTGAACATCTCTTTCGTCCATGCTTCTTCCACAGTGCTTCTTCCTCCTCGCTGCAATGTCGGCGGCTCTGCATCCTCTACAACGGCCAGCTCCCTCAGCCGCACGCGCGGCGACATGCACCTCAAGGGCTGCATCACCGGTATGCGGCGACCAGCGTCCAAGCGCCTCCAGTACGCAGCAGCGGGGCTCGGGAGCTTACCGACCGCGGGGGACACGACCCACACTCGCTGTGGAACGTCGCCGACTTCGTGAGCTGGATCGTCACTGTTTGCTCCCGTCCCGAACGGGCTACACGTACATGGAAGCCCCTTCGGCCATCAAACCCGAGCTCAAGCACCTTGCTTCATCCACTGACGCCACGCGGGCGCTGGAGATCAAGACTGGTATCCATCGGCGCAACGGAGCTCAATTACGCGACGCCGCTCTTGGTTCTGGCCACATCGACCGCGCAGAGGCTGACGCTTTCAAGTACACCTACCAGACGGGCAGCATGGCTCGGCACTGCAGTTGGACTCGTGGTTCCACGTCATTTTCGCGGACGTCACAGCCGCCACCCACTCCGGCGAAGCGCGTCCTCTGGGCCGACAGCTTTGACGAGGAGTTCCCTGAACTCTCCACCGACGCCAGCGTCGGCTCCAAGCACCAGGTCGTCTCTACAGATTCGGTTTCCTCTTCGTTGTCATCGATGTCTTCCTGCCGCTCTGGCTCAAGCCTGGGGAAGCATGGCTCGCCCCCTTTTGCCTGCTACATGCGACGCCTGGGCGGACGACGTGGCTATCTCCACGCTCAAGAGCTCGGTGCGCCCCACGATCGCAGAGAAGGTACGGAAAGCCGAGCACTCGCTGGCCATGCAGACCGATGAAAAGATCCACGTTGCCACGCGTTCCTTCGTCGCGCGCCCCGAGCTGGACAAAACCATCCTTGAGTCCGCGCACTCGCTCGCGGCGAAGATCGACGAGAACCTCTGCGAAGCCCAGAACAAGTTCGTCACGCTCGAGCTTCTCGCGGCGCAGTTCTCCAACGTGACCTAGATGCTCGCGGCGCAGTTCTCCAACATGACCAAGGTGCTCTTGGACAACAGCACGGAGGCGCTGAATACCATCCGCGACAACACGAACGCGACGTTCGTGACCACCCGCTCGTCCCTCGCCGCGGCGCACAAGCACATCTCCGAGCTGCAGCTGGACATAGGTCGGCTCAAGTTGCGGCGGCAGTCGGACATCACGAACTACAACAACAAGCTCGATGGGATCGGCTCAAGTCTCGAGCAGCGGATCGTCTCCCTAGAGCTCCACCGCGCGACCTTCGAAAACAAGAGCTATGAGATTTCCCTGGGCCCGCCGCAGCCCCTGGACTGGCTACTACGCCGATCTTCGGGTACACATTCAGTCCGAGAGCTGCCTCGGCGAGTTCTCGAAGCTGCTGGACACGTACGCCTTCACATCTACGCCATCGCCATACATGTTCGCTACTATCACTGACCAGATGGATTGGCTGGACTCGGTAGCATCAGCGCCTACGCCCGCACCTTCGCCTTCATCTGCACGTTCACCAACAACGAGTACGGCTACATGGAGCTTGTCTCCTACTGACACCGATAGGCTAGCAGTGGGCGCCTCCACGGGCGGAGCGGGACACACTGTTTTGCCCTTTCTCGTTTCTTGTCCGCTTGCCCTCTTGTCGTTTTTTTTTTCGCTACGGTCGATCATCAGGATCATCATCATCATCCGCATCGTCATCACACCATAATTTAGCATATCATATCATAACATGCCATAATCTAACATAGCGTAATATACCATACCATCGCACACCAAGGGGAGGAAGAACAGGGAGGAGGAGGAGAGAGGAAAGTCCGCGCGGCCACAGTAACGGCAAGAGCCCCACCCTTTGGATATGGGGAATTAAGCAACACCTTCCCCGCCCCCCGCGATTCAAAGTTGGCACGTACACGCATCACTGGTCCGACATTTTAATTCGGGAGATCCGAGTCCAACATTGCATTCGGGGGAGGGGGGGAATTCACACCATGTGTTATGCGTGGGTGTTGTTATTGTTAAATTGTTTCCGACGCTTGTCTTATAACCTGTTCCGCCGACCCCGAAGGGGGATCAGGACCCCCCGGGAAGGCCGCGAGGGAGCCGAGGAACGTACGAAAGCAGGCCGAAGATGCTTCGAAGA
Source organism: Prorocentrum cordatum (assembly GCA_963575745.1). Lineage (NCBI taxonomy): Eukaryota > Dinophyceae > Prorocentrales > Prorocentraceae > Prorocentrum > Prorocentrum cordatum. The sequence continues at coordinate 1,430,180 of CAUYUJ010022281.1, read as the reverse complement.
CGGCTGCACGAACACCTCGAAACCAGGGCAGAAGCAAACCACCGCGCTACCTCTTCAGTGGGTGCCCATGCCAAGAAATACCCTGCTTGCCTCCAGGGTGCCCTGGGTTTTTTGGGTTCCGATGGTTCTGCTATGGAAAGCGTGACGCTCCCACATAACAAATCAATGGACGTTTTGGGGTCTCAGGGTTGGGTTTCTTGTGGAAGGTTTCTTGTGGTCGGGCCCCCACCGTATCAGGATGCCTTCCAGAGAGAGGTGGCGCGTGCGGTTGATGGACAAAGACCTGCACATTTTTTTTGATGTTTGCTTTCGCCCCCCGCGCCCCCAAGTTAGTATTCGCAGGCTGTGGCGCGATTTGTCGATCCGAGTGGCCTAAATCCTGCATTCCGCGGGCGCAGCCAATCCACATTGAATCGGGGGCACGGAGGCGAGTGGAAGTTTACGCCGTCGCCCCGGTTCCGCGGCTGGTGCAGGATTTTGTCCATCAACCGTGCCTCCATTGCCTCCGCTTTGCTTCGTTTTCCCTCGTCCTACCCCTGGTTTCCTTCCTACGGCTGGCTCCCCAGCCAAGTTTTTCGCCAGTGTTGCTGTCTTTATGGCCAGCTGGTGTGGACGAGGCGAAGGGGCCCATTGAGGGCACGGCGGAGTTGCGCTTCAGAATAAAAAACTCGATCTGGATGCCTTCGGCCCATCCCGCCTCCGTGCGTGGATGGCTCGGAGGAAAACATGTTGCATGAATATCCATTTTGGGAGTTTCGCGCGGATTTCTTGGATCGGCGCTGCACCCCCCTCCCTGGCGCGCGGAGCGCGCCAGGGGCGGCGCCAGAGGCGCTGCCATGGGGGCCCAGCGCAGATCCAAGCAATCCGCGCGGAGCTCAGCTGCGAAAGTTTATGGTTATGCTGTTCCGGTCCGACGTCGTCGATGGTGCCCAGATGACCGCAAGGGGGCGTTCAGGGTGGAACGCTGCCGGTGGCCCGGAACCGGCCGATCTCGAACGATCTGCGCTTCTTATCGGGAAGCCGCGATCCTCGCGGTGTCGGGAGCGGCCAGGAGGGGGGTGACGACCAGCTGGGGGTGAAAATATCATGGCGGGGGCTATTGCATCTGCCCAGATCTCACGGCGCCTCTTCTTGTTGCATTTCGTCTCTGGCCCTCCCCCCCCGGGCCGCGCACACGCCGCCGGCCATGATTTGCGTCGCCCCTCTTGGACGACCCCCTCTTGGACGTCCTCGACGGCGTCAGGAACCAACGCCGACGTCGTCACCACACGGACCTGCCGTACCCAGATGACCGGAAGGGAAGGGGGGGGTGAGCGGAGGGAGCCCGCAGGAGCTCGCGTCCCTCCTCTTCGGGCGGCTCTTCGCGGCCGAGCCCCGCGTGTCCTTCGTGATCGGGGGGGCAGACGGCTTGCCAGAGGACCTCCGGACGGGCCAGGGCTACAGGCCCGGGCCGGTCCTTTTCCTCCTTCTCCCCCCTTATTCCCCCCCCCCGAGAACTCAACGCGGCTACCGAAGAGGCAATTCGGACGAAGCTGGAGACGTTGTTTGTCGCGAGTTCCACTCCTGATGCCTCCAAGACGCTGGCTCTGTGAGTAAGCTCGCAGCCCGCCAGCCAGTTTCTGTTTGCGAGGCCACGGCCTCACCCGCTACATCCTTCAGGGGCCCAGGCAACCGCCCGAACGAGCGTCCTATTCCCATTCCCATTCGCATTCCTCTATCCCCATCCCCCCCTTGAACCCCGACCTCTCGCACCCGAAGCGAGAATTGTGCCATTAGACCAGATAGTCTGCTGGAATATGCTTGCTTGCGTCGTCCGCCAATGGCGCCTGGCAGCATCAGCGGTGCAGGACATACTGCGACCACAGCGAGAATCAGCCAAGCCCAGGAGCTACGCTCCGCACAGGCCTCGCGGGTGGATGAGTGCGCCCTGCCAAGTTGCGCACGCCTGGAGTTGAGCCCAGGTCAGAAGCACGGGAGGCGTGCACGATGCCGCTGCACCACGTGCGCCACATGCGTTCTCCGTGCCAGCGGTGCATGCAAGGCGGCGCACTGGTATTGAGGCCCTGCCTGCGTCGGGGCCTGCAGGGTGCCAGCTCTGCAATGTTTGTGCCGCGTTCGAGCGCCCTTGCCCAGCGGGAATCAGAATCGCGCGCGATCGTGAACGATGCTGCAGTAGTGCTGCGCGTGCCAGGTCACGCGTCGCCTGCAGACGGGCCTAGCCAGCGGAACTCCGCCTAGCAAATGGAAAAGACCTTGGGATCGTTCGAACGTGTGCATATTTTCCTCGGCGAGGACTATTGAGGAGCATCTTGGATCATGTTCGAACAATATACGCACGACATCGAAAAACACAAGGGAAATGGACGTCCGAGCGATGGCAAGAAACCCGCATGGCTAGCCATTGGAACTCCGCCGAGCCAAGCGGAACTCCGCCGAGCCAAAAACAATCCCCCCTCAAGCAAAAACCGAGTCTGGCCAATGGAATTCCGCAGTCAATGGCAAAGCTGACAGCATTCGAAGGTGTTTCCAGGCGGTCCCCTACCCCTACCCCAGAGTAATTACTGACCGGGCCCTGCCCCGCTTTACTTCGGAGATCAGAAGAGATGCGGTGCTTTCGACGCGGCATGGCTGTCAGCAATGACGTAGTTCCACCCGCAGACTGATTCACTCAGCATCGGTGCTGGCATATCCGCTTCCGAAAATAGTCCTGCTACAGCATGGTCCCGCTCAGTCCAGCCTAACTCCCGCTCGATCCGCGTATTGTCCTAATCTGGCTTGAGTCCGGCTTCTTATCGAATTTGATAGCCATCGTCCAGCGGCGAGGCCAGGGGGAAGTGAGAGGGCGCAGGCCTTCTCAGAAGGCGGCGGGGCTTTGAGAAGCACTCGCGCCTTCTGAGAAGTTCGCCACCGAACCGTTTCCGCGAAGACCTCCCAGGAGTTGCCTCCTGCCCCTGTCCCCCACCCCCTTCGAGGCCCCCCTCCCGGTGTCCTCTCCAGGTCCCCTCCGCGCTTGGCCTCTTCGGCTTGGGCGCCCCGTCCAATGACGGGGGCTGCGAGGAGCGCTTCCCGCCTAGAGCCTGTCGAAGCGCCCCATTCTCCGCCTCCCCTCCAGCTCACTAAGACAGACCGTCTGCTCTCCTCGGCCGGTCGGGCCGGCCACCCCGGGGCCGCTGCACGGAGGCGCATCTCGCTCAGCAGGCTCACCCTTCCCCACCGCGTCGCCCACGTGCTGCTCCTGGAGCAGATGTTCCGCGCCAGGGAGCTTCGCGCAGGCCCGGGGGGGTGCATCGTCGGAGGAGGGTGGCCGTCATCGCCAGCTGGAGGGGAGGGCCGCTAGATACTCTGGAAATCCTGGAACGTATCCTGAGCTAACCCTACCATGATATCATTCTCGCTTTATTTTCTTCAGTGCCACCGGACCCCCATGGGTTTCCTGGCGCGCGCCGGATTTCCTCCCTTTGAAGGCGTCCCCCCAGGATGGTATTTAAAACAGGCCGGGAAGAGCAACCTCACGGTTCGCTCGTCGCATTGTCATGGAGAGTGCAGAGGGCGTTTGGTCAAAATAAAAGTTTGACGTTTCGCGTGTACTCACCAGCCCATCCAAAAACGATGCCCAGCCGTCTTGTCCAGAACAGGGAAGTGCAACAGCTTCAGCGGAACAGTCGCCCATATGGATTTGTAGAAAACCGGATCCAACCGACGACGGAAGAGCCCGTGCAGGAGAGCATCCATGTTCATCCAGAACATATCCCAGGCCAGTTGTTTCAGGAGTCTTGTGGAGGCTTCACATGAGCAGAACGCACGCCATCCAGAAACAAAATCCACGCATCTTGACCCGATCAAGGAAGTAGAGTAGCATTCAGTGGAACGGCCGCCCAGAAGGATCTGTGGGAAGCCGAATCCTATCGTCGACGGAAGAGGCCGTAGAGCAGAGCACTTTTGCATCGGACACCGATGCCCAGGCGAGTTGTCTTAGGAGCCTCGCGGATGCCTCCTGGAACCATCTTGGGAGGAGGGGAAAACAGCAGGAGGAGGAGGAGGAGGAGGAGGAGGAGGAGGAGGAGGAGAGGAGGTGACCTTCGTGGATCTTTTGGAGGACGCATGGAGTCACCTTGGGGCCTATCGGGGCCCCCTTGGAGCGTTTCGGGGCCCCCGTTGGGGGGCTTTGGGGCTCGTTTGATGGGTATTGGGGCTCTTGGGGCGACCTGAAGCCCCATGGCTCACAAGGTGGTTCTTTCCCCCCACGCCACCCCCTCGGATGCCGAACCTGTGTCTCTCGAGGCCTTCTTGGAGCGCTTTTGGGGCCGCCTTGGCGCCATCCGGGGCCCTTCTTGTGGCCCCCTTGGGCCATCTTGGAGCCTTCTTGAGGCCTCAGAGGCCCGTCGGATACGAACTGACGAGAGGGCAAACATCTTTGATGCCGCTTAGGTTTGGGAGCTATTTGGGTCTCTTGGAGGATTCCGTTGAGGGCTCCGAAGGCACTTGGAGCTGTTTTTCGGCCGTGTTGGGGCCTATCGGAGGCATGTCGGAGGCAGTATTGAACCATGGTCGGCTACCTTGTGCCATCTTGGACTGGAGGCCATCTTAGCGCATCGGGGGGCATATTGGAGCAATCATCAGCCATCTTGTTCTCTCTAAACCATGCCCCCCCCTTCCGTCCGGACCCAGGGGAGGGGGCAGGTGGAGGGGTCAAGACACCTCTGTCCAAGACGCAAACTGCTTGGCTCACTCCCGCCCGCCCTCCCAACACGTGAGAGTAGTACCCGAGTACTGTTTGGCTCACTCCCACCCGCCTTCCCAACACACGAGTTGTACCCGAGTCTCAGCATATTCATCGGTCGTCAGTGGATGGACAGTTCTTGGGAACGACGCGTGCTCCTCCTCCTCCTCCTCCTCCTCCTCCTCCTCCTCCTCCTCCTCCTTGTCTTCCTCTTCCTCCTCCTCCTCCTCCTCCTCCTCCTCCCTTTCGACCCAGTGCACAACCCCAAGTGCGCGACGCTGGGGCAAGGCGAGGTGCGCCGCGCGTGCCAGGCGCGCCAGGCGCCCCGGAGGCCCAACCATGCCAGGCACGCCTGGTGCGCCAGTTGTGCCACGTGCTCCACGTGCGCCAAGTGTCAGGCGATCGCAAACATGCATCAAGGGGGCGTGGATTAGCGACGCGTTCCGTTTCCATGGGAACTCGTGGATTTCCGCCGCCGAACGAGGCGGCATCGGCCGCCTTTTGGGGAGGGCTCCATGTTTGCGCGCCCCTGAAAGTGTGCATCATGTTCCAGCCGCGTCAGGTGCGCCACGTTCGGGGCACGCGCAGAGTGTGCTAGGTGCGCCCGCGCACATCGGAAAACATGTCAGCCTCTACCACCCTTGAAGCCAATGAACAATCGCGGCGGAGCGGCCATCTTGATGTCTAGTGAGCCTGCACACAGCAGACAACGTGCCAGCACCCCCGCCGTCCCTGTCAAAAACCAATGCAACGTGATCGCGGGGTGCCTGCGCATGATCCAGATTTAGCCGCGAAGTGCAGTTTGTATTTTTTTGGGGGGCATGGTGGCCCTGCGCGCAGCAGGCTATATGCTGGCACCCCCGCCATCCTTGTCAACAGACAATGCAAAGTGCTCGCGGCTCCCCGAGCATGACCCTTGTTTTGTTTCGCACGTGTATGTTTTTTTGACAGGGATGGTGGGAGGGTGTTGGCATTGGACAAAGCAGGTGATATGCCAGCACCCCCCCCGCCGTCCCTGTCAAAAGCCACTTCGAAATTCTCGCTGGGCCACCGAGCATGAGATTTTGCCGCAAAGTGCACTTTGCATGGATTTTGGTAAGGATGGCGGGAGGTTGTTGGCATTTTATAAAGAAGGAAGCATGCCAGCACCCCCGCCGCCCCTACGGTTGGAAACAATTAAGTAACACCCCACCTTCCCCCGCAATTCAAAGTTGGCACGTATACGCATCACTGGTCCGATACTCAAACTCGGGAGATCCGAGCCCAACATTGCATTCGGGGGGAGTGGGGGGAGTTCACACCATATGTTATGCGTGAGTGTTGCTTAATTGTTTCCGACACCTGTTGCACAAAGAAGGTAGCATGCCAGCACCCCCGCCGTCCCTATCAAAATCCCATGCGAAGTGGTCGCCGGGCGCCCGCGCATGCTCCAGATTTGGAGGCAAAGGGTGCTTTGCATTGTTCTGCGGAACGGATGGTGAGGGGTTTGGGCTCATGGGTCCGGGTTGGCTGCCGGTCAGGTCGGGGATGGGTGTTCATTATAGGGATCGGTGCTCAAGATCCCAGCGGGAACGCCGCAAGCTGTCAGCGGGAACGCCGCAAGCTGTCTCACTAAAAAGTAGCGCCCGAGTCTCAGCAAAGGCAGGGGCCGCCACCGACAACCATCGGAAGCCAATGCAGACGCCAGCTGGATGCACGACGCCGGCGAGGTGCGCCGCACGTGCCAGGTGCGCCACGCGCACCAGGTGCGTCACGCTGGGCAATATAGCGCCCCCCCCACACCATCCTTGTCAAACATCGATTCAAATGACGGCGTGGTGGCCAGCATTGTGTATTGTTTGCTGGTGCACCTGCAATCACACTTCCCTTTTTGACAGGGATGTCGGGCCTGCACAAAGCAGAGAATATGCCAATTTGTCGCCTCCCACCGCCGTCCTTAGCAAAGTCCACTGTATATTTTGTCGAAGTGGATGGTGGGTCTGCACACAGCAGGCAATATGCCCCCCGCCGCACCTATAAAAGGCCAATGCGAAGTGATTTCGGAGTGCCCGCGCATGATCCAGATTTGGGTGCAAGGTGCACTCATTCTTTTTGTTGCCAGGGATGGTGGGGGGTCTTGGCGTTGCGTACAGCAGGCGACATGCCAGCTCCCCCGCCGTGCGTGTAAATACAAATTCGAGGTGATAGCGGGGCGTTCTCGTCCTCGCATGATCGAGATGTTGGTGCAAAGTTTCAGTTTGTATTGCTTTATGCACGGGATGATGTGGGGGGAGTTGCCATTGGAACGGATTTGTCGCTGGTCGGGTGTGGCTGCGTTACTCCCGATCGGCCCGAAGGCCGTACCAATCTAGAACTCGGGGGAAAAGTCTTGGCCCGTGCCTCCGGCACCCAGGCATCTGTGCGATCGTCACACATGGATTGCTAGGGGAACAAAAAGTGACATAAACATAAAAACTCGGAGGTCCGCGCGGATTTCTCGGATCGGCGCTGGACCCCCCTCCCTGGCGCGCGCAGCGCGCCAGGGGCGGCGCTGGAGGCGCCGCCAGGGGGCCCCAGCGCCGATCCGAGAAATCCGCGCGGACTTCCCAGTTTTTCTGTTTATGTCAGTTTTCGTTCCCCTAGTTGCTGCTCGGGCAGGCAGGAGCGGGAGCAGGGGGGGAGGGAAGCTGGAGGAGGGGGCAGGATGGAGCAGAAGGGAAGAACAACTCTCAGATCTCGTTCGCAGGGACCTTCACGAAGAACCCCTCGCTGACAGGCACAGACTCAATCGGTCCACCTCTGAAGCGGTCGTCTTCGATGGCGCGCTCGACTTGGCCGCCAAGCATACGACAAAGAATACCATGGCAACGTAGATCCGTGCTCGATTCGTTGGGCTAGTGAATCTCTCCGACCGTTCCGCCTGATGCTCCAATCTGTGATGGGATGTTTCGCTAGAGCCGTCTCCAGCCGGCGCTTCATGCGATGGCCAGTAAGCTGCCATGCTTCCTCCCCCAAACGAAACCACCCAACAATGCGCCTCAACATTCTCCTTGGGAGCGCGTCCAGCTTATCGAGGTCTTTGTAAGTGAGTGGCATTGTGGTCAGACTGTAGAGGACAGACGGCGTCACCACGGAATCGAACAGATGCAGCCGCAATTTGATCGAAATGTTGCGGTTCTGCAGCGTCGCCGTAAATGGCGGGGTGCTCTCCGGGCGCTCTCGGGGCCTTTTGGGTGCAGTTTTGGGGCGTCGTGGGAGCCTCTCGGGGGCCTTTTGGGAGCTTCTTGGGGCCTGTTGGGGACCTCTTGGGTGCCTCTTGGGGCCTTTATGGGCCCTCTCGGGGCCTCCTCGATCGAGCCCTGTCAGGGCGGAAGGCTAGAATTTTCGGTTCGTGATTCTTCTCTGGGTCCCCTCTTGAGACCGTCTTGGGGCCCTCTTGGGCTATTTTGGGCGCCTCTTGGGCCGTCTTGGGGCCCTCTTATGCCGTCTTGGGGCCGTCTTGGGAGCCTCTTCGGCCGTCTTGGGGCAATGTGCAGGGCGTCTTGGGCTGTCTTGGAGCGTCGGGAAGCCGAACGGGCGAGAAGACCAAAAACCTTCAAACATCTCGGAAAATCCCTGATTTTGCCTTCTGGGGACGCTTCTGGGAGGCCTCTTGGAGGCCTCTTGGGCCGTCTTGGGAGCCTCTTGAGTCGTATGGGGGCCATCTTGGGCGTCTTGGAGCGATCGTTCGGCGACTCCGGGCCCTGTTGGACCGTCTTGGGGGCCTCTTCAGACCCTCTTGGTTTGTCTTGGGGCCCTCTAGGGCCAGAAAAAGTGACGCCGCGAGAAGGCGATCCAAGGCCCAGAGGGCACGCGGCAAGCCCAAGGAGATTTGTGAGTTCTGGGTCCAGGTCCCTTGAAAACCCTCCGGATCGAGATTGAATGGACCTGAGGACACGCACACTCCGTGCCCAGCGGCACGGAGGCGGATTTAAGGAACTGTGATAAACTCCTCCCCGAACAGGGGAATAACACGGTGTGGAAGAGGAAGGAGGAGGATGAGGAGGAGGAGGAGGAGGAGGAGGAGGAGGAGGAGGAGGAGGAGCCGCCGCCGCGAGCCCCTCTTCTAGGACGCCCTCGCCAACGTCATCGGGCCAGGCGGGGATTTAGGCGAGAGGGAGGAGCACGCCCTGATCGCCTACCCCTCCAACGCGCGCTGGTCGCAGACGCGCCTCTGCGCCGCGGGCGAGCGCGCGCACGCCAGGTGTTGCGTGTGCAGCGCCGCGCGCGGGACCCTCTGGTAGCGGCTGTTCGCGTGCCCTGTGCTCGAGGGAGTTCGGCGAGACAGCGTCTCCAGCCGCCTGCGCCGCTGCGCGGCCCAGGCCCGCGCCCATGGCGAGGTGGCGGGCGAGGCCTTCGCGCGCTGCTGGCTGCTGGCGCCGCCGCCGCCGCCGCAAGGCCAGCGCACCGATGCCATGCAGGTGTGGTGGGCGGGGCGGCGGCCAGACGACGACAAGCTGAACTGGGTGCTCTACCTCGACGGCTCGGCGCTGGAGCCGGCCTATGGCTCGCTGCGGCGAGCTGGCTGGGCCATGGCGCAGTACGACGACGACGGCAACCTCGTGGCGGGCGTCTACGGGACGGTGCGCCGCGACCTCTGCCCCCAGCTGACGGCCAAGGACGGCGAGGATTTCGCCGTCTGGATGCTGGCCAACTACGCGGGCCTGGCCGTGCAGGAGCTGCACATCGATTGCAGCTCCACGCTGTCGGCCCTGCGGCGCGGGCGGGCCTACGCCACGGCGCCCAACAGGCCCAACGCCCACTAGTGGGCCAGGATCCACGCGGCCTTCGAGCCAGGAGGTTTCGCGGTGCGCAGGGTGCCCGCGCACTGCTCCAGGCAGGCTGTCCTGGACGGCAAGCTGACGGAGGCCCAGAGGCGGGGCAACGAGCACGCCGACCGCCTCGCCAAGGCGGGCGCCCGTCTGCACGCGGTGGACGAGGCAACCGTGGCCGAGTACCACGCCTGCGCCGAGGTGGTCGCGGAGCTGGCGCGATGGATCGGCCAAGCCTCGGTCGTTTGGCAGGGCATCGGCAGACTGCGAGGGCTTCCCCGACGGCGACGAGCGGCGCCGAGTGCGCTTCGAGGAGCCGCCCGCTGGCTCCGAGCAGCCCGCCGAGCAGGGCGCCAAGCGGACGCGCCTCGACGGCGCCCGCTCCGCGGCCAAGGCCAGCGGCGGCCTGGCGCTGGGACCCCTGGTCTCCGGCTCCCTTGGCCACGTGCTGAACTACGCCCGCTGCTGGCACGGCGACGACGAGCAGGAGGTGCTGGCCTGCACGCGTTGCGGGGCCTACATGCGGCTGGGCGGCCGCAGCGGGGGCAAGCCGAGGTTCGAGGAGCCCTGCCCAGGCAAGGCGCCCGACAAGACCGGCCAGAACCAGCTGCGCCTCTGGGAGAGGGGCCAGCACCCTGGAGGAGCCCCGCGCCTGCGTGGCAAGAGTGTGTCAGGAGCTGAGGCACCACCGCTGCGGCAGCAGGGGCTTGTCCCCGAGGATGCGCAGAAGCGCTATCTCGCCTGGCTTGGCGTCCAGGGCGAGGGCGAGGCGGCGGCAGCTCCAGCAAGCGCCGCGGCGAGCGCTGCGGCGAGCTCGTGCGCCCCGGGCGGGCCGGGACGTGCCGCGCCAGGGCCAGGCAAACAAGGAGCAGGAGGCCCTTCAACCCCGGGTTTGCTGGCGCCTCAGGAGGCGCAGCTGGCCCAGGCCCTCGAGGCCTCCGCCAACGGGCCTGCGGCCCCTGCGGCCCCCGCCCAGGGAGGAGGCCGCGCTGGCTTCCTCGCGGCGCGCGGCCTAGGAGGCCCAGATGGGAGGCAGCGGCCAGCGGGCAGGAGCATTGCCGAGTCCGCCGCCGCCTGCAGAGCCGCGGAGCGCGGCAGGAGGACAGCGACTGACAGGGTGATCCTCTGCATGGTTTTGGCCTGGCCGAGCTTTCACGCTTTGCATGTTTCTGGCCTCGCAGATTTCATGCTTTTGCGTGTTGCACTGGCTGGTTTCATGCGTTGAGGTCGTCTTCCCATGCAGCTCGTTTTCGTCGTGGTCGAGGGGCCCGCCAAGCGAGTTAGGTTTCAGAGGACTCGAGGCCCAGGTCGGTGGGCGTCGGCCAATGTGGAGTCGTTCGGCCTGCCAGGCCCCTGGGCGCCCTCGAGGCCCCTCCGCGGGTTTGGAAGAGAGAATTTCCTCCCCCCTTGTTTGCCCTGGACTTTATGGCCAGCTGCAGGAGGAGGAGGAGGAGGAGGAGGAGGAGGAGAAGGAGGAGGAGGAGGAGGAGGAGGATGAGGAGGAGGAGGAGGAGGAGGAGGG
>CAUYUJ010022281.1:1400337-1419048 GCA_963575745.1 Prorocentrum cordatum | reverse complement strand
GTGTGTGTGTGTGTGTGTGTGTGTGTGTGTGTGTGTGCGTGCGTGCGTGCGTGCGTGCGTGCGTGCGTGCGTGCGTGCGTGCCGTGCGTGCGTGCGTGCGTGCGTGCGTGCGTGCGTGCGTGCGTGCGTGCGTGCGTGCGTGCGTGCGTGCGTGCGTGCGTGCGTGCGTGCGTGCGTGCGTGTGTGTGTGTGTGTGCGCGTGTGTGTGTGTGTGTGTGTGCGTATCGCTCGTGGCTGGAACTGCGTCTGGCCCGCCGGCCCCAGCAGCGTGGGCCGCCGCTAGGCGTGTGCGCCAGCCCTGGTTTCAGACTTGCGCAGCCTTGTGGCTGGTGTGCATGCAGCCTTGCGAAGCCTTGCGGCCGGTGCGCAGCCTTGCTACGGTGCCCAACCCGGTGCCCAGCTTTGCCATGTGCGGGCGCGGTCTTTGGCGCGCAGCTGGCTGGCGCTGCACTGGTTAGTTGCCGCTGCAGTGGGGGCTCTGCTGCTGTGATTGGCGAGGAGGTCCCCTTTCCCGGCCCCATAGGGATTCGTTATTCGGATCTCGCATCGCCCATCGAATGCATTCGGCGTCCACAAGCCTCGCAAGAAATTAGCAAAAACTCGCGCCACAGTCAGCTGCCAATGCCCCCTCTGGTCAAAGGTGGCGGTGGGTGGTCTGAGTTGCACTTCGACAGTCTTCCCCGCGCGTGCCAACTTCGAGTTTGGTGGAGAGGGGGAGTGTCCACTGCTTGTTTCCGCCTACAGTATTTATGACCAGCTGGTTGAGCTCGCAGCGGCCCACTGACGAAAGGAGTGGGCACCGCGCCGAGAGCAGGTCCACGTCATTTGCCAGCGTGGGGCGGCCTGCGCGGGTGGTGCGCTGCCCGCGGTGTTTTTCGCACGAGCTACGCCCGCCCTGCCGCCTGCTCCACATGTGCCAGAGTTTTGTTCAAGGGCATAAAGAACGCCCCTACCTCGGTTTACGAGGCGCTGTGCGCTGAAACTCCTGTGGGCTGACAGGGTAAACCCTGCGTGATGTGCCGCGTCCTGGCGGCTCTAGGCTTTCGGGGTTCCCAGGAGGTTTACAGACCACGCACTTGTAACCCAGGGTAGGGTCGTTTTTTCATCCTTCAATTTGTGGCAAGAACGCAGGGAGGCAATCCTCGACCCTGAAGCTTGGAGAGCGGGTGCACTGTGGCAAGAACGCAGGGGAACAATCCTCGACCCTGAAGCTCAGAGAGGTGACCGCCCAGTCATGCAGTGATGATCGTGGCACCCGCGGCCTGACAGAGCCCGCCGTTCGGGAGTGCGCTGCCGATATGACAGGACGGCCGAAGCCGACAATCGCCAGCGCTGCCCAGCCAGCCGATGCGCGCAGGAGGTTATCCCACTTGCCAAGGGTGCCTTCGAGGGCGCAAACTTGTTCGCGCAGCGCGATTCGGCTCCGATTCCTCATCCTCCTCTTCTCCTTTGGGGGGCGGCGCGAGAGCGCGAAGTTGTTCGCGTTTCGCGCAGCGCGAAGCGCGAAGTTAGGCGCCCTTGCTTGTGCTGGGGACGGGCGGCCAGCGCGGTCCTGTCTTCTGGCACCCGCGCAGCCTGGCACGGGACAAGCGCAGCCCCGCGGCGACGAGGGCGCAGAAGCTGTCGCCGCCGCCCTCGCCTGCAGGTTGGGCGCAGAATGGTAAGGCTGGGACTTAGAGTTTAAGCAGGCCCTTGCGCTTCCCTGGGTGGTCTCATCATTTCCTCTCGACCCCCCTTATGGTATCATCATATATTTCCTCCAACGTTTTGCGCCATGTCACCCCTGAGTTCTGCGTCGCAGAACTCAGCGTTGCGCTGCACGCTGCGCTGCACAAGGATGCAGCGCGACAGTTGCGGCCCGCCTCTGGCTGTGGCCGAACGCTGTGACCGAGCCGAGGCCGCGGACGTTTACGCAGCATCCGCGGCCAGCTGAGCCGCCGCCCGACGCATTTGGCAAATGGTTTTGTTGCGGATGCCAACAAAAATGCAGTTCATGGTATCCCTCTGGGAGCCAGCGGATCCGCCATGCATGCGGCAGGCATTCGGCGGGCAGAAACAGGAGATGAGCAGGAGGAGGAGGAGGAGGAAGAGGAGAAGGAGGAGTATCAGTGCAAATCCAAGCCTCATCAAAGATGTTGGAATACACCCTCCTTCAAAGCTCCCTTTTCACAGCCTCCTAGAAAGGATTCAATTCCACTGAGGGAAGTGCCCCGTTGGGAGACAACCGTTTGAAAATCTCGAAACGCGTCAAAACAGAATTTTGGGATTCCAGCACGACGAATCAAACTGACTGTTGCGTCTTGGCGATCCTGAGTCGTACCAGGACACCATTCCTGGGATTTCAACACCGTGAATCAAAGTAATTGTTGCGCCCAAACAGTCTTGAACCATTCGGCAACATCCCTGAATCCCTGGTACGTTAACCACGAGAAGCATTGAAGTTCTTGCAGTATGTTACGTAGGACGAGTGCGCGGCGGTAAGGCGAGAGCCAGCTTGAAACGGAACTTCCAACAATCGGTGAAGCTCTGCCAGTAAGCTCTTCCATTTGGTAAGGAGGATGTCCGCGGCGCTACGGCGTGAACCACATTTTGAACGTGGCTGCAGGCGCAGGACGTGCGCAAGAGCAAACTCTTCCAAAAACTGCAGGAGTGCACAGACCGGCGCTGGGGGAGCCTTGCACTGAAGTGGGACCCCCTGGGCAGAAGGTCCACAGGGCGCCCAGCGAAACGATGGACCGACTAAATGTTTATTGTCTCTGTCACATGTTCTGCCACATCTCTGTCACATTTTTCTGTTATATATCTCTGTGCAGTTTCTGTGTCGTCATCATCTACAGTGCAGCATTTTGTGCGAGAATTGTCAAGAACAATGGGTCTGTCAAGAACAATGGGTCGTCATCATCTACAGTACAGCATTTCGTGCGAGAATATTCAAGAATGGGCGGCGGCAACAGAGGAGTGTGTTGCTGCACACGCAGCAGCCCGCGCAGGGCGCGCTCCGGCGCATGCTGCGACCCTGACCTGACCTGACCCGGCCTTCAATCCGTGAGACTCTTGCAAGTTGTTAAGATAATTGCGCGTGGCGCCACGGCGAGAAACACATTTTGAAAACCCTCCCTCAGTCCTTGAAGTTTTTGCACATGTTTAAGACGAATGTGCGCGGCGCCAAGGCGAGGGACACATTTTGGAAGCGGCACGTCCTACATCTGTGAACTTGTTGTCAACTCTCCAGCTTGAGGTTCACAAATGGTAAGGAAATCTCAGGCGAAACGCCCGGCCCACCCTTCAACTGGCCTCGGGGAGCGACAAGGAAAAACTCATGTATGAGGAAAAGGAATGGAGGAGGAAAGGGCAGAGGAAGACGACGACGGCGAGCTGGAGGATGACGCCCAAGGGTTTTACGGATGGCCGGACGGTCTCCCAGGCTCGGGCTACCACCGTGGCGGTTGAGCAGGCCGCCCCAAGCTATACCAGCAGAGCGCCATCAGGCCTCCTCGCCCTCCTGCTCCTCCTCCCCCGTCCTCCTTCTCCCCCTATCCTTCCCGTCCTAGGTACGCAGGACGAAAGATGTTTCTCTTGCGGCGCCAGCGGCGACAAGCGGTTGGCGAGAGAGCATCGGCGCCGTCATGCGCACAGCGTCTAGGCAAGATGCTTGCAGCAGCCCGAGGCAAGGACAGACGACTTCATGTTGGGTGCGAGCCGCGTGCACCGTGCACCGACGCGCGCCCTGTCTTTGACAGTTCGTACCCAAGCCGCCTTCCTCCAGAATCTAATCTTAACAGCGGCGGGCCTGGATGCCGCGGATCCGATCTCCGTCCGTCAGTTGCTTTACCTTAATCGTGTAGATTATGCAGCGTGTAAAGTGGACCCGCGTGAAAAAACAGAACGGGAATCATGTCCACAGCATCCGAAATCGGATCCGCGCGGAGGGAATACGGATCCACCGCAACACAATCCCGAACCACATTCTGATCCGCACCAGTTTAAGTGGATCCGCCATGATTTATTCCATGCGCGCTGGCGCAAGTGCTGTAGGCATCATGTCCGGGCCCAAGAGGAACAACTTTTCGTCCTTGGGATGGATTTTTCTTTCTCCTCTTCATCTTCCTCCTCATCGTCTCCATTATCCACCCCCTCGTCGCCGTCGTCGTCCTCTTCCTGTTCCTCCTGCCCATCGTCACGCTTATCCTCTCAATCCCACTCCTTTCCCTTTTTTCTCCTGCTCCTCATCTTCCCTTCCCTCCACTTCCTCCTGTTTGTCATGTTCGCCCTCTTCCTCCTGCTCCTGCTCCTGCTCCTCCTGCGCCTCCTGCTCCTGCTCTTTCTGGTGGTTGTGGTGCTGCTGCTGTTGCTGCTGATACTGCTGCTACTGCTGCTGCTGCTGCTGCTGCAACTGCTGCTGCAACTGCTGCTGCTGCTGCTCCTGTTCCTCCTCCTCCTCCTCCTCCTCCTCTTCTTCCTCCTCCTCCTGCTTCTCCTCTTTCCATCCTCCCCCTACTCGTCCTCATTTCGCTACCCGTGTGAGGCACAGGTGCTGGTGCTGCCGCCACAACCTGCCCGGCGGCATGGCTGCGGGCTTGCTGCTCGCTGTTGCCACCGTCTTCGCGGCGCCGCTCGGGGGCCACGACCGCGGGGGAGGGAACCCTTGGCTGAGGACGAACCAGGTGGTCACGGACTGGGTGGAGAGCACTTTCTCGGACGGCGTGAGGCAGAGCATGTCGTCGACCCCCGACGGCAGGGAGACGGGCGCAGTCGGACACCGCGGCTACGGCGGAGGCACTGCGATCCAGGAGTATAATGAAGGCCGCCACAACAACGATGATGATGCTGATGATGATGATGATGATGATGATGATGATGATGATGATGATGCTGATGCTGATGCTGATGCTGATGCTGATGCTGATGATGATGCTGATGGTGATGATGCTGTTGCTGGTGCTGGTGCTGGTGCTGATGATGATGATGATGATGATGATGATGATGATGATGATGATGATGATGATGATGATCCCCGTGACTGAAGGGGTCAGGAGCTCCCAGCTCGTGCTGCCCCTCGGACCGAGGCATTTCCCTTTGGCTCTGCGGCGGCAACGCTCGGTCTCGTCCGCCTCAGCGCACCCTCGCAGATTCACCTGAGTGCCAAGAGGCCGCCCACCGCCCCAGCCGAAGCAAGCGGTAGTCACGGCATCCGAGCAGTCACGGCGACTCAGCCCGCTACAGCAGCACACGCGCCAAAGCAGAGCAACAGTCCCCTTGGCACTGGGCCACCTACAGGACATCCCTGCTCTGCGATGGCGTTCGGAGGCGATCCAGAAAGTCGGTAGCAAGCCACCTACACCCTCGGTTCGGCCTCCGCCCTGGCGCGAGAACAGTGCACAAGACAGGCGGGCTGGTACGCAGCAAAGCTGCAGAACCCAAGCGCAGTGCACGGCCCGAGCGAAAGCTAGCAGTGCACCACGGCGGAGCAACACAGTCCTTTGGCACCAGGCCGCACAGACATTGTTGCTCTGCTGATGCTTGCGGAGCTCGATCCCGAACGTCGGTGCAACCACCTACGCCCTCGGTTCGCTCTCCGCTTGACGTGCCAAACGGCACAGACAGAGCAGCGCAGCGAGCCCAGGAAGGCTCGCAAGCTCGTCGCAGGCATTCATGATCCTCGAACCCGTCTGGCAACACGAGCACACGGCACCGCGCTCGGCAGACCGATGGGTCCCGAGCCGCAGGGTGCCACAACTACATTAAGGCAGAGTCCGCGCGAGCGCGGCAGAAGAGATGTGAGAAAGTTGCCGGGACAGATCGCGCCCGTCAGCGGCTGCCGCGCGCCTCGCGGGCTGCGCGCAGCTTGGCGCCCAAGACGGCGCGGGCCCCAGCTATCAGCCCACTGTACCTGGCCCGCAGCGCTACGAGCTCCGCCCGCTCCGAAGGGAACTGCTGCTGCCGCTCGGGCTACTCGGAGTCGCGCTGCTGGTTGACGTCGGACTGCTGCTCGGAGACCGCCTGAGTGTGCCCGCGCATCGGCGTCTCGGCGAGAGCGGGCTCCGATGCAACCTTGTCCTTTGCCTCCGACTCCTGCTCCTGACCCCACAGGGGGTCCGCTCTGAGCGTGCACTCCTCCTCGACGTGCACCTCCCTGGTGGGGCCCGCGGAGCCGATCCCGACCTTCTCCTGGAGGTCCTGCTGTGCAACGACTGGCTGCATGCGCCCGTCACGCTTGACAGCGTACTCCGACGGGTCGCTGCCAAGAGGCTCATAATAATCTTCGGCCTCATCATCATGATGCTCATCACCGTCCTCATCGGGTGGGCTCCTCTCGGGCTCCTCCCGCTCGGGCACTGCGAGGAAGCCATCGCCTTTCGCCTGTGCGACGGGCTGCCGTGCGTTGACGTGCTGCTGGGGCCAGTCGTGCAGCTCATATTCGTTCGCATCGGCCGAGTCCCTCTCGCACTCTACCTCCTTCACCACCGTGGTCGGCGGGCAGGCGCTGGGAGCCTTCGGGCCGCCGTCCCGCCCGAGCTCCTCGAGCCTCCACTGCCACCACTGCGCGCCAGAGGCGAGGGGCTGAGGAACCGCCTCAGGCGCCGACCGCACACGATCCGCGAGGACGAAGGCAGCGCCGCGGGTCTCGGCCCTCTCCTGCATCGCAGCCGTCCTCCATGCTGTGCACGTGGCGGGCTCGGCTGCCTCCGTCGCCTCGAGTGCCCGGGCGCTCGCCCGTACGGCGGCCGACGCCGTCGGTCCTTCCCGCGTGGGCCGACGGCCGCGCCTCCGCCGCCGCCTGGCCGACTCTGGTTCGACGCCTGGCGCCGTACCAACGCCAGCGCCCAGGCTCGCGTCCGTGCACTCTCGTCCTCGCCCTCGTCTTGCACATCGCTCGGCTAGTCGTGCTGGGTGCCGAGGGGCGCCTGCACCTCGCCCGAGCCGAGACCGTCCTCGCCCGTGCGTCCGTCGCCGACGCACTCACCGAGCTCGGGCTTGGACTCGAACCTGACCCCATCAGGCCCGCGATCGCCGTCGTAGCCCTTGATCTCGTGCTGGTTGTGCAGCAGCAAGTGCTGTTGCTCGTTTACGTGCTGCTAGTGCCCGTCATCGTCGTTCTTAGCATCGCCGTTGTAGCCGCACTCGTCCATGGGCGGCACCATGCTGCGGCGCCTCGCTTCCAGGCTGGGTCGCCATCCCGCCTCAGGGGGACGACGGCTGAGAGCCCCCAGATCCCTTGGGGTGACTTTGGCGCCTTCACCGAGGAAGGCGTGGGCCTCGAGGTTCCGAGTCGCCCGCTCGGCGCCCGAAGCCCTCTCGCCGCGGATCAGGCGCGCCAGGGCTGGCCGGATGGCCCGAAGCTGCAGGGCGAGCTCGGCGTCCTCCTCATCGCCAGCTCCGTCTGCAGCCCAGCCCCCGATCAGCTCAGCACCGACGCGCGCGCCGCGGCGGCCACGGCGGCCGCGATGCCGTGCCTCGCAGCGCCCCCCGCTGCCGCGCCTTCTGCTGCCGCTCGAACCTGCGGCGCCAGGGCGGCAGCAGCGTACAGCGCCGCGACTGCCATGAATGCCCGAACAGCGCGAGGCTCGAACGAGCCAACTGATGAGGAAATTGCCCGAACAGCGCGATGCACGAACGGGGAAACCGCTGCCACTCCAACGTGGCTCCTTGAGCCAAAATGCCTACGGACGATGATGATGATGATGATGATGATGATGATGATGATGATGATGATGATGATGATGATGATGATGATGATGATGATGATGATGATAATGATCATCATGATCATGATCATGCTGATGCGGATGCTGATGCTGATGCTGATGATGCTGATGCTGATGCTGGTGCTGCTGATGCTGGTGCTCATGCTGACGATGATGATTTTGATGATGATGATGATGATGATGATGATGATGATGATGATGATGATGACGATCACGCTGATGCTGATGATGATGCTGATGAAAAGATGATGATGACGACGACGATGGTGATGATGATGATGATGATGATGATGATGATGATGATGATGATGATGATGATAGTGATGATGATGATGATGGTGGTGGTGATGACGATGGTGATGATGACGATGATGATGATGATGATGATGATGATGATGATGATGATGATGGTGATGGTGATGGTGATGGTGATGGTGATGGTGATGGTGATGATGATGATTATGATGGTGGTGATGATGGTGATGATGATGTGGATAGAGAGGAGGGGAAGAAGGAAAGGGGGTAAAGAGAAGGAGCGGAGGAGGGAGGATGAAGGTAGAACAGGGAGAAGGACAACAATGAGAAGGACGAGGGGGTCACGACCCGTGGGGGACAAGATCTGTGTGAAGAGTGCGCCGAAATGGGCGGGGGGACGCTGTGCGGTCCCGTCTCCCTCCTTTCCCTTCTTCCGTTCCTCCTCACTCCACCTCCCCCCCTGCCTGAGTCTTTATCATCCTTCCTTCCACCTGTATACTCGCTTCTCCCCTCTTCCCTACTCGCTACTCTCTCTCTTCTCCCCCTTTGTTTGCGAATAAGACTCGATGGCACTTGCGGCCCCCAGCCTGGGTTCACCCAGAGTTTTCCTCGCGGTCTCCGTCCTTGGGATCTCTGAGTTCTCGGGGCTCCCTTGGTTCGTTCGGCATTGCATTGCATTGCATTGCATTGCATTGCATTGCATTGCATTGCATTGCATTGTATTGTATTGTATTGTATTGTATTGTATTGCATTGCATTGTATTGTATTGTATTGTATTGTATTGTATTGTATTGTATTGTATTGTATTGTATTGTATTGTATTGTATTGTATTGTATTGTATTGTATTATGTCGCATGTTCATTTTGTTCGTGCTTGAAGTTGCTTTGGTTCACATTGCTATGTTTTTCCTTGAACCGTGTTGCATCGCATTGCCTTGCGTTTACTTTGCATTTCATTGCCCTCGCATCCGTTGTTCGTAGCAATGCGTTGCATTGCCCTACCATTGCACTGATTACATTCCTTTCGCTGCTTTGCATGTATTCGCATTCAGCTGTATGGAAGCGTCCCCGTCGGCAATAAGTTTCTGGCCGGCCGTCGCTGGGAGTCGAAGCCTCTTCCTCTGCGCAAGGGCGGCGGAGGCGAAGCGAGGGCGCCTCCGCCGGCGGAAGGCAAAGTTGCGCCCCCAGTGGATGCCAACTTTTTGGGGATTCCAGGGTATCTGGAACCCGCGATGTGGAGCGAAGGCGTGCAATCGGGGCCAGGCGTATCGGGGCCAGGGATATCGGCCAGAGGTCCCTGGCCAATCGTACCGCCTGAAATCCCCTGGTCCCTCACTGCCTTCCTCCCTCCCCGGGGCCTCCCCTCCGCCTCCCATCCCTCCCTCCGCATCCCTTCCCTCCTTCCACCTCCCTTCCCACCCTCCACCTCCCTTCCCTCCCTTCGCATCTCTTCCCCCCTGCCCAGGCTATCCCACCTCGCACAACGACAGTAGCCAGAGCGGCCAGTCTATCGCGCCTTGTGGCCTCTTGAGCCCAGGTTCGAAGTGAACCCCACCCTCCCCCTCAGAAATCGTGGGGGGCAGGGGTGGGGCTCGCATGTGGCCCCCTACTGGTCCAGGAGGCCGCGCACCGAAAGGGCCCGGAGCGCCGGACGTCTGGGTCCCGTCCCTCTGCCGACCCGTGTTGTGGGAGCCAGGTCTTGGCCAGCCGTGGGCTCGCGGCGTGGCCCCGGGCAGGGCTGGACCTCAGCGGTGTTTTGGCGATTTCGTGGGCCGTTTTCGTTTCGATTTCGTTTGGCGTTGATGGCGGATTGAAGACAGAACGAGGGAGCACGAAAACAAGACGAAAACGAAAGACACTGTTCAGGTTCAGTAGGGCTGGACCTGAACGCTGCTTTGCTGGACCTCGGCTGCGTTTTGTGTTTCGTTTTGGCAGGGAGGTACAGTAGAACAGGTGCAGAGCAGAACGAACAAGAGAGCGAAAGCGAAACGAAAAACAACGTTTAGGTCCAGCCCTGGCCCCAGGGCCCATCTCGATCCGATCGGCCCGATTCGAGGTCGATTCTGGCCTGCCCGATCCGACTCGGTCCGGGCATTCCAGCGATCCGCTGCGGCCCGAGGCCTGCGGGGCGCTGCCGTGCATCCGGGCACGGCGGGTCCGATTCGGCTCCGACGCCGTGGCGATGCAGCCCGATCCGACGCGCCGCTCGATCTCGACCCGATCTCGCGCCTCGATGCGCCTGACAACGGATCTGTGAGGCCCCGCTCGAGTGGACCTGCCATGAGACTGCGCTTCCCTCGTTGGCACAGAGACCGCTGGCGGCGCTCGTGTTGCCTGCGAAAGCTTTCTGCTTTCACGAAGACCCTGTGTGGCGACTTACCCAAACTCTTCCCAGGGTTTTGAAGGAGCCCGATGCTCTTGGACACGCGTTGATGGTGTCCTGTGTCGAGGGTTCCGACGCCCCCGTTGTGTGGAGCGCAAACTGCAGGCGCCTCTGGACCATGAAGGCACTTAAGTTTGGGCAGAGGTCAACCGAACCGTAGGTCCGAGGAAAGACGACAGCTGCTGAATGGCAAGCTGCCGATGACTCCATGTTCGTTGCACTTCTCCCTGCCTATCAACGGTCGTCTTTTGGGCCAGTGTAGGTATTTTGCCGTAATAGAAAGCCCTGCATCGTGCATAAGTGATGCGTTGTACACTGTATGACTTATCGCTTCGGTGTCCGCGGGTCTCCACACGATGAGGATAAGGTGGTGGTGGTGGTTCTGCGCCTTCTTCACGTCTACTACGTGGTGCGCCGCCTCAGGCCGCTAAGTGCCGCTAAGTACCGCTATCACCGGGGAGCCTGGTAACATGAACAAGGTTCTCTAGAAGGAGGAGGAGGAGGAGGAGGAGGAGGAGAAGGTGGGGATGGCGGTGGTGGAGGTGCTGAAGGAAGAAGGCGGATCCGCAGGATGATACACTTGTTGATCTATGCGCGTCGTGATTGCACCGTGGTCATGATAATTACATGTTCTTTGCATCTGGCCAGTTTTTACTGATGATCCTCGAAGGTAATTCGAAGCGCTTCTTGCAGACGCTCAAAGAGGAGGGGGGAATGCGAAGAGGGAGCAACGAGGATGAGGGGTAAGGGAGGAGGATTGGTGGAGTATCAGGAGCGGCGGGGAACAAGAGGAGGAGGATGAGGAGGACGAGGATGAGGAGTAGGAGAGGAATGCTGGTGGTGGTCGTGATAATGATGACGATGCTGCTGATGATGATGATGCTGGTGGTGGTGGTGCTGGTGGTGTTGATGATGATGATGCTGCTCATGATGCTGCTCATAATGATGACGATGACGATGACGATGACGATGACGATGACGATGATGATGCTGATGATGATGCTGATGATGATGATGGTGATGGTGATGGTGAATGTGATGACGATGGTGATGATGATGATGGTGATGATGATGCTGATGATGCTGATGATGACGATGATGATCATGGTGATGATGCTGATGATGATGATGGTGGTGGTGCTGCTGCTGATGATGATGGTGGTGATGATGATGGATGATGATGACGATGATGATGATGATGATGATGATGCTGATGCTGATGATGATGATGCTGATAATGGTGATGATACTGATGGTGGTGATGATGATGATGATGATGGTGATGATGATGGTGGTGGTGATGATGGTGGTGGTGCTGCTGATGATGGTGCTGATGATGATGCTGCTGATGATGCTGATGATGCTGATGATGATGCTGGTGATGGTGATGGTGATGATGCTGACGGTGATGATGATGATGATGATGATGATGATGATGATGTTGATGGTGGTGGTGATGATTATAATGTTTATGATCATGATGATGATGATGCTGAGGATGATGATGCTCAGGATTATGATGCTGATGCTGATGATAGTGGTGGTGGCCATGAACATGATGATGACGATGATATTGATGATGATGATGATGATGATGATGATGGAGCTGGTGCTGCTGCCGATGATGATGCCGATGATGATGATGATGATGATGATGATGATGATGATGATGATGATGATGATGAGTATGCTGATGCTGATGCTGATGCTGATCCTCATGTTGATGCTGCTGCTGCTGCTGATGATGATGATGCTGATGGTGATGCTCATGCTGATGATGATGATAATGATGGCTGTGGTTTTGGTGGTGATGAGGGTCAGGATGATGATGCTGCTGATGATGATAGTGATGATGATGATGATGATGATGATGATGATGATGATGATGATGATGATGATGATGATGATGATGATGATGATGATGATGATGATGATGATGATGATGATGATGATGATGATGATGATGATGATGATGATGATGAGGAGGAGGAGGAGGAGGAGAGGAGGAGGAGGAGGAGGAGGAGGAGGAGGAGGAGGACGAGGACGAGGACGAGGACGAGGACGAGGGACGAGGACGAGGACGGCGAGGAGGAGGAGGAGGAGGAGGAGGAGGAGGAGGAGGAGGAGGAGGGGGGGAGGTGGGCCCAAGCAACTAACAGCACGAGTTTGACAGGAGGAGGAGAGGGAGGAGGAGAGGAGGAGGAGGAGGAGGAGGAGGAGGAGGAAGAGGAGGAGGAGGAGGAGGAGGAGGAGGAGGAGGAGGAGGAGGAGGAGGAGGAGGAGGAGGAGTTGGCGGAGAGGCATTGCGCTCCCCCTTCTCCTCCCTCTCTTCCCTCCTTCCCCCCCTGGGGGAGCGACCGCAGCCCGTTTTGCCCAGGGCACCGCGGCCGGCCATGAGCTGAGGCGCCGCGGCCTCCTAGCGCTCTCCGCGAGGGGCCGCGGTTGCCCGGGCGGAGCGGGGGCCCTCAGGGTGGCCTTCGCGACGACGACCAGGCCAGCGCCCCCCCACCCTCGACTAGACGTACGAGTGACCTTTCGCCGGAGTAACCTTTGGTGCGGGCCCAAAATCGGGGTCCCCCGACCGCTGAGCGCGAAGTGGTGGCCGCGGCTTTCTTGCCCAGTTTTGGCCACCCCGCGTCCCCCGTTAAGCCGCGCACCACAGGTTACTATTGCCTAGGGTCACTCTTGCGTGTAGCCGACCCCCGCCCTCCCCCCCTTTCTCCGTGGCAGTCGTAGGGGGTCGTTTGGGGGTCTCCGTTGTCCCCCCCCCTCCTTCCTCCTTTCTCCTCTCCCTCCCTCCCTCCTCTCCCCCTCCTCCTCCTCCTCCTCCACCTCCTCCTCCTTCTCATCATCATCATCATCATCATCATCATCATCATCATCATCATCATCATCATCATCATCATCATCATCATCATCTTCATCATCTTCATCATCTTCATCTTCATCTTCATCTTCATCTTCTTTATCCTCCTCCCTCCTCCTTCTCAGTCTCGTCCTCGTCGTCCTCATCATCCTCCTCCTGCTCCCCCGAGGCTTAAAAAGCTGCCTGATTGTTTTGCAGACTGCCCGAAGAAGAGAGAGCGGCATACACATGATCCTTCGGATGTCCGCGTGGATGTCCGGCGTGAACCTGAGAAACCCGCGTTGATCCGAAAGTTGACGTATGTTTAGGCAGATGTTGTTCCTCTACCCCTGCCCCCTAACCGACTCCCCCACGGGGCGATGGAGGAGGTAAGACTGTCCAGGGATATTCCTCATCCTCCTCCATCCTCCTCGGTCTACTTGCCATCCCGCCTCCCTCCTAGTTGTTGATGCTTGTTAGCTAATGGTAACGTTTTGCCTCCAGGGCCCACCTGAGTCACTAACCCTCCTCTTCCTTCTTCTCGCTCCCTCATCCTCCCTGCCTTCCCTCCTCCTGACCTCCCTTCCGCCCTCTCTCCTCCTCGTCCTTCGAGATTCGAGCTGTTGGCACGTGTATCCTTCGCTCCTCCTCATCATCCTCCTCCTTCCTCCTCCTCCTCCCCTTACTTGTCCTCTGCCGTCCGCTCCTCCTGCCCCATGTTGACACCGAGGTTCTGGGCCCGACCAATTTCGAGCTGAAAGTCAGCCCCTCTTGGGGCCATTTTGGGAGCTTTCGGTGTCGCCTTTGGGCCCTTCTTGGCGCCTCTTGTGGCCATCTTCGCCCAGAGCCCGACGTATCGCGTCTTGGAGCCCTCTTGGGGGCGTCCCTGGCTTCTTGTCCTTTCGCCCGGGTCCTCCCGCACCGCCTCCTCTTCTCTCTGTCGCCCCTCCCGCCGTCCGTCCTCCCGCCCCTGTCATGGCGCCAACATCGCAGAGCGGATTTCGCTCGGGAAACCATAGAATGGGCCCGGAGTGTCCTGGAGAATTTCGTTTCGGATTTCGAAGTGAATTCGCGCGGGTACTTTTTTCGCGAGAATTGAAGATCTAACAAATATCCACATGAAATTCACTTCGTGGTTCGCTCACCACTTCGGTGTCTTGCGTTGACAGAACTCTACGCAAAAATCCGTTGCAGCACCTCTGCAAGCTCGTTGCAGTGTCGCTCTGTTCCATCCCTCTTCGCCTCTCTCCGTCTCCCGTGTCGACGCCTGCTGACCCTGGCCTCGAAGTTCCCTCGGCCGCCACGGAGGCTCGCCCTCGCTGGGCCCCGTTGGGCCTAGGGGGGGGGAACCCGAGCAGGGCATCATGGTCTATTTGGAGGACTTCGAGGAGTTCCAGGCCGCCTCGCAGAGCCTGTTCGCGTCGGACCCGCTGAAGACGAGGTGCCCTGACGAGAAGGAGGAGTGCAACAGGGCGGAGCAGGAGAAGAGAGCAGGAGGATCAGGAGACGGAGGAGGAGGAGGAGGAGGAGGAGGAGGAGGAGGAGGTGGAGGAGAGAGCAGGAGGATCAGGAGACGGAGGAGGAGAAGGAGTCGGAGCAGCTTCAGGTTGGCCGCTGTGTCGTCCCCGCCGTCCTGTCGTCTTCCCCCTTGGTTTCGCTGAGGGGCGTGGCTACAGCCCCCGGGGGTCCCTCCTCACCTGCGTGGCTTTATATTTTCACATACGCAGGCCAGATCGTATACACCCAAGCCACCCACACACACACACACACACACGCACCCACACCCACACCCACACTCACCCCCCCCCCCCCTTCCCCCCCCTTACACACACACACACACACCCACACACACACACACGTCCTGGTTCCTTATGATACCCCCACCTACCTCGTATTCCGGCCGATGGCAACCCAATCCGGGACCTCCCATCCGGACTGTAAAAAATCAATACAATGTGGCCGTTTTTCTTCTCAACATCGTCTTTCTTGTCGTCGACGATGCGAAAAGCATGGCAGGAATGGGACGCGGCGCACATCGCGCGCGGCAGTCAATCTGGGCCCGCCCATCCTGACTGTAAAAAGTCAATACAAAGTCTTCGTTGTTTCCTCTCAGCATGGCCTGCCTTGTCGCCGACGGTGCGAAATATGCGGCAGCAATGGGACGCGGCGCACATACGGGACGCGGCGCACATCGCGCGCGGCCGTCAATCCGGGCCCGCCCATCCTGATTGTAAAAAATCAATACAAAGTCTTCGTTTTTTCCTGTCAGCATGGCTTGCCTTGTCGCCGACGGTGCGAAATATGTGGCAGGAATGGGACGCGGCGCACATCGCGCGCGGACGTCCAGGCGGGCTGCGGGCCCTCCCATCCTGACCGTAAAAAACAATACAGAGTTGCCGTTGTTCCTTTCATCATGGCCTGTCTTGTCGTCGACGATGCGAAATGCGTAGCAGGAGTGGGACGCGGCGCACATCGCGCGCGGACTTCTGGGGCAACCCCAACGCGGGAGGGGCCACCTTACTTGTCAGAAACAATGCCATGCTGATTTTCCCTGCCCACATAGCTGTTCTTGTCGTCCACCCCGCAAAAGTGCATGGCAAGAATTGGGCGCGGCACACCCCCCTCCCCCCCCGCTCGAAGTGAATGAAATGACCTTTGCTTGGGCGCCGAGCGAAATTTTCTCAAAGTTGCGCTCCCGCTTTGGCTCGGCGCAAGCTCGCCAATTCATTGGGCGCCGGGGCGTTGCCATGCTGATTTTCCCTGCCCACATAGCTGTTCTTGTCGTCCACCCCGCAAAAGTGCATGGCAAGAATTGGGCGCGGCACCCCCCCCTCCCCCCCCGCTCGAAGTGAATGAAATGACCTTCTCGGTTGGGTGCCGAGCGAGATTTTCTCAAAGTTGCGCTCCCGCTTTGGCTCTGCGCACGTTTTTAGCTCGCCAATTCATTGGGCGCCGGGGCGTTCCAGGAGGCCCTGGGGTGACGAATGCCTGGGAGGTTTTTGCTTGTTCACGCTCTTGGAGGGCCTCCTGACGCTCCCCGCGGTTTCTTGGCGCTACGGCCGTCTGGATGCCATCTTGGGTCTCTTGGAACAATGTTTCGGCGACTCAGGGCTACTACTACTACTACTACTACTACTACTACTACTACTACTACTACTACTACTACTATTACTACTACTACTACTACTACTACTACTACTTACTGCTACTAGTACTACTTACTACTATACTACTAACTTTAATTTACTTACTACTACTACTACTAATACACGACTACTACGACTGGGTACTACTGAATACTACTATACTACTTCTACTACACTTTACTTGCTACTACATACGACAAACTATACTTGCTTCTTACTACTACTACTAATACTACTAGTGGTGTATTATTACTACGACTACTACTACTACTACTACTACTACTACTACTACTACTACTACTACTGCTACGACTACTACTTACCACTACTACTACTACTACTACCACCACTACTACTACTAGGACTACTACTACTACTACTACTACTACTACTACTACTACTACTACTACAACTACTACTACTACTACTACTACTACTACTACTACTACTACTACTACTACTACTTTACTACTACTACGACTACTACTACTACTACTACTACTACTACTACTACTACTACTACTACTACTACTACTACTACTACTACTACTACTACTACTACTACTACATACTACTACTACTACTACTACTACTACTACTACTACTACTACTACTACTACTACTACTACTACTACTACTACTACTACTACTACTACTACGACTACCACTATGCGACAGCACCCAGTTGCGCCAGCATTGTTTCTTTTGTTGTGGGGGGGCGGAGCGTGTCCGTTGTTCCGTTCAACATGGCCAGTCTTGTCGTCGACGGTGTGCGAAATTCATGGCGGGAATGGGACGCGGCGCACATCCCGCGCGGACGTCAATGCGGTGTCCTGGGGTATCCTCCACTCGCACTGAAATGCCCGCGCAACCCCCAGTTGTGCCATCACTGTTTCTTATGTTGTGGGAGGGCGGGTGGGAATGGCCATGCCATGCTTGATTCGCTCGAGCTGGCTAGCTTGACCCGCACCCACACCCGCACCCACACCCACATCCTTGTTCTTTATATACATATAACGGCGCACCGGGTCCGGGGGCCCGGGGCCGGGACCTCGACCGCAAATGTGGGTTCCGGGGCTCATTTTCTTTGTGATTTTACAGGGTTTCGGCGTCAAGGAGGGTCCAAGAGGCTCCAGAACAGACGCCGGACGCCCGAAGGTCGTTCTTAGACGCCTAACATGGCCTCGAAGACACTGTCAGAAGTCCCCAAGACATTCCAAGCGACACCAAATAGGGCCCCAAATACAGTTTCAAGCGGCCAGAATAGCTTCATTCTCTTTGTAAAACATACATTTTTAACACATTGCTTTTTTTCGCTGTCGGTACGGCTCACGAAGGGCCCAAGACGTTCGCAAACGTGGGCTCCGGGGATCTCGGGGAGCCCGAAAGCCTCACAGAAGACTGCGAGAAGGCGCCAAGGAAACACCAAGAAACTCCCAAACAGACCCAGGACGTCCGAAAATCGCTGCCAGACGCCCAACATGGTCTCCAAGATTAGCTTCCGAAGCCTCCAAGACACCCCAAGCGACCCCCAACAGGGCTCTGAAGAGAGCCGCAAGGAGCCAACATCGTTTCATTCCTGTGGGAAAACGTATATTTTTCGTATGTTCGCCTGTTGGGCTGTCATCGCGTAGAAGTTCCCATGACGGCCTAGGAGGCTCCCAGAAGACATCGGTCACGCGAAAGAGCTCTCGTGTGACCGACCTTGGGCCTCTCTTTCGCTCAACTCGGGGGCCCAAGACTCGCCCAAGAAGGCCCCAAGAGGGCCCCGAGAGCGCCCCAAGAGAGTTCCGAGGTGGCCCGAACAGTTGTCACGCGACAGAGCGCCCGCGTCACCGACCTAGGGCCCCTCTTCCTGTCATCTTGGAGTCCCAGTGGGAACCCAGACTGCACCCGAGAGGGCCATATCAATGCCCCAGGCGAAGCGCCTGAGAACGTCCCAGGTTGGCTTACGTGGCTTCCGAACTTCCGATATCTTTCCAAGATGGATACTTCCTTCACTGACCCCTTTTTCGGCAATCTTGGAGCCCCGATGCGAGCCAAAGGTGGCCCCATCAGGGCCTGCGAGAGAGTGCCAAAGGGGTTCAAGAGGACCCCAAGACCGTCCCAACATCGGTCACGCGAAAGAGCGCTCGCGTGAACGAGCTTAGGCCAATTTAGCAGGGGGGTTGAAACGCGATCCCAAGAGCGGTCACGCGAAAGAGCTCCCGCGTGACCGAGCTTTGGTTGTTCTGTCGGCCATCTTGGAGCTCCAGTAGGGGACAGAAATGGCCCCAAGAGGGTCTTGATGTGGGCCCGATTAAGACTCCAAGAGAGATCCACGAGTGCCCAACATAGATCACGCGATAGAGAGCTCGCGTGACCAGCCATGGGCT
>CAUYUJ010022281.1:1378740-1400237 GCA_963575745.1 Prorocentrum cordatum | reverse complement strand
ACACACGCACACACACACACGCACGCACACACACACACACTTACACACACTTACACACACACACACACACTTACATACACACACACACTTACACACACTTACATACACACACACACACGCACACGCACACGCACACGCACACGCACACACAGAGACACACACACACACGCACACCAAGGGCGACGGGCACGCTCGGATATAAGCTCCGTGGCGAGCGCTTTCCGCTCGGGAAACGATCTACTACTAGATGTTGTGCTATGTGTTCGCGTCGGACGTGGGTCTCCAGCAGAGGCACATATAGTATTAGCATGTCTTTGTGCGTCGTCCCACCCTAGTTTGACTACCCACCCACCCCAGCAGCGACCGCTGCCGGGGTCGGAGATGCCTGCGTGCGATTCGAGCTCCGAAGTCAACGACGACAGCGATACGGTCGGAGCAGGAGCCGCGCTGTGCAGCTCGAGTAGAGCGGGGGGGGCGCCGCCAGCTCCCACCCTCCCTCCCGCAAGAGGAGCCATCAGGGGCAAGAATAGGGGCGATACTCTGGATGGGGTATTTATCAAGGGGCGGCGATTCACCTTCCGACTGAGCTTGCCCAATCCCGCCCCCTTCCATCCTCCTCCCCCTCCTCATCCTCCTCTTCCTCCAAACCTCCCTCCACCAGGCTCCGACAGCACTTGCCCAACCCGCCCTGGCGGATTCAAGGCGGGGGGGGGGGGGGCGATTATTGCTCCCTCCAGAGTAGGGGGTGATAGGCTCAGGGGGGAATGCGTCGACCCGCGATCGCCCATTGATCGCCGGTATAGGGGTCTGATAGCCCACCCCGCCCAGGAACGCGCGGACTCGCTCTCGGGGGCCTGCGGGCGACCTCTCAGCGATGCGCCGCCGAGGCCGGGCCGACGTGTCCACCCTTGAGAGCCAGTCCGCCCCGATCGCTGCCCCCTCCAGACAGTGCCAGCGCGGCGGGGCGTCAGCACTCGCGCGCGCCTCCCGGGCGCTCCCGCGCGCTCCGCCCCGCTCCCGACGGTTTTGGCTGGTATCGTTGAACCGACCCCTATCCCCATCCCCACCCCCTTCGAGGCCCCCACCAAATCACCACCCCAGTTGGGGAGACACCCCTCGAAACCCGCGGGGAACGGCCCATATCCCCATCTAGGGGGGCAAATCAGCCAGCGGGGATCGGCTAAACGGTACTCACTTGGCGTAAGGGGGGAAGCGGATGCAGAGCCCCGGCGGCGCCGGGCGGGGCGGGAGCGCGGCGCCGGGGAGAGAATCCTCGGGGCGTCGAGGCGGACGCGGCAGGTCTCGCTCGCGGGGGAAGGGGCCCAGCTTCGGCGGGAGCGGCGGTCGAAGAGCACGGGCCGCTTCCAGACTGGAGCGCGCATTTCAAGAGGCACTCGTGCGGCGCCTTGGGCGAGAACGGCACTTTTTTGTTGTCTCTCTCTTTCTCTCTCCCTCTCTCCTGTGGCGCGGCCACGGTTTTGACAAAAACACTTGCCGCGCCCACGCGTGAATCCAGCTCTTGATCATAATCAGTACGGTGCTGGGGCGAGAGGACCTGTCGCGTGCGATGTGCGTCGTTCTCCAGCACCGCCACACGTTTTTGCGACGTCGACGCCAAAGCGTCTATGCTGAATTGTATACAACTTGTGGTTGTTTGAGGAGTGGGATGGAACCACCCTCTTGTGACCGCTTTCAGGGCGCCAGGGAGGATAGTAAAAGTGCAGGAGTAGGATTCAAGCTAGCCAGCACAAGCGAGCCAGTGGACCCAGCCTGCCCCCATGAGGTAACCGCCCTCATCCCGTGACACAAGAAGCAAAGCCAGCGCAACTGGACATTGCGACCTGCGTGCGCTCCAACCCAGCGAACGAATGGCGCTCGCGCGCGTCCAACCACCCAACCGGGATGTGTGAGCTGTGCGCGCCGCGCCCAATCGGGCTGGGAGCGCTACGCTCAGGCGACATCTGCGCAACATGTGCCGCGCCCAAGCGGGAACGCCACTTTCAGGAAGGATGTGCGCAGCGCTTCGGCGAGGCCGACATTTCGCTCTCATCTCTCGTGCGCGATGTGCGCCGCGTACGGTGACATGCCCATGCTGAAGTGAAAACGTCGAACTTGTATTGTTTTTTTTTATCGGGCAGAGCTGATGGGCCGGTATGCCACCAGGTGTGAGTATCTAGTGTCTTTCGGCCCATCTCACCACCGCGCCTGCATCATTGGCCAGAGTCCTTTTTGGGTCTCTTGGGATGCCTCTTGGGGGCCTCTTGGAGGCGTCTTGGCGGCCCCTTGGAAGCCTCTCCTCTTGGAGCCATCCTGGGGCCTCTTGGGCGTCTCAGGGGGCCTTCTGGGGGCTCTCGGGGGCCATCCTGACACCAGAAGGCTTGTCCGAAAACATTTACAAAACACACCGGGTTTTCCTATGCTAGGTTCATCTCCACATCACGCGACAAGCCGTGGGAGCACGCAGAAGCGCCCGGAAATCCGGACCCTGTGACCCGTTGAAATATGTGCAATGCTTCCCTTAGAGAACTCGAAGGGGCCTAATGCCATTCCATCCAGTGCCAACGGCACGGTGGCGGATATTTTAGGAAGGATCAAGGGTAGGAGGACTGAGCGGAGGAGGAGGAGGAGGATGAGGAGGAGGATGATAGACACGTCCGGAGAACTCAAAGGCCGAGAGAGAGAGAGAGTCAGAGGAGGAGGAGGAGGAGGAAGAGGAGGAGGTGGACGAAGAGGAGGAAGAGGAGGAAGAGGAGGTGGGAGGAGGAGGAGGAGGAGGAGGAGGAGGAGGAGGAGATGGACGAAGAGGAGGAGGAGGGGGGAGGAGGAGGAGGACGACGAAGAGGAAGAAGAGGAGGAGGAGGTGGGAGGAGGACGAGGAGGAGGAGGAGGCACGGGCATCATGATGTCAACATCCCCGCCGGCCGCCAGCAGCACCCCTTCGGTGGAACGGGGAGGAAAACCGTGCCGAGCTCTGCAAGCGAGAAGACGGCCAGCGCGCGTGCGCCACGGAGTCACGGCCGCCGCGGACTGCAGCGCCTGCGCGTGGCCCTCCGAGGGCTGAGCGGCGGCCACGGGGCCGCCTTCCACCGCGGCAGCACTCCTCCGTGGCCGGCGTACTTGCCCTCCGCCAGGCCGTCGAGGCGTGCCTGTCGCGCCTGGCCCTTGGCGCCGCGGAGCTCGTGGAGGAGAGTGCGGGTGAAGTCGGGCCTGGTCGCCGAGCCTGGGCAGCACGCACCCTGGTCGGCACCTTCCCGGTCGCCCGGGCTACGCACCCCAGCGTGGAACTCGTAGATCATTTGTCAGGAGGGGAAAAAACACACACAGACACAATTAATCGATTCCCCAGAAAATATGGGAAAATATGGGAAATGGGGGGGAAGACGAAAACCCCAAAAATATGGGAAAATATGGGAAATCCTTTTATTTGTGCGTATTTATTTGTGTGTCCTGGGGCCCCTTTAATTTGGTTCATCACTTCGTCAACGGAGTCGGCCTCGCCATTGCGGCCCCCGTTGCCCGTTGGCCCGCAAGCGGCCGCCATCGCCTTCTCGGTCAGCTCCTCGGTATTGCTCATGGCCTCCTCCTCCACGTCGGCGGACGGATCGGGGAAACGTGAAACTCGAGCTTGCCGACTGGGTCAAATTTCAGACCGGGTCCCGACATTCTCTTGATTTTTCTTGACGGCCCCGCCAGGCCAACCCGAGTCCACCGAACCCAAGTCTCACGTCTCCCCGAGCGGAGCGACATCGCGATCACAGAGGCCCTCCACGTGCTGCTTCACGGCGTGCTCGCTGGCCAGCTTCTCGAGCTCGTCCGTTGCGTCGGGGTCCCGCGGCTCGGCCTCACCCGAGCGGGCTTCGGCGGTGGAAGCCCCTTCGCATCCTCACTCTCGCCGCCCGGGCAGGTCTGCGGAAGCAGCTTTGCAGTTACAGCGCCGGGCGTCGGGATTTCTTCTCACCAGTCGGGGAAACGTAAGACTCGAGTGCGCCGGAACTCGGGTTTGCCGACGCTTTCTGACGAGCCCGTCTTGGAGTTTGACGGTCCCATTTTTCGTAGGATGTCTGCAGCGGGAGTTTGCGTCAAATTTCAGACTGGGTCGCGTCATTTTCATGATGGCCCCGTCAGGCCAACCCGAGTCCCCCGAACCCGAGTCTTACGGTCTTACGTCTCCTCGAACCAGGACGTGGCTGAGAAATGGGAACGACGGCAACGCAGGCAGCGCCGCCGCCGAGTCGACAGAAGTGGAGACTTAAGGCTCGCCGCCTCCACTCTCGGGAAGCTTCCTCCCCGAAGCCATGCTCGATGCTGCCCTGCGAGGTGGAAGCGCGCGGCCTTGTCGTCCCCGACCGCGTCCTCCCGTCAGCCCAGCTCAAGGGCAGCGGGACGGCACGGGTCCTTCATGGCAGGAGGGAGGAGGGAGGAGGAGGAAGAGGAGAAGGAGGATGAGGAGGAGGGACGAGGAGGAGGAGGAGGAGGAGGAGGAGGAGGAGGAGGCGGGACGAGGAGGAGGAGGAGGAGGAGGAGGAGGGGACGAGGAGGAGGAGGAGGAGGAGGAGGGAGAGGAGGAGGGAGGAGAGGAGGAGGGGAGGAGGGAGGAGGGAGGAGGGAGGGGAGGAGGGAGGAGGAGGAGGAGGAGGGAGGAGGGAGGAGGAGGGAGGAGGGAGGAGGGAGGAGGGAGGAGGGAGGAGGGAGGAGGGGAGGAGGGAGGAGGGAGGGGAGGAGGGAGGGGAGGAGGGGGAGGGGGAGGAGGGAGGAGGGAGGGAGGGAGGAGAGGAGGGGAGGGGGGAGGAGGGAGGATAGGAGGAGGAGCATCATCAGCAGGAGGAGCAGGAGGGACGAGCAGCAGCAGGAGGAAGTGGAGGAGCAGCAGGAGGAGGAGGAGGAGCAGCAGGAGCTGGAGGAGGGGAGGACCAGACCAAACCCGATGTTTATACTCGATACTACAAAACACTCTCCCGCCCCAAGTCCCCTCCTCGTAAGTGCCAACAGGTTTACTTGACTACGAGAAGCGCCCCCCTGAATGACCAGCAACCCACTGGCCTGCCATGCGGCCGGGAGTTCTGTTTCGAGTAGGAGCTGCCTTGCATCCGTCTAGTGTTCGGCGGGAAATTAGGAATGCGACGAGGTGTAATCATATTACTGAGCTAGGTGCCCAGCGACATCCCCGCCTTGAAAATACTGCCATCCATGTAATTGACTGTTGCGCACGTCTGCACTTCTGGCCATGATATCCGAGGAAGTCTCAAGCGAGATCCCCATTCCGGTAAGTAGTCGCCCTCTACCCGTGCAATTGCTACACCTATCGGGCCTCACGGGTTAAAAAGTCTCATGCGAAAGCCCTATTTTGGGAAACAACCTTCCATCTCGAAAAGGAGCCGCCTTCCATCCTCGGAACTGTTGTAAGATGTTCAGACAGGTGTAAGCGGTGCGATGGCACGAGCTCTATTTTGAAAGCGACCCCTCCATCTCTGTAGTTGGCTAGGTGCTGCCGTTGTTTAGGGCGAAAATGCGCGGCGCTCAGGCAACAGCTCCACTTTGAAAACGATCCCCCTCTATCCCTGGAAATGTTGCAAGCGTAAAAGACCTGTATGCGCGGCGCTAAGGCGAACGATTCAGTTCGAAAACGACTCCCTCTTCGTCCTTGTAGCTGATGCAAATTGCAAGCGTCAGTCTCATAAGTGGCAAGGAGGTCTGGCCTACTCCAGGCTGCTTTGCCAGGGCTCGCCCTGGTCACACGCTGCGGAGCAGCGTCGCGTTGGTCGGGCACTGCAGCGCCCGTCCACAATTTCATCACGTTCAGTTGGCGAGTGTGTGCGCACAACACTACGTTGTCCCATCCGTTTCTCCCTATCCACCTCCCCTCCATGCTTCCTCCCCTCCCCCATTGAACGTTGTCGGGCATGGGGCCACGCTAATTTCTTGTGAAGGCTTTACGGATGGAGCCGCCGACCCTGAAGGGGGACGGCAACGGCGACGACGACGACGACGCTCTCGAGCTGTTGAGGGGGCCCTTGTAGGCCCCGTTGGCCTCGGGACCCCCCCTGGATCCCCCCCCCCTGCCGGGGATCAAAGGGAGGCTTCTCTTCGATTCGACTGGTGTCCCCCTCTTGCGGCTCCGTGGGGCTCTCTTGGGGCGTGTTGGTCGGAGAGGGGGTGTCACGACCCTCAGGGCCCTATCGGCGACCCCCCCGGGATCCTCCCTGGGACCCCCCACAGGACCCCCCTTGGGGACATCCACAGAGAAGGGGCTTCCCTGCGACTCGAACACGGCGTTGTTCGATTTCCGTCTGGCTGGGTCGCTTGAGAGGGAGGGCCCAGGGAAA
This sequence comes from Prorocentrum cordatum, assembly GCA_963575745.1. Taxonomy (NCBI): domain Eukaryota; class Dinophyceae; order Prorocentrales; family Prorocentraceae; genus Prorocentrum; species Prorocentrum cordatum. Next base: position 1,393,914 of record CAUYUJ010022281.1, on the reverse strand, counting down.
GGGGGAGAGTGGCGTCGACGACGACGACGACGACGACGACGACGACGACGACGACGACGACGACGACTCAAACGGAAAAACGTTCCACACACGCTGACTGGGTCGGCAGATTTTCGTTCCGTGTTGAAGGAGGGAACCAACGCAGGTAACATTGGCTCAGTCCAGATAGTTGTACGCACGCCGCACCACAAATCCCCGCTTGGCTCATCCGCGTAGCGTCAGTCGGGTCATTTCTTCCTCTGTTCCCTGTGTCTTCTTCCAGCTCTCCCATGTCTCCTCCTCCTCCTCCTCCTCCTCCTCCTCCTCCTACACCCAATTCTGGGCCAAATTTTCGGCCACGTTGGCAATACAATACACCTCTCCGCGCGTTTTGGTTCTTGCTGATCGCACTGCGGTTACACGCTGGGCTCACCGATATCGTTGCTTGGATGTGTACGCTCCATCCTTCCCATTCCAAATCTGTGTTGGAAAAGGAACAATGGCAAGGAACTCTCAGCCGAAACGCCCGGCCCGCTCTACCGACACGTCTGGAGGTGCGACAGAGAGCAGTTATCTATCAAGAAAATGGATGGAGGAGGAGGAGGAGGAGGAGGAGGAGGGAGGAGGAGGAGGGTGGAGGTTGGCGGATAAATGAGGAGCAGGAGGAGGATGAGGAGGAGGAGGAGGGAGGAGGGAGGTCGTAGGTGGGAGGAGGAAGGATGGAGGGAGGAAGGGAGGGAATGGGGGAGGAGGAGGACTTTCATTTTCGGCTATACTGCTCTGTTCCTGGCCACAGGTCTGGTCTGGGGACAGGCTGCCGTCGAGCACGGCAGTGAAAGCAACCTATATATATATATATATATATATATATTATATATATATATATATATATATTCTGGCACATCTCACATACATACCCGCGTGCGGGCACGACGAGGTGTACGCCCCCTTGGCACGAGACCATGAGACTATCGCACGGCGGACGGGCTTAATTGAAAAAGACAGACCACACTGAGAGCATCCACGGCGAGCCAGACTTCGTTAAGCTTCGGGCTCCCGCCAGTGCAAGTCCTGCTCCAGGAGGAGGAGGAGGAGGAGGAGGAGGAGAGCAGGAGAAAGGAGCAGTAGGAAAGACCATACGTACATGTGACTACTGTGCATTGGTTTCCTTTCAGGCCTGCCACCAGTCCAATCAGAAACGATGCCCAGGCGGGTAGTTTTGATCCAGGACGTGTAGAAGCAAGCAATGGAACAAAGAGGGGGGCATTCGTCAAAGCGAAGATCGGGATCAGCCCGAGCAGGCTCAGGAGCCAGCCATACATGATTTGCGGATTGTTCGATGTGGCAGCACTTCGGCAGTTTATTTGGGCCATATTGGTGCCATATTGGAGGCCCTGGGGGCTCTCTTGGAAACCTCTTGGGGGTCTTTTGGGGCCCTCCAGGGACCATCTTTGAGGCCGTCGAGGGAAGGGGGCGGCGGCGACGCGTGTCCCTTCCTCCGATTGGTCCGAAGAGTCGCCTCTTGGGGCGCTCTTGGGCCCCTTCGGGCTCCCTTTTTCCGTCTCGGAGCCATCTTGAGGCCTCAGAGGCCCATCGGAAGCGAAAAGGCGAGACGACACCACCCGTTGATGTTCCATAGGATTTGGGCCTCTCGGGAGCGTCCCTACGGAGGAGGCTCCGTGACCACTCAGAGCCGTCTTGGGGCGGTCTTGGGGCCTCTTGGAGGCATGTTGGAGGTTATCTTCTTGAGCTGTCTTGGGCCGTCTTGGAGCCATCTTGAACGTTTGCACCCCTCGCGGGCGTTCTTGAAAGCCCCGAAGGTACCTCATAACGTACAAGCATAGCACGCACAGGGTCGTGCTGAAGGTCACCAACGACATAGTCTGCTTGAAGTACAAGACTAAGGACATCGCCAATCTCAAGCTCGTCGAGAGGAGGGCAGGGAAGCGGCACCCTCTTGGTGACCCGGCGCATCTATCGGCCACCCCCAGTGTTCCCCCCTTCGCGCTCGATGCAGAACGGGGGTGCGCTGCTCGTTCCCCCCCCTGGCATACTGCCTTTCAACCTCCCCCCCAGGTATAAGCAGGCGGGCACGGAAGCAGGAGAGGACATGTGGAGACGAGAGGCCGGAGAAGTGTTGGTAGGAAGGGTGCGCTTGGCGTGCCCATCTCCCCGATGGCGTCCGCATTCTCAGCGTGTTGGCTTTGGTCTCGATCCTGGTCTTCTTGGTTCTGGTTCCGATGTTGGTCTGCCTGTTCCTCGTCCGCCTCCCCCACTTCTGTCTGTTTTATCGTTCGTCTGTCTGTTTTATCGTTCGTCGTGATATGTATGCGAAGACCCTGAGTCGGGGCAGGTTTACCCAGAAGTTCGCGAGGTGGTGCGTGACTGAGGACATGGAGAAGCTGGACGAGGAGCCTGGAGAGGCACGGAATACTCCTTCCTTGGACGTCGTTTCTCCGATCAACGGTGGCCGACAGGGGTGGGTGGAACCAGAACCGCGCTCCAGAGGTGGCCCAGGGAAGTTCAGGGTTGGACCTGGGCTTGGAGCTGGAGGGAGGAGGAGGAGGAGGAGGAGGAGGAGGAGGAAGAAGAAGACAGAGGATAAGGATTCGGGTTTGCAGTCGGGGTTTTCCGTCTGTTCCCTTCTCCTGCTCGGAGCCCGAGTCGTATCCATGGGAAGCTTTTGAGACCAAATTGTCTGCCGATGTCCTCTCTCCCCGGGTGGAACGAGCCAACGCCTTCTCTTTGTGGCTTCGTTCTTCGATTGCTTCCCTGAGAGGTGGATTTGGTCAGACACGCATCTTCCACCTAGTTGGCATCTCCTCTCGTATCCTATCGTATCCTCCCCGTCAGGAGGACGCGGAGCTCGCGGACGCGAAGGAGGCCAGCCGTGAGGGCAGACGCAGAAAGGGAATCTCACATGGAGAGCAGTGGGAGAGAGAGAGAGAGAGAGAAAACAACAACATATGATTACGATGTTGATGTTGATGGTGATGGTGATGGAATTGATGAGGCTGGTGATGGTGATGGTGTTGATGGAGATGGTGATGGTGGTGGTGTTGATGATGGTGATGGTGATGGTGATGATGATGGTGATGGTGACGGTGGTGATACTGATGCTGACGAGGACGGTGATGATGACATGCTGCCAGAGTCGATGGCGAGACCGATGATTATGATGAGGTTGGTAATGGTGTCGATGGTGTCGATAGTGATGATGATGATGATGATGATGATGATGATGATGATGATGGTAATGATGATCCCGATGACGATGATGGCCGTTATTACGATGATGCTGCTGATATGTATGGCGCTGACGATGATGACCATGATAATGATGATGATGGTGGTGGTGGTGCTGGTGATGGTGATGATGATCAGGGTGTTGCTGCTTCGGGTGATGATGTTGCTGCTGCTGATGAGTGATGATGATCGTGACGACGACGACGGTGATGATGATTATGGCAATCATGGTTATGATGATGATGGTGGTGATGATTATGATGCTGCTGCTGATGCTGATGCTGGTGATGATGCTTATGCTGATGATCATGTCAACGACAACGACGATGATGATGATGCTGATGATAATGCTGATGCGTATAATGATGATGATGACGATGATGCGGATGATGATGCTGATGATGATGCTGATGATGATGCTGATGATAATGATGACGGTGCTGTTGATGAAGATGACGTTGATGGTGATTATGCTGATGATGACGATGGTGGTGGTGGTGGTGGTGAGGATGATGGTGGCCATTGTACTGGTGATGGTCATGGTATTGGACTTGGTCATGGTGATGATGATGTTGATGACGATGATTATGATGATGCTGATGATGCTGATGCTGCTGATGCTGCTGATGATGCTGATGATGATGATTCTGCTCATGCTCATGCTCATGATGACGATGAAGATGATGATGATGATGATGATGATGATGATGATGATGCTGATGATGATGATGATGATGATGATGATGATGATGATGGTAACGATGAGGATGCTCAGACTCATGCTGACGTGGATGCTGATGATGGTGGTAATGGTGATGATGATGGTGTTGATGGTGTTGTTGCTGATGATGATGGTGGTGGTGATGACGATGACGATGACCATGATGATGATGAGGATGATGGTGATGTTGGTGATGATGATGATGATGATGAGAATGATGTTGACGATAATGATGATGCTGATGATGGTGATGATGATGATGCTGATGGTGGTGGTGATGATACTGATGGTGGATATGATGACGATGTTGATGACGACATTGATGGTGGTGGTGAGTCGGCGTGGGAGGAGGAGGAGGAGGAGGAGGAGGAGGAGGAGGAGTATGCTGGTGGTAGTGATGATTAAAAGGATGATGATGATGGTAATGATGATGGTGCTCATGCTCATGCAGATGCTGACGAGGATGCTGATGATGATGGTGGCGATGATGGTGATGATGATGGTGCTTCTGCTGATGATGATGGTGGTAGTAGTGGTGATGACGATGATGAAGATGATGATGACGATGATGACCATGATCAAGGTGATGCTGACGATGCTGATCGTGATGTTGATCTGATGGTGGTGGTGATGATGATTGTGAAGATAGTGACGATGATTATGACGATGTGACTATGATGGTGGCGGTGAGGAGGAGGGGGAGGAGGAGGAGGCGGCTAATGGCGGTGGTGATGATGATGTGGATGATGATGATGATGATGGTGATGATGATGATGATAATGATGGCGGTGGTGGTGGTGATGATGAAACGGAGGATGACGATGGTTGTGGTGTTGGTGATGATGGTGAGCAGGAGGAGGAGGGAAATGACGATGATAACGATGACGATGCTCATGAAGCTGATGATGATGATGCTGATGATGCGGATGGTGGTGATGGTGCTGGTGGTTTTGGTGATGATGATTAAGAGGACGATAATGATGATGACGATGACGATGATGCTGATGATGGCGAGGTGATGATGCTGATGATGATGCTGATGATGCTGTTGATGATTAGGAGGAGGATGGTGGTGCTGCTGCTGATGCTGATGATGATGCTGGTGATGATGAGGAGGGGCATGATGCTGATGCTGACGCTGATATTGATGCTAAGTATGATGAACATGATGATGATGACGAAGCTCATGATGCTGATGATGCTGATGATGATCGTGATGATTACGGTGACGATTCTGATGACGATGTTGTTGATGCCGATGCTGATGTTGATGGTCATATGATGGTGGTGGTGATGCTGACGACGATGAAGATGATGAGGAGGAGGATGAGGAGGATGAGGATGAGGATTCTGATCATGATGATGGATCGGGATGTGACGGATTAGGATGAGGACGAGGACGTGGATCGGGATAAGGACGATGATGATGATGATGTTGATGATGATGATGATGACGATGGTGGTGCTGATTTTGATGACCGTGATGATTCTGGTAATATCGCTGGTGATTGTGATGGTCATTAAGATGATCATGGTGATCATGGTGATGATGTTGACGATGATGATGACGGTGGTGGTGCTGTTGCTGATGTTTGCCATGACGATGCTGATAACGACGATGCATCTGCTGGTGCTGCTGATGATGATGATTATGGTTGTGATGATGATGGTGGTAGTGATGGTGGTGGTGATGGTGATGATGGTGGTGATAATGATGGTGATGGTGATGATGATGACGCTAGTAATGGTGAGGATGAGAAACAAGATGATGAGACTGGCGATGGGGATGAGAATGAGGGTGACGTTGATGATAACGAAGATGAGGACGCTGGCGATGACAATAATGATAACGACGACGATGATGACGATGATGATGAGGAGGATGATGATGACGAGGATGGTGGCGGTGATGGTGTTGATGATGATGAGGGATGGTGGGTGTTGCTTGTGTTGGTGCGGTCATAGTGGTGACGCTGGTGATGAGGAGGAGGAGGAGGACGAGGGTGATGATGTTGCTGATGCTGATGTTGATGACGATGATGCTGATGCTGATGATGATTATCAGTATGATGATGGTGATGACGACGACGATAATCATGAAGATGTTGAGGATGCTGATGGTGAGGATGATGAGGTTGATGATGGTGATGGTGCTGATGATGATGATGATGATGATGATGATGATGAGGAGGAGGAGGAGGAGGAGGAGGAGGACTACACTATGATGATGATGGTGATTATGATGAGGATGGTGATGATGATGGTGACGGAGAGGATGATGGTGATGATGATGATGGTGGTGGTGGTGATGATGATGATGACGATGATCATGATGATCATGATGATCATGATGGTGATGGTGATGGTGATGGTGATGGTGATGGTGATGGTGATGGTGATGGTGATGGTGATGGTGATGGTGGTGGTGGTGGTGGAGGTGGTGGTGTCGGTGCTGACTGTGGTGGTGATTAGCAGGGGGAGGATGTAGATGAGGAGGAGGAATATTGTGCATATAATGGTGCTAGATTGTGAGGTGCGAAGAGTGGCAAATCGAGATTCCCACTTCACCTGAGGAACTCCTACACCAGTGTCATATGCGCGCCCTGGAACTACTCCACCAGACGATGACAATCCCAGCGCATGCGCCCCATACAGTTTGGCTTTACACCCTCGCGCAACCTTGTCAGCAACGTTCCTGACCTTGACGCGGCATTTCGCGCGTTCGGTAAGCAGTTGCATCGACAACTCCAGCCTGTGGCAGTCTTCTGGGCCTTCCTCGCCGCCCTCCCCTCCCCCCCCTCGCTGCCATGCAGTTGCCTTCACCTTCGTCAACCTGATTCGTTCGGTTGCAAATAATGGGAGCCTGGTATGCTTTCTCAAGCCCGTCTTTAGCGTCGAATAGCGCCGATCAGCGTTTGGGAGTCGATAAGATAGCGCCGATGTAGCGTCGGCTAGCGTTGATCAGCGTCGAAATAGCGTCGATTAGCGTCCACTGGCGTCGATTTAGCGTCGATTAGCGTCGATTCGCAAGAGCCGACGAGATGGTATGGGAGGCCCCCATGAGGTGCCACCGAAGGTTCGAGCGATCTGTTTCCTGGTTCGCACCGCGGAGCTGATCGGCACCTCCCTGGACCTGATAGGCCCTGTCCTGGCTGGCGCCCCGCAAGGATGCCCGCTGCGGTCTTCGTCCCGCTCCCGCGCATGATGGCGGAACTCAGAGGGGGCGCGCTCACACAGGCGTGCGTATCGGACAGCGTCGGCGCGTCGTCACAGACCACCTGGACTCTCCCACAGTCTGGGCTTGTCTTCGACCCGGAGAAGGGCGCGGCCCCGAATGCGGAGTCTTCCCGAATGCGGAGCCGTGCGCACATGCTGGTTTTTGACGACTACAGGCGGCCCGGGTTGATAGGTCGACCTTGCCAGATCAAGGGTACTATTGTGTCCTGTGTCTCGCGACCAATGCCTCCTGCGTTCCTATGGCAATGTGGCCCTCGGAAGGGTCTTGTGTCCTCTCGCGTGTCCTGTCCAATCAAGTCCGACTGTACATCCGCAAGTACATCCCGAAGTGGAGCAGTTTCCGCGTGGAACGGCAAAGTATTTCGGGGTGTGCCATGTCCCAGAGGTGGTTCACTACACTTGGGACGCGCCCGTGGCGAAGTGGACATCCAGAGCCACCAGGCAGGTGCGTGAGGGCGCCGCGCCCTCCCTGTCAACGTTCATCAGCAACGCGCGTTGCGTTGTCCGCCTCACGTGTGTCAGCCAGCCTGCGCCACTCCCACCCAGCATGACCAGTAAGGAGGCGGGCATCATCAAGAAGGTATCGAATGGCTTTCGGCCCATCCCGCCACCGTACCCAGGTTGTGGGCCGGAGGCCGCTTGGATGTTCGTTGGGACCTCGTCGACGCCTCTCAGGGGCCTCCTGGAGACACTTTTGGGGCCTCTGGCTGTCTTGGGGCCTCTTTTGTGCCTCTGGGGGGACTCTTGGGGCCTCCTGGGCGCCCCTTGGGGCGGAAACCTCGAATTTTCGGTTCGTGTTCCCTCTCTTGGGGCCGTCTTTAGGCCCTCTTGAGCCGTCTTCGGTGCCTCTTGGGCCGTCTTCGGGCCATCTTGTGGCTTCTGAGGCTGTCTTGGGACGGTCTTGGGGGTCTTTTGGGACGTCTTGTAGCGTCGGAAGCTCGAAAAGTGGAGAACCCAAGAAACCTTGAACAACCTAAGGAAAATCAATGATTTGGGCCTCTTGGGGCCCTCTTGAGAAGGCTCTTGGAGCTCTCTTGGGGCGTCTCGAAGGCTTCTTCGGCTGCTGTCTTGGGACCATCTTGGGCGTCAGGGGAAGCTTCGGAGCCGTCTCGGAGGCATCTTGGACCATCCTGGGACCTTCTCAGGGCTGTCTTGACCCGCTGAGGGGCCTCACTGGGTGGGGGCACCGTCCCAGAGGCCTACGCGTAACACCCTGAGAGCGCCCAGCCGCGCCCTTGGGAACCTCACAGACCGTTTCAGAACTGCATGGGCCTCTCGGAACTGCATGAGCCCTGGTGCACTCCACTGCGTGCTGAGGGCACGGTGGCGGATTGCATGCTCCTCCGAGCACATTCTTCTCGACTTCGGCGTGCAGGCTTCCAGGCGTGGGCCTTCGCTCTCCGACGAGTGCGCTTTGCCCTGCGCGGACGTCCCTCAGCAGCACGGCACACAAGTCGTTCGAGTGGCGGTTCGGTTGCCAGTTCGCAGAGATGAAGAGGGGCGAGGTGGAGGAGGAGGAGGAGGAGGAGGAGGAGGAGGAGGAGGAGGAGGAGGAGGAGGAGAGGGAGGAGGAGGGGGATGATGATGATGAGGACAAGGAGGAGGAGGAGGAGGAGGAGGAGGAGGAGGAGGAGGAGGAGGAGGAGGACAACAAGGAGGAGGACAACAAGGAGGAGGACAAGGAGGAGGAGGAGGAGGAGGAGGAGGAGGAGGAGCAGGGGGAGGAGAAGGAGGCGAGGGAAGAAGGGGAGGGAGGAGGAGGAGGAGGGGGAGGAGGGAGAGGGGCGAGGGCGAGACGTGGGACGACCGCCGAGGTCCGACGCCCTTTGTCCTCCCGACGCGACGCGGCCTTCGAGCCTTCGAGGTGATCCCGTGCGCGCCGTGCTGGACTTGCGCAGTCCGCGGAGTTGCGAGCATTCCCGAGCTTCGAGTGGCCATCGAAGAGTGGCTTCCAGGCGCAGACATCAGATCTTCGATGCGAGGGGATCTTATTTTTCTCTGCTTCTCTCTCTCTCTCTCTCTCGCTTTCTCGCTCCCCCCTCTGTTTATATCCTCGTTTTGACCGTCTTCGCCCAGTCGATATTCCATGCTTCGATTGGCCGACCGTCCTCTTTCCTTTAGCCGCCATGCCCCAGCATCTTCGATGATTCGCCGTCGTTCGCTCGTGATTTCATAGGTAGCACCGAAGCCTCAAAACTCTCGAGGCACGAGTGCATCCCTGCCTGCTCAACTATCGATTCCCAGATGCCCCAGACTCGTCGGATCACTATTGTGCTTCCCCCTCGTCTTCGTTGCGCCGTGCGTGCCTTTCTTACCATGGAAGGCCGAATGGAGGAAGAGTTGTTCCACCGACGCTTAGGCAGTCCCACGAGCTTCTTTCGTTTCGCTGTCGCACTCGATAATTGCCGAATGATAGAGTTGGGTGGCTACACATCTGACCACCCAGCATATGCCCAGCATCAGGAGCACATCGCTTCTTTATTCGCGCAGCATCCGCGGCTACCCGCGATTGCGGAATTGGCGCCTCTTCCTCAATCCTCCTCCATTATCTTCCATCCTCCTTCCCCTCCTCCCTCCTCCTACTTCTTCTCCTCCCCCCTCCTCTTCTCCCTCCTCCCCCCACTCCCGATCCCCGTCCAGAAGCGTCGGCTCCGGGGAGGGCAGGCATCCAGGGCGGCCACCGCCAAGAGGAAGCGCCGCAAGGTCAAAGGCTGAGGGTTGGCGCCCGAGCGCAGCTCTCTGTAGGGGTGGGGTCTTGTGGGCCGCCCAATCGCGGCCTTAGCGCGTGGGTGCGGAGGGTCGCGCCGCACCGCCGATCTTTCTCTCAACCCCGACGTCGCTGATGCATCGCCACTGCATCGGCGATGCTGCGCGATCCTCCAGCCCTGCGTGCTCCAGCCTCCGGACGTGGAGAGAGAGAGATGGCAGACCCACGGCCCTGGACAGGAGCGTGGCCGTCGAGCCAGCCCCTGTCCACTTCGTGGGCCTGCAGTGCAGGCAAATGCAGGCGGAGGAGGAGGAGGAGGAGGAGGAGGCAAAAGGTAGAAGAGAAGGAGCGAGGACGAGGCAGAGAGGCGGAGGAGGGTTCAGATGAGCGTGAGGAGGAGGCGGAGGAGAGAAATGATGATGACGAGGCCGAGGATGATGATGAGGAGGAGGTGAGATGATGATGATGATGATGATGATGATGATGATGATGATGATGATGATGATGATGACGGTGATGGTGATGGTGATGGTGATGGTGATGATGATGAGGCTGGTGATGATGATGCTGCTGATGATGATCATGACGATGTTGATGATGCATATGGTGATTTTGACGATGATGATGATGGTGGTGGTGGTGATGAAGATGAAAATGATGAGGATGGTGATGATGATGATGATGGTGGTGGTGATGATGATGTTGATGCTGATCATGATGATGATGGTGGTGATGATGATGATGGCGATGATTATGGTGATAACGATCGTGATGATAATGATGCTGATGATGATGATGCTGATGATAATGAAGATGATGATGAATATGAAGATGATGATGCTGATGCTGATGCTGATGCTGATGGTGATGATAACAAGTGACGACGAGGAGGAGGTGGAGGAGGAGGGGAATGGTGATGACGAGGCCGAGGATGACGACGATGACAAGGAGGAGGTATAATGATGATGATGATGATGATGATGATGATTTTGATGCTGATTTTGATGATGATGAGGGTGGCGGTGGTGATGATGATGCTGATGATGATGGTGGTGGTGGTGGTGGTAATAATGGTGATGACGATGATGATGGTGATGCTGATGGTGTTGATGATCATGGTGATCATGATGCTGAAGATGCTGATGATGATGAAGATGAAGATGAAGATGAAGATGCTGCTGATGCTGATGATGCTGATGATGCTGCTGATGATGGTGATGATGATAATGCTGATACTGATGCTGCTGATGATAATAATGATGATGTTGACGATCATGAGGAGGAGGAGGAGGCGGAGGAGGAGGAGGGGGATGGTGATGATGATGAGGAGGAGCACTGGAGTACTGGAGTACTGGAGTACTGGAGTACTGGAGTACTGAAGGAGAAGGACGACGAGGACGAGGAGGAAGAGGAGGAGGAGGAGATGACGACGAGTCAGAGAAGCAGGACGGAGATGGTGATGATGATGGTGATGATGCTGGTGATGATGATCATGACGATGATGATGAAGAAGAAGAAGAAGAACATGATGATGATGAGAAGGAGGAGGACGATGCCGATCAGGATGAGGATGCTGATGCTGGTACTGCTGCTGCTGCTGATGATGATGATGATGATGATGGTGGTGAAGATGACGATGCGGATGAGGATGAGGATGAGGATGGGGATGCTGATGAAGATAATGCTAATGACGAGGATGATGATGAAGCTGATGCTGGTGAAGATAACGATGCTGATGATGATGATGATGATGATTATGATGATTATGATGCTGCTGATGCTGATGATGATGATGATGATGATGTCGAGGACGATGATGCTGATGTTGATGATGATGCTGATATTGATGATGACGACGATATTGTTGATGATGATGTTGTTGATGATGGCGACGATGAGTCTGATGCTGAGGATGATGATGCTGCTGATAAGGATTTGGGAGAGGATGATGGTGGTGGCGATGATGATGACGATGGTGGTGATCATGGTGATCATGGTGATACTGGTGGTGATGGTGATGGTGGTCATGTCGACGATGACGATGATGATGCAACGGTTGAGGATGACGACTGCTGCTGGCGATGGTGTTGGTGATAACGAAAACTGTTATGATGAGGTTGATGATGACGACGACGGCGATATGATGTTGGTGATGATTGTGATGATGATGATGATGCTGATGATGCGGCCGCTGATGATGCTGATTATGATGATGATGATGATGATGCCGATGATGCTGCTGCTGTTGATGATGATGTTGCTGATGCTGATGATTAGACTGCGGATGCGGATTGGGATGGGGATGATGATGATGCTGATGCTGATGCTGCTGATGATGATATTGTCGTTGACGCTGCTGCTGCTGCTGGTGATGATGAGAGTGACGGTGATGATGCTGCTGATGACGATCATGATGATGATGTTGCTGATGATACTGATATTGCTGATGTTGATGATGTTGTTGATGATGTTGTTGTTGATGATGATGATGATGATGATGATGATGATGATGATGATGATGATGGTGATGCTGATGATGATAATGACGATGACGATGACGCGAATGCTGATGCTGCTGTTGTTGCTGATGGTAATGAGGAGGAGGAGGAGGAGGAGGAGGAGGAGGAGGAGGGGGGGATGAGGAGGAGGACGAGGAGGAGGACGAGGATGAGTTGGAGGAGGAGGAGGAGGAGGCGGAGGAGGAAGGTGAGGAGGAGGAGGGAGGGAGGGAGGGAGGGAGGAAGGGAGGGAGGGAGGAGGGGGAGGAGGAGGGAGGAGGAGGAGGAGGAGGAGGAGGAGGAGGAGGAGGAGGAGGAGGAGGGAGGAGGAGGAGGAGGAGGAGGAGGGAGGAGGAGGAGGAGGAGGAGGAGGAGGGAGCGGACGTTGAGAACATTTTGGGCGCCTCGTGGGCCGTCCTGGGGCCCTTTTGGGCCGTCTTGGGGCCCTCTTGGGGGCCTCTAGGACCTTCTTTTGGCGGTCTTGGGGGCCTCGTGAGATGATTTGGAGCGTCGGAAAGCCGAAAAGGCAAGAAGACCAAAAGCTTTCAGACACCTGTGACAAAAATCAATGATTGTCGCCTCGTGTGGCCCTCTTGGGACGCCTCTTGGAACACTCTTTGGGCGTCTTCTGGCCTCTGGGGCCGTGTTGAGGCCATCTTGGGCGTATGTGGCCGATCTTTCCGCGACTCGGGGCCCTCTTGGGGCGTCTTGACGGCCTCTTGGGGCCATCTTGGCCCGTCTTGGGGTCCTCTGGGGCCCCAAAGCGTCACACGGGGAGATGTGGGGGAGCCCAGGGGGGCACGCCCCAAACTCTTAGGAGAGTTGGCAATTTGGGATCTGGGTCATTTGAAGACTTCTCAGGACTAAAGACTGAGGCTTTAGGGATCAGGCAAAGGACCTGAGGACACGCCCACTCCGTGCCCAGAGGCACGGTGGTGGATTTTCATTGCGGGAAGCGTCCCATTAGAAGACAATCGCATGATAATCGTTGGTCGTACCGAAACACTTCTCCTGATCAACGCCGCGAAACAGAGAGACTCTAGCGTCCTGACAATCCTAAAGCCGTGGCCGAACACATTTACTGGGACTTCAACATCGCGAATCAAGGATACCGTTGCTCAATCGTGCCAGAACGTCAGCCCTGGGACTTCAGCCACACGAATCCTTGAAACTGTTGCAAACACTGAAGACGAATGTGCGCGGCGTTGAGGCGAGAGCCACATTCCCTAACAGAATTGCGCTAGAGGTCTCTAACCGTGTTGGCAGATCGCTTTCATTAGAATCTTCACAGAAGGGGGGCCGGGGGCAGGCGTCTCACTGGTCCTCGGGAGCCCTGAGACGGGGGTCAATGCAAACGGGGGTCAGCCAGAGCGCCCGTTCTTGCAGGATCCTGCAGGGGCAGGGTCGCATTGACCCGGATCAGGAGATCCCCGAGGTCCGACGGCGGTCCCGAATCGAGTCGTTATGGTGTTCTGGCTCGATTGCTGCCCTCGCACGATTGCTGCCCTCGCAGATCCCCAGAAATGAGACTCACTTTCGCGTTCTGGCTCGATTTGGTCCAGAAATGAGGTTCACTATGTATGGTGTGCTGGTTCGATTTGGTCCAGAAATCAAATTCACTAAAGTGTTTTGTATTTGAGTTCAAATATTCCTTTCAGCAGAATCTGCACAGGGGGGGTGAGTTTTCTGGCACGATTTCAGCCCTCGCAGGTCCAGAAATGAGACTCACTATTGTGATTGGGCTGGATTTCATCCAGAGCAGGTCCAGAACTTGTGACAGGGGCATCGGATTCTCACCAGTCCAGCTGTCCTGATCTGGCGCCATTCTGGTCTTTGCTCATCCAGACATGATACTTATCATGATGTTTTGACCTGATTTCAGCTAGGCTCACCCAGCAAGACTGCGACGACATACGCCTGCAACAAAATTGGTGCGACCGCCAAGCTCGCCCGGCGTCCTCCCTGTGGGCATGGAAATGGTACTCACGGAGTTTTACTTGCCGCTTCGAGTGGTACGCGGCGCCCTTGTGAAGGGTGTGGATATTGAGCTCCACCCGCAGGAGCCCCTCGGGGCCAACAGGCAGTCCATTCGCCAGCACTCGTGCGTGGTCTTGCCACTTGCCATCCACGTCCGGGTTTCCACTTGGAACAAAATCAGGAGGGAAAAATACACAGACACAATTAATCTTCGAGTCCCAGGAAAATATGGGAAGTGGGGGGGAAGACAAAAACCCAGAAAATATGGGAAAATATGGGGGATATTTTTATTTGTGTGTGTGTTTTCTTTGTGTGTCCTGGGGCCACTTCACCAAAACTTCCTGGAGGACGATCCCAGTGCTCCTAAGCCTGGGGGTCTGGACTTGCTAGGCGCGCTGGCCGCGACGCCCGTCGCTCGGCCTTGGCCGCGCGGGCCCACGGGCGCGCAGAACGCCGCGTGTCTAATCAGTGCGCGTAAAGTCGGGGCGCTGGCCTAAGGAACCCTAAATAAGGAACGGGGCCCCTTTTCTTCTCCAGAAGTTGAACTTTGATTTCTTTTCGGAAGCCTAAGGAAAACGTGGGGCAAACTGTGAAACAATTAAGGAACACGGAGCCCCTACCCAACGAAAAGAGTTCCTTCTTCAGCGCTCCGCCCGAAGAACCTCGCACACTCTCCATGGTCTCAAGGCAAAACAGCAGATCCTGGTTTCGTTGCCCACGAGCAGCTCACGATCGGACTGAAGAACAAATCCATTTGGCTCGCATGCTGCGCGTCTCTGTCCCGCCCGCGTGATATCCGTTGTCTTTTG
>CAUYUJ010022281.1:1356240-1373740 GCA_963575745.1 Prorocentrum cordatum | reverse complement strand
CTTGAAGCAATCTTAGGGCGGCTCGGGGTCCCCTTGGACCGTCTTGGAGGCCTCTTTCAAGGGAGGAAACACCACCCGGACCCGATACTGGGCGTTACTAAACGGCCCTGGGCGTTTACTAAACAACCCTGCCATGTTCGATTCCTTCTTTGGGTGGGTTTACAAAACGGCTTCGGGTTCTTATGGGGGTGGATTTTTCGCCCTGTACTCTTGGGCCCCGCTGGGTACGTTTCGGGGCGTTCCTTCTTGCCTCCAGAGATAACTCGCGCCAGCACGCGCCAAGCCCCGGGTACCGGGGCCCCCTCCCAAAAGTACCCCAATAATTCGCATAGAGAGTTGTGAGGGACCTGAGGACACTCAACCCAGTGCAGGGCTCATGCCGATTCCTCCGATTCGATTCGATTCGATTTCGATGGCGATTTGATTCGACTTCGGATTCCGATTTGGATGCTGATTCCTCACTGGAGGCCTACTAGCCTGCCGATTTCTGCCGATTCGACTTCTACCGACATGGCTGCCGATTTCTGCCGATCCGACTCATTTTGATCGCCGATCCGACTTATCGATTCGATTCTGGGCTCCTCCTGACCATGTGGCAGATCTGTGGCAATACTTCTGAGGGACGGCTGAGGCGGGAGCACCACTCTGCGAAGGGGCGCCCTCCCTCCGTGCAAACCGAGCTTGTTGTTGAAGACGAGCGTTGCGCGGCACCACGGCGAGAGCCCCCTTTTGAAAAGACCCCGCCATCCGTCCGTGCGAGTGTTGAAAATGTTGAAGATTATGAGCGTGCGCTGCGCCAAGATGATATCACCATGTTGAAAACGATCGCGTCCCCCACCCGTGTCACGGTCGGACTGCTTTGAGACGAAAGTGCGTGGCACAAAGACGAGAGGTTTATAGTTTGAAAACGCTTGGCACTCCATCTGCGTCATTGCTGGAATTGCCTAGGATGAGTGAGCGCGGTGCCAAGGCGGGAGCCCGGTTTTGAATTCGATTGACCCTCCATCAGTGCCACTGATGGAAATGCTTAAGATGAGTGTGCGCACCAGTGTCGAGCTTCAAAATCGTAAACGGTGGGGAAGTCTCAGGCGAGCTGCCCGGCCCGCCCTGACGAGACGTTTGGTGGTGTGACAGGGAGACGTTGTTTGTAAGAACGAGCGGTGGAGCATGCATGAGGAGCGGAAGGAGAACGAGGATGAGGTGGCTCCCGACTACTGTCAGAGCGCAACCCTGCGGCTGCTCCGACCACTCGGCGCCCATGGACGGCCCTCGCAGTTGTGCGGGAAAAGCGGAGCAGGCGCGCTGGAACAGCAAAGGAGTGCGAGAGGAGGGGGAGGAAGGAGAGATTTGAGATGAGGATGAGGATGAGTAAGGATGATGGTGACGGTGTCATTGATGATAGTGATGGTGGTGATACTGGCGAGGATAGTGATGATCGTGCGTGTGTGGTGGTGTTGGTTATGCTGGTGAGGATGATGGTGATTCCGACGATGGTGGTGATGATGATGTTTGTGTTGATGATGTTCATCATTATTGTGACTATGATTTCGATTATGCTGCTGATGATGATGAATCTGACGAGTATGATGATGTTGATGATGACGACGCTGATGATGATGGTGATGGTGATGACTAGGGTGATGCCAGTCATGAGGATGATAATGATGATGATCATCATGATGATGACGATGGTGGTTGTGGTGGTGGTAATAGTGGTGGTACTGATGATGACTATGATGATGACGGCGATGGTGGTGGTGAGGGTGGTGATGTGTATTATAATAATGCGAATGACCGTGTTGATGATGATGATGATGAAGATGGTGGTGTTGATGGCGGTGATGCATATGATGATGCTGATAATGTTGATGATGATGTTGATGTTGATGATAATGGTGATGCTGATAACGACGATGATGATGATGATGGCGATGGTGATGGTTATGGTGATGCCTGCCATGATGATGATGGTGATGTTGATGATAATCACATGCTGATGCTGCTGCTGATGGTGATGATGATGACGATGGTGGTGGTGAGGGTGGTGATGGCTATGATAATACTGCGAATGACCAATTTGATTATGATGATGATGGTGGTGATGATGCTGATGACGTTGTTAATGCCGATGATGGTGGTGATGACGGTGATGCGTAAGCTGATGCTGTTGATGATGATGGTGATGATGGCGATGATGGCGATGATGATGACGATGATGATGATGAGGATGATGATGGTGGCGATGGTGATGAATAGGGTGATGCCAGTCATGAGGGTGATGATGATGATGATGATGATGATGATGATCATGATGATGATCATGATGATGATAAAGATGATGGTGATGATAATGGTGATGACGATGGTGGTGGTTGTGATTGTGGTTGGGTTGATGGTGGTTATGATGATGATGTTGATGATGCTGACGACGGTGGTGATGAGGGTGGTCATGGCTATGATGCTAGTGCAGATGGCCATGATGATGCTGATGATGATGATGCTATGATGGTGGTGATGACGGTGATGCATATGATGATTATGTTGAGGGTGTTAATGATGATGATGTTAATGTTGGTGATTCTTATGGTGTTGATGGTACTGATGATGATTATGAGTATGACGACGCTGGTGATGATGACGCCGATCTTAGTGATGATGACGATAATGGTGGTGGTGAAGACGACTGTGGTGGCGGTGAAGAAGGATAGGATTATGATGATGATGGTGATGATGACGATTATGATGGTGATGTGGATGATAATCACGATGCTGATGGTGATGGTGATGCTGATGCTGATACTGCAGATGATGATGATGATGATGATGCTGATGATGATGATGATGATGATGCTGATGATGATGATGATGATGGTGGTGATGGTGATGGTGATGATGATGATGCTGATGATGATGATGATGATGATGGATGCTGATGGTGATGCTGATGTTGTTGCTGCTGATGCTGATGGTGGTGAGGATGATGATGCTGATGCTACTGGTGATGACGAAGCTGCTGCTGCTGCTGATGCTGATGGTGATGATGATGACGATGATGATGATGATGATGCTGATGATGATGATGATGATGATGATGATGATGATGACGAAGCTGCTGCTGCTGCTGCTGATGCTGATGGTGATGATGATGACAATGATGATGATGATGATGATGCTGATGATGATGATGATGATGATGACGATGACGATGACGATGACGATGACTGTGATGCTGCTGCTGCTGATGATGCTGATGGTGCTGCTGCTGCTGCTGCTGCTGATGATGATGATGATGATGATGATGGTGATGTTGATGCTGATGGTGATGATGGTGATGGTGATAGTGATGGTGATGGTGATGCTGGTGGTAATCGTGATGATGAGGACAATGGAAAGGGGGGAGGGGGAGAGGGAGGATGACGGGATGGAAACGATGAGGGGGTGCCTGGAAGGGGGGGGAGGACGGGGGGGGAATGCATGACCAGGAGTGGGAGCACGAGCAGGAGGAGCGGTTGGGAAATTAGCATGATTGTGATGATGAGGGCGATGAGGAGGACGCTTTGCAGGAGAAGGTGGAAGAGCGAGGTCATTAAACGGTAGCAGGATGGACAGGAGAAGGAAGCGGAGGAGACGGAGCAGGAGGATGACGAGGAGAAAGGACGAGGGCCAAATCAGGAGGGAGGAGGGAGGAGAGATCTAGGAGGAGGGGGAGGAGGAGGAGGAGGAGGAGGAGGAGGAGGAGGAGGAGGATGAGGAGGGAGGACGAGGAGGACGAGGAGGAGGAGGAGGAGGAGGAGGAGGAGGAGGAGGAGGAGGAGGAGGAGGAGGAGGAGGAGGAGAGGGGGAGGATGTGTGGGAGGAGGAAGAGGGGAGGAGGAGGGGGGGGGGAGGGGGGGAGGTGGGGGGGGAGGATGGGGAGGGGGAGGAGTGGGGGGAGAAGGAGGAGGAGAGGAGGAGGAGGAGGGGGGGTGGAGGAGGAAAATGGGAGGCGCAGTTGCAACAGCAGCAGGCGCGGAGGAGCAGGAGGAGGCGGCTTGTAGCGTATTGTTGGTTCCCTTGAGAGTAGGCGTGACCTTGTCGATTCGGGTGGCGCATATGGGCTCTCCCATCCTTGAAGGCGATGCTGGCAGGATGAGGGGGAGGTGAAGGAGGACGAGGACGAGGGAGGAGGAGGAGGAGGAGGAGGAGGAGGAAGAGGAGGATAATGAGAGTGAGGCCTCTTGGTGGCCTCTTGTGGCCCTCTGGGCGCATCCTGGGGGCCTCGTGGGGGGCCTCTTGGTGGCCTCTGGGGGCTTGGTGGCGTCCACGGGCCTCTTGACGCTGCGCGCCCAGCGCACCGTTGAAGTGTGCGCATGGCTTCCCGTGCGCGTCCCACTTATAATACGGATGCAGTTTCTTCAACGAAAGCATAGCATCGAAGATGTTGGGCGAGAGACGGAAAATCCGGTAATTTCAGCACCTAGGCATTGTCGATTGCCCCATGGGGTGTTAGACCACTACGTGCACACACAGACGATTGACGCACACAATGTACATTCATGCCGCATTTGACAAACAGCACGTGCGGACACCCACACACGCACACACGCACACACACACAATCACACACGCACACACACAGTGCACCCCCCGCCCTCCCGCCCGCTTACATCATATGTATTTCTAAGCTGCCCCTCGTAGCTTGCACATCCACAGTGCAATATATATATATATATATATATATATATATCGGAGTAGGCCAAGGCCGGGCGGAGGGGGGGGGGGGGGCGGGCAAAAAACAGTGCCATCATCCCCCATGGGCGCCCCCCCGAACCTTTGGGGGGTCACAGACCCCCCGGGACTGGGGCTCGCGGAACCCCCCGAGACGGCCCAAGAAGCCCCAAAGCTGGCCCAGGAGGCACCCAAGACGGCCTCAGGGAGGCCCAAGAGCGCCTCGTTCGAAATCATGTTCCCGGAAGCCTCTCGGGGAACATGATTTCCGGGTTCCGAGGACGCCCGAGAGGCCCACAAGACAGCCCCAGCGAGGCCCAAGAGGGCCCGAGATGGCTTGCCATCCCCGCGGCTTTCCCGACGCCCCGACGGGCTTCCCGACGCCCAGCCCGACGCCCAGCCCGATGTATCCTTTGGGTTGGCCGACGCGACATCCAACGTTTCCTCCCGCAGCTCCCATGGCGGGTGGAGCCGCTGGAGGCGTGGCTGCCAGTGGCGATCCCCACCTTCAAAACGTTCACGGCGAGCGGTTCGATTTAATGAAGGCAGGCACACATGGTCTGATAAACATCCCTCGTGGAGTGAGCGCTGCAGACGCATTGCTTCGTGTGCAGGCCGATGCGCGCCGACTGGGTGGAAGTTGCTCGGTTATGTACTTCGTAGAACTGAACCTTACTGGCTCTTGGGCGGAGGCTAAGCAAGTTGGAGGGTATCACTACAGCGTACGGCAAATCGTCGCGAAGATTCTTTAATGGGTTGTTATCGGTAAGGAGCTGAAAGTCGTCCATGGACGCACGGAGAGTGACATCCAGTACTTGAATGTGTATGTGAAGCACTTAGGGCGATCAGGGTTTGCCGTCGGAGGCTTGCTGGGGGAAGACGACCATAAAGACGCGATGACCCCCCACCGTCGTGTACCAGACACACGGCCCTGACGCACGTGGTGGCGGGTGGCCAGGCTCCTTTCTCCCTCCGAGTTGTCAGTTGCAACGGCAACCTTCGCGTGACCATGGGGGGTATTTTCGAGCGTGAGTGTGTGACAATTGCGCCCCTTCGGGCGACACATGATGCAGTCTGCATCGCTCTTGTGGAGAAACTAACTTTTGGGCATTGGTTTTTGATGGTGATCTGTGACAAAAAAGACAGCCCCAGAAGCTTCGAAGACGGCCGCAAAACAGACCAAGAGGGCCCCACGACGGCGCCAGAGGCGCCCAAGACGGCCCGAGAGGGCACCAAGACCAAGAGGGGGCCAAGAGGGGTAACGCGAGCCGAAAATCCGAGCCTGCCACCCCGAGAGGCTCGCAGGAGGCCCCGAGAAGCCCAAAACAGGCCCCAAGAGGCCCTCAAGAAGCTCCCCAGTGGGCCGAAGAGTTTCCAAGAGGCCTCCCACGAAGGCCCCAAGAGGCAACAATCACTGTTACGCCTTTGGTTTTGGCTTGGTTTTCGAGGTTTCAGCCTTTGGGCAACCCGACGCTCCCAGATGGCCCAAGAGGCCTCCAAGACCGCTCCAAGATAGCCCAAGAGGCTTCCAACAGGGCCCCAAGACGGTCCACGAGTGCCCCAAGAGGGTGCTTGAGGCGCCCAAGACGGCCAGAGAGGGCACCAAGACGGCCCTAAGAGGGGCCCAAGAGGGGTAAGAAGAACCGAAAATCCGAGCCTTCCACCCCCCGCGAGCCTCTCGGGACGCCCCAAGTGGCCCCCACTAGGATCCAAGAGGCCCTCAAGAAGCTCCCCAGGGGGCCGAAGAGGTTCCAAGAGGCCTGCCAAGAATGCCCGACGAGGCACAACTCATTGTTACCTAACATCGAAGACTGATAGGTTTCTAGTAGTGTCAAAAGAGGTCACAGATCACTCCACAGGGGGGTCCGGGCAGGTGTTGGGAGTTGCCGGGCGGGCCTGTGCCGAACTCGTTTTTCACCAACAGTCACACACTTCGTGCTCTTCGACTTCCCAGAACTCCATTCCCAGGCTCATTCTGAATAACCGGATGCAACAGTCACACACTTCGTGCTCTTCGAGATCCCAGAACGCCATTCCCGGGCCACATTCGGAATAGCCGGACGCAACAGTCATACAATTCCTCGTACTTGACACCCCAGAACTCCATTCCCGGGCCACATTTTGGATGCCCGGAGCCAACTGTAGGCCACTTCGTGCTCTTCGACTTCCCAGAACTCCATTCCCGGGCCACATTTTGGATGCCCGGAGCCAACTGTAGGCCACTTCGTGCTCTTCGAGTTCCCAGAACTCCATTCCCGGGCCACATTTTGGATGCCCGGAGCCAACTGTAGGCCACTTCGTGCTCTTCGACTTCCCAGAACTCCATTCCCGGGCCACATTTTGGATGCCCGGAGCCAACTGTAGGCCACTTCGTGCTCTTCGACTTCCCAGAACTCCATTCCCGGGCCACATTTTGGATGCCCGGAGCCAACTGTAGGCCACTTCGTGCTCTTCGAGTTCCCAGAACTCCATTCCTGGGCATGATTTTGAATGCCCGGAGCCAACTGTAGGCCACTTCGTGTTCTTCGAGTTCCCAGAACTCCATTCCCGGGCCACATTTTGAATGCTGAGGCAGGCTGATGCTGAGGCAGGCTGAGGAGGCTGAGGCTGAGGCAGGCTGAGGCTGAGGCTGAGGCTGAGGCTGAGGCTGAGGCTGAGGCAGGCTGAGGCTGAGGCAGCCTGACTGAGGCTGAGGCTGAGGCAGGCTGAGGCTGAGGCAGGCTGGCTGAGGATGCAGGCTGAGGCTGAGCCAGGCTGAGGCGGAGGCCGAGGCTGAAGGCAGACTGAGGCTGAGGCTGAAGCAGGCTGAGGCTGAGGCTGAGGCAGGCTGAGGCTGAGGCTGAGGCAGGCTGATGCTGAGGCAGGCCGAGGCTGAGGCTGGGGCTGATGCAGGCTGAGGCTGAGGCAGGCTGTGGCTGAGGCTGAGGCCAAGGCTCAAGGCAGACTGAGGCTTTGGCTGAAGCAGGCTGAGGCTGAGGCTGAGGCTGAGGCTGAGGCAGGCTGAGGCTGAGGCTGAGGCAGGCTGATGCTGAGGCAGGCTGAGGATGAGGCTGAGGCTGATGCAGGCTGAGGCTGAGGCAGGCTGAGGCTGAGGCCGAGGCTGAAGGCAGACTGAGGCTGAGGCTGAAGCAGGCTGAGGCTGCGGCTGAGGCAGGCTGAGGCTGAGGCTGAGGCAGGCTGATGCTGAGGCAGGCTGAGGCTGAGGCTGAGGCTGATGCAGGCTGAGGCTGAGGCAGGCTGAGGCTGAGGCCGAGGCTGAAGGCAGATTGAGGCTGAGGCTGAAGCAGGCTGAGGCTGAGGCAGAGGCAGGCTGAGGCTGAGGCTGCGGCAGGCTGATGCTGAGGCTGGCTGATGCTGAGGCAGGCTGAGGCTGAGGCTGAGGCTGATGCAGGCTGAGGCTGAGGCAGGCGGAGGCTGAGGCCGAGGCTGAAGGAAGACTGAGGCTGAGGCTGAAGCAGGCTGAGGCTGAGGCTGAGGCTGAGGCAGGCTGAGGCTGAGGCTGAGGCAGGCTGATGCTGAGGCAGGCTGAGGCTGAGGCTGAGGCTGATGCTGATGCAGGCTGAGGCTGAGGCAGGCTGAGGCTGAGGCCGAGGATGAAGGCAGACTGAGGCTGAGGCTGAAGCAGGCTGAGGCTGAGGCTGAGGCAGGCTGAGGCTGAGGCTGATGCAGGCTGAGGCTGAGGCAGACTGAGGCTAAGGCTGAGGCTGATGCAGGCTGAGGCTGCGGCAGGCTGAGGCTGAGGCGGAGGCTGAAGGCAGACTGAGGCTGAGGCTGAAGCAGGCTGAGGCTGAGGCTGAGGCAGGCTGAGGCTGAGGCTGAGGATGGCTGAGGCTGAGGCAGGCTGAGGCCGAGGCCGAGGCTGCAGGCAGACTGAGGCTGAGGCTGAAGCAGGCTGAGGCTGAGGCTGAGGCAGGCTGAGGCGAGGCTGATGCAGGCTGAGGCTGAGGCAGGCTGAGGCTAAGGCTGAGGCTGATGCAGGCTGAGGCTGCGGCAGGCTGAGGCTGAGGCGGAGGCTGAGGCTGAGGCAGGCTGAGGCTGAGGCCGAGACGCAGGCTGAGGTGAGGCTGACTGATGCTAGGCTGAGGACCGAGGCAGGAGGCTTGATGCAGGCTGATGCTGAGGCAGGCTGAGGCTGAGGCTGGGCTGATGCAGGCTGAGGCTGAGGCAGGCGGGAGGCTGGAGGCCGAGGCTGAAGGCAGGACTGAGGCTGAGGCTGAAGCAGGCTGAGGCTGAGGCTGAGGCAGGCTGAGGCTGAGGCAGGCTGAGCTGAGGCTGAGGCAGGCTGAGGCTGAGGCTGTGACTGCGACTGCCGTTGCCACTGCGACTGTCATCGCGAATGCGACTACGACTGCGAGAACAGCAGAATTCTACAACTGGATTCTCATCCGAATCTTAAGGGGAATGCTTCCAGATGTGCTCCTACACATCGATGTTAGGTTGCTTAGCCGGGATAATTTTGTTATTTGTTTTCACGGATTTTTGAGTTTTTAGTCTTTGGGCATGCCGACGCTCCAAGACGGCCCAAGAGGCCCCAAAGACCGCTCCAAGATAGCCGAAGAGGCCTCCAACAGGGCCCCAAGACGGCCCACGAGGGCCCCAAGACGGTGCCTGAGGCGCCCAAGACGGCCCGAGAGGGCTCCAAGACGGCCCCAATAGAGGCCCAAAAAGAGGATCGCGATCCCAACAGCAGAGCCTTCCGCCCTAAGAGGCTCTCTGCAGGCCCCAAGAGTTCCCAAGTGGTCCGACGAGGCTCCCAAAAGCCTCCCACACCGCGCCTGGGCTTTGAGTCCGAGGCCTTCTGTATACATGTGTGCTGGGGGGTCGTGGGGAGCCTCCCGGGGGCCTCTTGGAGGCGGTTTGGGCGCTTCTTGGGTGCTTTTTGGGCCCTCGTGGAGTATCTTTCATGGCGCCAACCTCGCAGAGCGGATTCTGGAGTGTCCCGGAGAATTTCGTTAGGATTTCGAGGTGGATTTCGTGCGGATTTGTTTTTGGCCAGGACTGAAGACTAAACAAAATTCATGCGAAATTCACTTCGTTTTTCACTCGCCGTTTCGGGGTTTTGCATTGACAGGAATCCACGCGAGAATCCGCTGCAGCACGTCTGCAAGGTCGGTGCAGTGACGCGTCTTGGGCGCAGTGACGCGTCTTGGGCGCCTCTCGGGCGCCTCTTGGCGTCCTTGGCGCCTCCCGAGGGGCTTCTCGGGGCTGCTCGGAGCGCTTCTTGGGCCCTCTCGGAGCCCTCTTGGGCCGTCTTGGGGCCCTCTTGGGGGCGTCTTGGGCTGCCTTGGGGCGGTCTTGGGAGCTTCTTTAGCCGTCCTGGAGCGTCGAAAAGCTGAAAACGGGGAGAAAGCCACAATCCTCCAAAAACCTTCGTAACATCGACGAGTTTGGCCTCTTGGGGCCCCTGGGAGCGCTCCTGGAGCGCTCTTGGGGCCTCTTGGGGCCCTCTTGGGCCGTCTTGGAACCATCTTCGGGCACCTTGGAGCAGCCTTGGCCTCGGCAGTGCGAGTATGGTGCAATTCGCCAGGGTTTATGGCCTCGGAGACGCGAAGATAGAGTAATTTGCGATGGTTGGTTGCTTCGGAGGTGCAGGCATTATATGATTTGCAAGGGTTTGTGGCCTCAGGGACGCGAATATTGTATGATTTACGATGGGTATGGCTTCGGGGACGCGACTATGGCGTCATTTGCAAAGGTTTGTTGCCTCGGGGGCGCAACCATTGTGTACTTTACTAGGGCTTGTGGCTTCGGGGACGCGAACGTTGCATCATCTACGAGGGATTAGTGCTTCGGGGCGAGAACCTGAGATATTTCACGTGTCCCGCGCCCCCCCGGTAATTCAGGCAACGCGATTTAGGGGTGGCAAGCAGGCGTGCTGGTTTGGGGCTCCCCCCCCCTCGCGCGAGCTTCAACAATTTATAGTAGGAAGCAGAAAGCAGGATTACGCTACCGAGGAACCCCACATACTTATAAGATGTTTGGCGTGATGATAGCTGACGTGAAACTTGCGAGAATGATGAAGGTGGCCGTTGCTTTGCCGATACCGTTGGTAGTGCCGGTCAGGCCTTGGGAGCCTGAGTGCCTTGAGGAGATCCAGGAAGGACCAAAACTTGGGCGTTACTGGCTAACCGCCACTTTGACCCCACCAGCTGGCTGGGCCTTCCACGTCGCGCAAAGAGCCGATGCCGCGCTCAGAAACCACCCCCTGTGGTGTCGAGGAACCGCCACGCCTGCCACGTTTTGCGAGCCCGAAACGGACAGCGCTCCCACCCCCAGCTCACACCCTATGGTGTCGAGGGTGTACCACGCTTGCCAAGCTCTGCGAGGAAACGGATAGCGCTCCCACCCCCTGCGCACACCCCTGTGGTGTCGAGGAACTGCCACGCCTGCCACGTTGTGCGAGGAAACGGATAGCGCTTCCACCCCCAGCGCACCCCCTGTGGTGTCGAGGAAGCGCCACGCCTGCCACGCTTTGCGAGCCCGAAACGGATAGCACTTCCACCCCCAGCTCACCCCCTGTGATGTCGAGGATGTGCCACGCCTTGCGAGCCCGAAACGGACGACGCTCCCACCCACAGCGCGCCCCCGCCTGCCACGCCTTGCGAGCCCGAAGCGGATAGCGCTCCCACCCCCAGCTCGCCCCCTGTAGTGTCGAGGATGTGCCACGCCTGCCACTCTTTGCGAGCCCGAAGCGGAGAGCGCTCCCACCCATAGCGCGCCCCTTTGATGTCGACGAAGTGCCACGCTGTGCGAGCCCGAGACGGAGAGCGCTCCCACCCCCAGCGCACACCTTGTGGCGTCGAGGACGTGCAGCGTTTGCCACGCTTTGCGAGCCCGCCGCGCGTGTGTTGCATGCATATGGTGCGCGTGGTGCGTGTGATGCATATGGTGCGTGTGATGCGTCCGGAGGAGGTCTACAGTCAACGCGCATAGTAAGGACAAACGATTTTTTCAAGGGTACCCTTGGGTCCTTGCCTGCCTCAGCCTCTGCGGCCCGTTCCCAGCAACTTTCGCAGGCCAGTTTCTCAGGTTCCCTGGGGGTTTGGCCGCCTGCCGCTCAGAATACTCCAACTTCGGCTTCCAAGGGTCTTGCGTCCTTACCACGCGTCCTTACTATACGTTTTCACTGTATTTGTGTGTGCATATGTATGATGTGCATGTCGAGCGTGGAAGAGAAGTGACGAGGAGAGGGAAGGAAAGGTGACGAGAGGAGGCGGGCGTGCGAACGCGGGTGCGACGCGGGTGGGGTGAATGCAAGAACCCCATTAAGCATGTGGGGAGTTATAACAATGACGGGGCGCTCGCGTAAATGGACCGGGGTTCTTTCGAATTTGTTTCGCAAATAGTATTGGGAATCTCTTTCAAATTAAAATCCGACCATCCATCCCTCCAAACTCCGCCGCAGTCGCCCGGAATAATTATTCGACGCGGGGCTCCCCATATGTGCATCTCATTCTCTTGGTCATCTTTCTATGGATATCTGTCAATGAGCGCCTGTGTGCGAGGGCGAACCGCTCGCTCGAGATATTCCCACAGTCTGCAAGTATGAGTGCGAGCCAATCGCGAGTCTGATAGGAGCGAGCCTGAGTTTGAGTGGGTATGCGCGTGAGTAAATCTGAGCGCGAGTGCGTCTGAGTGTGAGTGGGTCTGATTGTGCTGATTGTGCGGGTGGTGGTTATTCTAGCAGTGGTTGTGCTGGTGATGGTTGCGTTGGTGGTGGTTGTGCTGGTTGTGGTGCGTGCTGGTGATGGTTGCGTTGGTGGTGGTTGTGCTGGTTGTGGTGCAATATTGCGCTGGCGCTTGTGCTGTTGGTGATTGTGCTGTTGGTGATTGTGCTGGTGGTGGTAGTGCTGGTTGTGCTGCTGGTGGTTGTGCTGATAGTGGCTGTGCTGGTTGTGCTGGTAGTGGATGTTCTGGCGGTGGTTGTGCTGGTGGTGGTTGCGCTGGTGTCCTGGTGGTGGTTGCGTTGGTGATGGGTCGTGCTGATGGTGGTCGTCCTGGTGGTGGTTGTGCTGGTGGTGGTTGTACTGGTGGTGGTGCCATATTGCGCTGGCGCTTGTGCTGTTGGTGCTTGTGCTGTTGGTGGTTGTGCGGTTGGCGGGTGTGCTGGTGGTGGTACCATATTGCGCTGGCGCTTGTGCTGTTGGTGATTGTGCTGTTAGTGGTTGTGCTGATGAACTAATGGGCAGAAAGATCACTAGTTCATCATGCGGTGCTCTGACTCGGCGACAGACGACTAAGACGACGATGATGAATAATAGACAAAGGTTTTTTTGTCTCGGCGCCACATGCCAACTGCACCCGCGGCACTGAGCGATCGGATCGAGACGCGTCTTGCAGGACCGTCCGCACTTGGCTTTGGGTCTCAGTGGGCTACAGCAGCTACTTCTCCTCCGGCAGGGCCATCCCGACCTAGAAGACTGCAGGGGGCGGGGCCGTCCGCACTGGGCATCAGGCCGAAAAAGTCCGCACTGGATGCAGCTAAGAGGGGGGAGAATTGCAAGTTGCGCCCGCTCATGCAATGGACGCCACAAGAGAATTCATGAACACTGAAAAACAATATGGGGGCATCCCCTGCTGGGCCGTCCGCACTTGGCTTCGGGCCGCGCTGGGCTACAGCGTCTACTCTTCCTCCGGAAGCCAGAACTTGCACTCCCGAGCAAGCGCAACAGCTTTCTCAACCGTTGAGCTGTCTTTTTCCGTGAATTTTGCCAAGGCCTTCGCGATGGCCTTGGGCGGGCCCTGTTCCAGCAGCCGTCGAGGACCCAGGAGGCGGCCGCAGCAGCAGCATGTCGGCCATCTGCGTAGCGCGGGAGAACATCACATAAATATTCAGCCACCATGCGTCCTCGTCAGTGCCGCGCTGTCCCTGGGGCTCCAGGCGCGCGCAATCGATGGTCACTGCGCCTCGCAGTGTCTGCCCCTGCGAAGCCGTCGTCGTGAGATAGTAGGCGTGGGTGAGCATGAAGCCGAAGCGTCTCACGCTGTGTGCAGCCGACGACGCCTCCCAGGTGAAGGTGGTCTCCATGAGGGGCATGCAGAAGAGGCCCCGAGCAAGCTTCTCTCGTGCATCCTCGTCGTCAGCGTCGATGTACTTCGTGAGCTCCTCCCACGTTGGGGAATGCTTGAAGTCGTCCACCTGCAGCCATATGCCCATCGGGGAATGGATCGGTCTGAAGATCTCCCCTGGGCGGTTTTTCTTGTAGTCATTGTAGTTTCTCTGGTCCTCCCTTCCAAACACGAAGTCTACGATGGTGGCGCGCTGCTCCTGGACGAGGCCGTGGGTTCCATTAAACTTGCCTGTGAAGCGAACTCGCGTCCCCTCGTGGGCGGGGAGAACACCGTGGACCTGGCCTGTGCGGTAGATGTTGGCAACGTTGAGCATTCTGGAGTACGTCTCATCCTTGTCATTGGCGGGAATGGTCTGGCACTCGTCGGCTGCCTGCAGGAAGACCAGCGGCACCTCGAGCACGCGGGCGTCGCGCCGTGCTCTCTTGTTCATCCAGCGCGCAAGAGGTTCCCAGTACATGGCCAGGCCGTACCCCTCGAGGAATTTCGGTTCTGCATGCCGCGGATCCAGCTCGGGCTCCGCATCGGGGTGGCTATCTTTGGCGAAGGTCGCCTCGAACGCCTGCCACACGAGGTCAGGGATCCGCTTGCCCTCTCGCATGCACTCAAGGAACTTGATGAGAGGATCGCCGGGCTTGAAGCGCTTGGTCCCGCGGAGTTCGATGACGCTGGTGATCCTTTTGAAGACCCTTAGGGCATTCTGAATCTCAAGGCTGGGCGGCTCCTTGAGCACGTAGTTGCCGTTGACGTCCTTTGCCGTGACGTCCGTCACCAGGCTGAGCTGCGCGGTCGGCGTCAACTGCAGGAAACCGCCCAGGTGGATGACGATGGGGCATCGACCAAAACTGCAATTTGGTTTCATGTAATTGTTCTCCGTGACCGAGTGGGTTTTCGTGCGCCCATACATGGCGCGAACATCGAGCACGTTGTAGTTGGCGGCGGACACCATGCTCTCTTCGACGATGAGAACTCTCACGTTCCTCCACCGCTCCTCGAGAGCCTTCGCCTTGTCACCCGGGCGCATCTTCGAGTTCACCATTTCCTGAATGCGCATGCCTGCAGCGTTGTGTAGAGTCCGCGCCTTCCACTCGGCGGTAGAGATGTTCTTCGCCTGCGCATTTGACGAGGCCACCACCAACATCGACGGAGAGTCGGGGGTCTCGTTGGGCCAGATGTATCCCACTGCCTCGAACACCAGCTTCTGTACCACATGTCTTTCCGGTGCCGCCAGCGCCAAGGAGCAGCAGGTGGGTGGTCTTGCGGGCCTCGGGCGGCAACTCGTTTTCCTCGCTCCAGGCCTTGTCACAGGCCTCCGCGAACAGTGCCATGAAGAGCGTCTGTCACCGAGTGAGACGCTGGGCGGGAGGCAGCTGGGATATGACATGCCGAATGAAAGCGCTCGGTGTCTTGTAGGCGCCGTCTTTTGCAAGATGCAGTCGGCGGTCTCTGCTTGCCTCTGCGCGTGAGTCGCCCCGGCTCCTCTTCCGCGTGGTCCTCCTCTGCGTTGACGTCGAGGGCTTCTTCCTGTTGTCGCTTCAGGTGGCACTTATCTTCAACTGTCGCGCTCCGGAGGTCCTGATGACTACGCCGCCACACGGCGGCGTCCGCCCTGGACTGCCTCACTCTGGGATGACTCTCATCCACCACTGCCTCAGCGTCCATGAAGGGAAGTTCCAACAGACTCTTCAGGTACGGCGTCGGGCGAGGTCTATGCTCGAAGTTGAGGATCCACTGCATATCCTCCTCTTTGAAAAAGCCGCGCAATCGTGGGAACACTTCATTTCCGACGGCCTCCGGAGGTGCCTGAGGGCCGTCGTCGTCTGGCTCGCCCTCAGGTCTTCCCGAGCCTCCAGTCGCAGCCAGGATGTAGGACTGTTGAATCTCGGCGTCGGTCTGGCAAGGCCGCTTGTGCTTCTCCACGCGCGTTCTGGCCAATCAGTGTCGCGCTCGGCGTCGGTCTGGCAAGGCCTCTTGCTCTTCTCCAGGTGCGATTCTACCCAGTCAACGAAGGTACTTTTAAGGAATTTCCAACTTCTACTCTTTCCAGCTTCCCTGTATACAGGCTGTTGGAGATCGCATGGTGGGAGCGATCCGGTGCCTCCAGCTCGTCGGTACCGTGGATTGCCTTTTTCCCCATATCCTATGATGGGGTTCTTGTTATTACTTGGACGCCTCCTACTTCCTCTCCTCTTCCTCCTCCTCCTCCTCCTCCTCCTCCTCCTCCTCCTCCTCCTCCTCCTCTCCTCCTCTAGTCAGACTTGCTCATACCAGACTTGCTCATACACAGACTTATGCACACTCAGACATTCTCATACTCAGACCTACTCATACTCAGACTTACTCATACCCAGACGTACACATACACAGACTTACTCATACACAGGTTTACTCATACTCAGACTTACTCATACCCAGACGTACTCATACACAGACTTACTCATACTCAGACCCACACATACTCAGACCTTCTCATAGTCTGAGTTACTCAACGCACGGCAGATTGTGGGGATGTCTCAGGCGGGGCGCTGGTTCCAGCACTCCTAAGGGGAGCTGCCAGGGGGTATATCACGGGCCCGTTCGCGGCCAGTTTCTGGGGATGTCTCAGGCGGTTTGCTCGTTTTCATGCCCAACATCCTTGGCTTTCATAGCAGATTTTGAGGATGTCTCAGGCGGGGCGCTGGTTTCAACACCCCTAAGGGGAGCCGCGAAGGGGTATATCACGGGCCCGTTCGCGGCCAGTTTGTGGGGATGTCTCAGGCGGTTTGCTCGCTTCCATGCCCGACATCCTTGGCTTTCATAGCAGATTGTGGGGATGTCTCTGGCGGGGCGCTGGTTTCAGCAGGGGGTATATCACGGGCCCGTTCGCGGCCAGTTCGTGGGGATGTCTCAGGCGGTTTGCTCGTTTTCATGCCCAACATCCTTGGGTTTCATAGCAGGTTGTGAGGATGTCTCAGGCGGGGCACTGGTTTCAGCACCCCTACGGGGAGCCGCCAGGGGGTATATCACGGGCCCGTTCGCGGCCAGTTTGTGGGGATGTCTCAGGCGGTTTGCTCGTTTCCATGCCCGACATCCTTGGCTTTCATATCAGATTGTGGGGATGTCTCAGGCGGGGCGCTGGTTTCAGCACCCCTAAGGAGAGCCGCCAGAAGGGGTATATCACTGGCCCGTTCGCGGCCATTGTGTGGGGATGTCTCAGGCGGTTTGCTCGTTGTCATGCCCATCATCCTTGGCTTTCATAGCAGATTGTGAGGATGTCTCAAACGGGGCGCTGGTTTCAGCACCCCTAAGGGGAGCCGCCAGGGGGTATATCACGGGCCCGTTCGCGGCCAGTTTGTGGGGATGTCTCAAGCGGTTTGTTCGTTTTCATGCCCAACATCCTTGGCTTCCATAGCAGATTGTGAGGATGTCTCAGGCGGGGCGCTGGTTTCAGCACCCCTAAGGGGAGCCGCCAGGGGGCATATCACGGGCCCGTTCGCGGCCAGTTTGTGGGGATGTCTCAGGCGGTTTGCTCGTTTTCATGCCCAACATCCTTGGCTTTCATAGCAGATTGTGAGGATGAAGGAAAGGGGGAGGAGGAGGAGGAGGAGGAGGAGGAGGAGGAGTAAGAGTAAGAGTAAGAGTAAGAGGTGGAGGAGGAGGAGGAGGAGGAGGAGGAGGAGGAGTGAGAGTAAGAGGTGGAGGTGGAAGAGATCTTCGTCGGGCCTGTCGCCAACGTGGACGGGCT
>CAUYUJ010022281.1:1316240-1351240 GCA_963575745.1 Prorocentrum cordatum | reverse complement strand
CCGTAAGGGCTTCGCCCCCTGCCGCCGGCCCCTTTTCTCGGAGAATGGGCCATGGAAGAGCTAAGTCATGAGGCCTTGGCGCTGTCGTGAAGCAGTATCGAAACTTCATGCGAAGCCGATTCGCAATCAGCAAAACCAACTGATCACAAGAGGGGTTACCACACCTGGCGATTGGTAAGACGTGTATGGTTTACGGGCTTGGTTACCACACCTTGCGATTAAAGGGCCGAGGGAGTTCTCGCAGTTTGGGTTACCACGCCTTGCGATGGATGTGCGTGAAGGGTGGCACCGAATTTCAGAAATGTGGCAAATCCCCTGTGTTTTTGGACCCTGACCCCGCGGATCTGCGTAAGGGGTGGCGCCGAATTTCAGAAATGTGGCAAATCCCATGTGTTTTTGGACCCTGACCCCGCGGATCTGCGTGAGGGGTGGCACCGAATTTCAGAAATGTGGCAAATCCCTTGTGTTTTTGGACCCTGACCCCGCGGATCTGCGTGAGGGGTGGCACCGAATTTCAGAAATGTGGCAAATCCCATGTGTTTTTGGACCCTGACCCCGCGGATCTGCGTGAGGGGTGGCACCGAATTTCAGAAATGTGGCAAATCCCATGTGTTTTTGGACCCTGACCCCGCGGATCTGCGTGAGGGGTGGCACCGAATTTCAGAAATGTGGCAAATCCCTTGTGTTTTTGGACCCTGACCCCGCGGATCTGCGTGAGGGGTGGCACCGAATTTCAGAAATGTGGCAAATCCCATGTGTTTTTGGACCCTGACCCCGCGGATCTGATCTGCGTGAGGGGTGGCACCGAATTTCAGAAATGTGGCAAATCCCTTTGTGTTTTTGGACCCTGACCCCGCGGATCTGCGTGAGGGGTTTCGATTTCGAGCCCCCCCAGCAATTCAGACAACGCGCTCAGGGGGTGCTAAAAATGTGGTTTGGGCCTCCCCCCCCCTCGCGCGGTCAATCAACTAGTTACAGTAACCAGCAATAAGTCAACTAGTTACAGTAACCAGCAAGAAGCAGTATTGTAACACTGGAAACTACAAGCTACAACTGGTACATGAAACTGCGAACCTCGCGCCTACAGCCTGGTGGCCCCACAAAAGGGCCGGCGGATCTCCAGCGCCCGGAGGGGTACGGACCACGCAGGCTGTTGGAGGGCGCCTGGCGGGGGCCACCTGGTGCCTCCAGCTCGTAGGCACTGTCGATTGCCCCTTTTGATGTCAGATCCCCAGGCGCATACAGACGACCAGCGGGATCTTGTTGACCCACAGCGCTGCACGCCCAGCGCACCGTGGAAGTGTGTCCTTGTCTTCCCGTACAGTCTCCGCGGATTCATACGCGTCTCTTTTGCTTGTGGCATCAAGAAGGTTGATGATCTCCAGCGCCCGGAGGGGTACGGACCACGTAGGCTGTTGGAGGGCGCCTGGCGGGGGCGACCTGGTGCCTCCAGCTCGTCGGCACTGTCGATTGCCCCTTTTGATGTCAGATCCCCAGGCGCATACAGACGACCAGCGGGATCTTGTTGGCCCACAGCGCTGCACGCCCAGCGCACCGTGGAAGTGTGTCCTTGTCTTCCCGTACAGTCTCCGCGGATTCATACGCGTCTCTCCTGCCTGTGACACCAAGAAGGCTGATGATCTCCAGCGCCCGGAGGGGTACGGACCACGCCGGCTGTTGGAGGGCGCCTGGCGGGGCGACCTGGTGCCTCCAGCTCGTAGGCACTGTCGATTGCCCCTCTTGATGTCAGATCCCCATGCGCATACAGACGACCAGCGGGATCTTGGGCCCACAGCGCTCGCCCATGGCGCATCACAGACCGACCAGCGGGATCTTGTTAGGCCCACAGCGCTGCATATCCCAGACGCACCGTGGAAGTTGTCCTTGTCTTCCCGTACACCTCCGCGGATTCAAAACGGCGCTCCTCTTGCCTGTGACATCAAGAAGGCTGATATCCTCCAGCGCCCGGAGGCGTACGGACCACGCAGGCGCTGTCGTAGGGCGCCTGGCGGGGGGTTGGCGGCTGGTGCCTCCAGCTCGTAGGCACTGTCGATTGCCCCGTTTGATGTCAGATCCCCAGGCGCATACAGACCAGCGGGATCTTGTTGACCCACAGCGCTGCACGCCCAGCGCACCGTGGAAGTGTGTCCTTGTCTTCCCGTACAGTCTCCGCGGATTCATACGCGTCTCTCCTGCCTGTGACACCAAGAAGGTTGATGACCTCCAGCGCCTGGAGGGCTACGGACCACGCAGGCTGTGGGAGGGCGCCTGGCGGGGGCGACCTGGTGCCTCCAGCTCGTAGGCACTGTCGATTGCCCCGTTTGATGTCAGATCCCCAGGCGCATACAGACGACCAGCGGGATCTTGTTGGCCCACAGCGCTGCACGCCCAGCGCACCGTGGAAGTGTGTCCTTGTCTTCCCGTACAGTCTCCGCGGATTCATACGCGTCTCTCATGCCTGTGACACCAAGAAGGCTGATGATCTCCAGCGCCCGGAGGGGTACGGACCACGCAGGCTGTTGGAGGCGCCTGGTGGGGGGCGACCTGTGCCTCCAGCTCGTAGGCCTGTCGATTTGCCCCTCTTGTGTCCGATCCCCATGCGCATACAGACGACGCAGCGGGATCTTGTTGGCCCACAGCGCTGCAAACGCCCCAGCGCACCGTGGAGTGTGTCCTTGTCTTTCCGTACATTGTCTGCGGATTCATACACTTTTTTGTTTGTGCGTCTCTCTTGCCTGTGACATCAAGAAGGCTGATGATCTCCACGCCCGGAGGGTACGGACCACGCAGGCTGTCGAGGGCGCCTGCGGGGGTGGATCTGGTGCCTCAGCTTCGTAGGCACTGTCGATTGCCCCGTTTGATGTCAGATCCCCAGGCGCATACAGACCAGCGGGATCTTGTTGACCCACAGCGCTGCACGCCCAGCGCACCGTGGAAGTGTGTCCTTGTCTTCCCGTACACTCTCCGCGGATTCATACGCGTCTCTCCTGCCTGTGGCATCAAGAAGGTTGATGATCTCCAGCGCCCGGAGGAGTACGGACCACGCAGGCTGTTGGAGGGCGCCTGGCGGGGGCGACCTGGTGCCTCCAGCTCGTAGGCACTGTCGATTGCCCCGTTTGATTTCAGATCCCCAGGCGCATACAGACGACCAGCGGGATCTTGTTGGCCCACAGCGCTGCACGCCCAGCGCACCGTGGAAGTGTGTCCTTGTCTTCCCGTACACTCTCCGCGGATTCATACGCGTCTCTCCTGCCTGTGGCATCAAGAAGGCTGATGATCTCCAGCGCCCGGAGGCGTACGGACCACGCAGGCTGTTGGAGGGCGCCTGGCGGGGGCGACCTGGTGCCTCCAGCTCGTAGGCACTGTCGATTGCCCCTTTTGATGTCAGATCCCCATGCGCATACAGACGACCAGCGGGATCTTGTTGGCCCACAGCGCTGCACGCCCAGCGCACCGTGGAAGTGTGTCCTTGTCTTCCCGTACACTCTCCGCGGATTCATACGCGTCTCTCTTGCCTGTGACACCAAGAAGGTTGATGACCTCCAGCGCCTGGAGGGGTACGGACCACGTAGGCTGTTGGAGGGCGCCTGGCGGGGGCGACCTGGTGCCTCCAGCTCGTAGGCACTGTCGATTGCCCCTTTTGATGTCAGATCCCCAGGCGCATACAGACGACCAGCGGGATCTTGTTGGCCCACAGCGCTGCACGCCCAGCGCACCGTGGAAGTGTGTTGTCCTTGTCTTCCGTAACACTCTCCGCGGATTTCATACGCGTCCTCTCTTGCATGTGACCCAAGAAGTTGAGGACCTCCAGCGCCTGGAGTGGGTACGGACCACGTTTATGCGTTGAGGGCGCCTGGGCCGGGGGCGACCTGGTGCCTCCGACATCCTCGTAAGGCACTGTCGATTGCCCCTTTTGTATGTCAGATCCCCAGCGCGCATCAGACGACCAGCGGATCTTGTTGGCCCACAGCGCTGCACTCCCAGCGCACCGTGGAAGTGTGTCCTTGTCTTCCCGTACACTCTCCGCGGGTTCATACGCGTCTCTCCTGCCTGTGGCATCAAGAAGGCTGATGATCTCCAGCGCCCGGAGGGGTACGGACCACGTGCGCTGTTGGAGGGCGCCTGGCGGGGGCGACCTGGTGCCTCCAGCTCGGAGGCACTGTCGATTGCCCCGTTTGATGTCAGATCCCAGGCGCATACAGACGACCAGCGGGATTTTGTTGACCCACAGCGCTGCACGCCCAGCGCACCGTGGAAGTGTGTCCTTGTCTTCCCGTACAGTCTCCGCTCATACGCGTCTCTCCTGCCTGTGGCATCAAGAAGGCTGATGATCTCCAGCGCCCAGAGGGGAACGGACCACGTAAGCTGTTGGAGGGCGCCTGGCGGGGGCGACCTGGTGCCTCCAGCTCGTAGGCACTGTCGATTGCCCCTTTTGATGTCAGATCCCCAGGCGCATACAGACGACCAGCGGGATCTTGTTGACCCACAGCGCTGCACGCCCAGCGCACCGTGGAAGCGTGTCCTTGTCTTCCCGTACACTCTCCGCGGGTTCATACGCGTCTCTCTTGCCTGTGGCATCAAGAAGGCTGATGACCTCCAGCGCCCGGAGGGGTACGGACCACGCAGGCTGTTGGAGGGCGCCTGGCGGGGGCGACCTGGTGCTTCCAGCTCGTAGGCACTGTCGATTGCCCCGTTTGATGTCAGATCCCCAGGCGCATACAGACGACCAGCGGGATCTTGTTGACCCACAGCGCTGCACGCCCAGCGCACCGTGGAAGTGTGTCCTTGTCTTCCCGTACACTCTCCGCGGGTTCATACGCGTCTCTCTTGCCTGTGGCATCGAGAAGGCTGATGACCTCCAGCGCCGGAGGGGTACGGACCACGTACGCTGTTGGAGGGCGCCTGGCGGGGGCGACCTGGTGCCTCCAGCTCGTAGGCACTGTCGATTGCCCCGTTTGATGTCAGATCCCCAGGCGCATACAGACGACCAGCGGGATCTTGTTGACCCACAGCGCTGCACGCCCAGCGCACCGTGGAAGTGTGTCCTTGTCTTCCCGTACACTCTCCGCGGATTCATACGCGTCTCTCTTGCCTGTGGCATCAAGAAGGCTGATGATCTCCAGCGCCCGGAGGGGCACGGACCACGCAGGCTGTTGGAGGGCGCCTGGCGGGGGCGACCTGGTGCCTCCAGCTCGTAGGCACTGTCGATTGCCCCGGTTGATGTCAGATCCCCAGGCGCATACAGACGACCAGCGGGATCTTGTTGACCCACAGCGCTGCACGCCAAGCGCACCCGTGTAAGTGTGTCCTGTCTTCCCGTACACGGCTCCGCGGGTTCATGCACGCGGCTCTCCTGCCTTGGCCCATCGAAAGAAAGGCTGGATGTCTCCAGCGCCCGGAGGGGCACGGACCCACGCAGGCTGTTGGATGGGCGCCTGGCGGGGCGACCATGTGCCTCCGAGCTCTTAGGAGGCGTCCGATTGCCCCGTTTGATGGCAGATCCCCCAGGCGCATACAGACACCAGCGGATCTTTTTACCCCAGCGCTGCACGCCCAGCGCACCGTGGAAGTGTGTCCTTGTCCTTCCCGTACAACTCTTCTCCGCTGGTTCATACGCGTCCTCTCCTGCCTGTTCATCGATAAAGGCTGCCGCGCATCCAGCGCCCGGAGGTGCACCTACCACGTGAGCTGTTGGAGGGCGCCTGGTGGGGAGCGACCTGGTGCCTCCAGCTCGTAGGCACTGTCGATTGCCCCTTTTCATGTCAGATCCCCAGGCGCATACAGACACAGCGGGATCGTGTTGGCCCACAGCGCTGCACGCCCAGCGCACCGTGGAAGTGTGTCCTTGTCTTCCCGTACACTCTCCGCGGATTCATACGCGTCTCTCCTGCCTGTGACATCAAGAAGGTTGATGACCTCCAGCGCCCGGAGCGAGGGGTACGGACCACGTAGGCTGTTGGAGGGCGCCTGGTGGGGGCGACCTGGTGCCTCCAGCTCGTAGGCACTGTCGATTGCCCCGTTCGATGTCAGATCCCCAGGCGCATACAGACGACCAGCGGGATCTTGTTGACCCACAGCGCTACACACCCAGCGCACCGTGGAAGTGTGTCCTTGTCTTCCCGTACAGTCTCCGCGGATTCATACGCGTCTCTCTTGCGCCTGCTTTGTGACACAAGAAGGTTGATGACCTCCAGCGCCTGGAGGGGTACGGACCACGTTGGCTGTTGGAGGGCGCCTTGGCGGGGGCTGACCTGGTGCCTCAAGCTCGTAGGCACTGTCGATTGACACTTTTGATGTCAGATACCAGGCAGCATACAGACGACCAGCGGGATCTTGTTGGCCCACAGCGCTGCACGCCCAGCGCACCGTGGAAGTGTGTCCTTGTCTTCCCGTACACTCTCCGCGGGTTCATACGCGTCTCTCCTGCCTGTGGCATCAAGAAGGCTGATGATCTCCAGCGCCCGGAGGGGTACGGACCACGTGCGCTGTTGGAGGGCGCCTGGCGGGGGCGACCTGGTGCCTCCAGCTCGGAGGCACTGTCGATTGCCCCGTTTGATGTCAGATCCCAGGCGCATACAGACGACCAGCGGGATTTTGTTGACCCACAGCGCTGCACGCCCAGCGCACCGTGGAAGTGTGTCCTTGTCTTCCCGTACAGTCTCCGCTCATACGCGTCTCTCCTGCCTGTGGCATCAAGAAGGCTGATGATCTCCAGCGCCCAGAGGGGAACGGACCACGTAAGCTGTTGGAGGGCGCCTGGCGGGGGCGACCTGGTGCCTCCAGCTCGTAGGCACTGTCGATTGCCCCTTTTGATGTCAGATCCCCAGGCGCATACAGACGACCAGCGGGATCTTGTTGACCCACATGCAGATGCTCGACATAGGCGCAACGTGGAAGCGTGTCCTTGTATTCCGTTACACTCTCGCGGGTTCATTACCGCGTCCTCCTCTTGACTGTGGCATCAAGAAGGATCTGATGAACTCCAGCGCCGGAGGGGTACGGACCACGCAGGCTGTTGGTGAGGGCGCCTGCGGGGGCGACCTGGTGCTTCCAAGCTAGTAGGCTCTGTCGATTGCCACCGTTTTGTTGTCAGATCAACAGGCGCATACAGACGACCAGCGGGATCTTGTTGACCCACAGCGCTGCACGCCCAGCGCACCGTGGAAGTGTGTCCTTGTCTTCCCGTACACTCTCCGCGGGTTCATACGCGTCTCTCTTGCCTGTGGCATCGAGAAGGCTGATGACCTCCAGCGCCGGAGGGGTACGGACCACGTACGCTGTTGGAGGGCGCCTGGCGGGGGCGACCTGGTGCCTCCAGCTCGTAGGCACTGTCGATTGCCCCTTTTGATGTCAGATCCCCAGTCGCATGCAGACGACCAGCGGGATCTTGTTGACCCACAGCGCTGCACGCCCAGCGCACCGTGGAAGTGTGTCCTTGTCTTCCCGTACACTCTCCGCGGATTCATACGCGTCTCTCTTGCCTGTGGCATCGAGAAGGCTGATGATCTCCAGCGCCCGGAGGGGCACGGACCACGCAGGCTGTTGGAGGGCGCCTGGCGGGGGCGACCTGGTGCTTCCAGCTCGTAGGCACTGTCGATTGCCCCGTTTGATGTCAGATCCCCAGGCGCATACAGACGACCAGCGGGATCTTGTTGACCCACAGCGCTGCACGCCCAGCGCACCGTGGAAGTGTGTCCTTGTCTTCCCGTACACTCTCCGCGGGTTCATACGCGTCTCTCTTGCCTGTGGCATCGAGAAGGCTGATGACCTCCAGCGCCGGAGGGGT
Organism: Prorocentrum cordatum; assembly: GCA_963575745.1. Lineage (NCBI taxonomy): Eukaryota > Dinophyceae > Prorocentrales > Prorocentraceae > Prorocentrum > Prorocentrum cordatum. The sequence goes on along the minus strand of CAUYUJ010022281.1, from coordinate 1,343,454 downwards.
ACGGACCACGTACGCTGTTGGAGGGCGCCTGGCGGGGGCGACCTGGTGCCTCCAGCTCGTAGGCACTGTCGATTGCCCCTTTTGATGTCAGATCCCCAGTCGCATGCAGACGACCAGCGGGATCTTGTTGACCCACAGCGCTGCACGCCCAGCGCACCGTGGAAGTGTGTCCTTGTCTTCCCGTACACTCTCCGCGGATTCATACGCGTCTCTCTTGCCTGTGGCATCGAGAAGGCTGCTGATCTCGCAGCGCCCGGAGGGCAGGGGACCCCGCAGGCGTTTTTGGAGGGCCCGCCTTTCGGGGGCGACCTTGGAGCCCAGCTCGTAGGCACTGTCTATTGCCCCGTTTGATGTCAGATCCCCAGGCGCATACAGACGACCAGCGGGATCTTGTTGACCCACAGCGCTGCACGCCAAGCGCACCGTAGAAGTGTGTCCTTGTCTTCCCGTACACTCTCCGCGGGTTCATACGCGTCTCTCCTGCCTGTGGCATCGAGAAGGCTGATGATCTCCAGCGCCTGGAGGGGCACGGACCACGCAGGCTGTTGGAGGGCGCTTGGCGGGGGCGACCTGGTGCCTCCAGCTCGTAGGCATTGTCGATTGCCCCGTTTGATGTCAGATCCCCAGGCGCATACAGACGACCAGCGGGATCTTGTTGAGCCACAGCGCTGCACGCCCAGCGCACCGTGGAAGTGTGTCCTTGTCTTCCCGTACACTCTCCGCGATTCATACTGCGTCTCTCCTGCCTGTGGCATCGAGAAGGTGATGATCTCCAAGCGCCGGAGGGGCACGGACCTACGCAGGCTGTTGGAGGGCGCCTGGGGGGGCGACTCCCGGTGCCTCCAGCTCGTAGGCACTGTCGATTGCCCCGTTTGATGTCAGATCCCCAGGCGCATACAGACGACCAGCGGGATCTTGTTGAGCCACAGCGCTGCACGCCCAGCGCACCGTGGAAGTGTGTCCTTGTCTTCCCGTACACTCTCCGCGGGTTCATACGCGTCTCTCCTGCCTGTGGCATCGAGAAGGCTGATGATCTCCAGCGCCCGGAGGGGCACGGACCACGCAGGCTGTTGGAGGGCGCCTGGCGGGGGCGACTTGGTGCCTCCAGCTCGTAGGCACTGTCGATTGCCCCGTTTGATGTCAGATCCCCAGGCGCATACAGACGACCAGCGGGATCTTGTTGAGCCACAGCGCTGCACGCCCAGCGCACCGTGGAAGTGTGTCCTTGTCTTCCCGTACACTCTCCGCGGATTTCATACGCGTTCTCTTTGCCTGTGGCATCAAGAAGGCTGATGATCCTCCAGCGGCACGGAGGGGCACGGACCCACGCAGGCGGTGGGAGGGCGCTGGCGGGGGCGGACCTGTGCCTCAGCTCGTTGGCACTGTTTCTCGATTGCCCCGTTTGAGTCAGATCCCCAGGCGATAACAGCGACTGCGGATCTTGTTGACCCACAGCGCTGCACGCCAAGCGCACCGTAGAAGTGTGTCCTTGTCTTCCCGTACACTCTCCGCGGGTTCATACGCGTCTCTCCTGCCTGTGGCATCGAGAAGGCTGATGATCTCCAGCGCCTGGAGGGGCACGGACCACGCAGGCTGTTGGAGGGCGCTTGGCGGGGGCGACCTGGTGCCTCCAGCTCGTAGGCATTGTCGATTGCCCCGTTTGATGTCAGATCCCCAGGCGCATACAGACGACCAGCGGGATCTTGTTGAGCCACAGCGCTGCACGCCCAGCGCACCGTGGAAGTGTGTCCTTGTCTTCCCGTACACTTCGGGGTTCATACGCGCGTCTCTCATGCCTGTGGCATCGAGAAAGGCTGATGATTCCAGCGCCCAGGAGGGGCACGGACCACGCTGGCTGTTGAGAGGGCGCTGGCGGGGGCGGACCCTGGTGCCTCAGCTCGTAGGCACTGTCGTTTGCCCCCCTGCCCCGTGTGATGTCAGATCCCCAGGCGATCAGCAGACCAGCGGGATCTGTTGAAACCACAGCGCTGCACGCAAGCGCACCGTGGAAGTGTGTTCCTTGTCTTCCCGTACACTCTCCGCGGGTTAAGAACCTGTTTTCCTTGCTGTGGCATCGAGGATCTCTGAGATTCCAGCGCCGGAGGGGCTCGGACCACGCAGGTGGGGAGGGCGACCTGGCGGGGGCGTGAACCTGGTGCCTCAGCTCGTAGGGCACTGTCGATTTGCCCGTTTGTGTAGATCCCCAGGCGCATACAGCGACAAGCGGGATCTTGTTGACCAAGCGCTGCACGCCCAGCGCACACGTGGAAGGTGTGTCCTTGTCTTCCGTACACTCTCCGCGGGTTCATACGCGTCTCTCCTGCTGTGGCATCGAGAAGGCTGATGTCTCCAGCGCCGGAGGGGCACGGACCAGCAGGTGTTGGGAGGGCGCTGGGGGGGCGACCTGGTGCCTCCAGCTCGTAGGACTGTCGGATTGCCCCGTTTGATGTCAGATCCCCAGGCGCATACAGACCAGCGGGATCTTGTTGACCCACAGCGCTGCACGCCCAGCGCACCGTGGAAGTGTGTCCTTGTCTTCCCGTACACTCTCCGCGGATTCATACGCGTCTCTCCTGCCTGTGGCATCAAGAAGGTTGATGATCTCCAGCGCCCGGAGGAGTACGGACCACGCAGGCTGTTGGAGGGCGCCTGGCGGGGGCGACCTGGTGCCTCCAGCTCGTAGGCACTGTCGATTGCCCCGTTTGACGTCAGATCCCCAGGCGCATACAGACGACCAGCGGGATCTTGTTGACCCACAGCGCTGCACGCCAAGCGCACCGTGGAAGTGTGTCCTTGTCTTCCCGTACACTCTCCGCGGGTTCATACGCGTCTCTCCTGCCTGTGGCATCGAGAAGGCTGATGATCTCCAGCGCCCGGAGGGGCACGGACCACGCAGGCTGTTGGAGGGCGCCTGGCGGGGGCGACCTGGTGCCTCCAGCTCGTAGGCACTGTCGATTGCCCCGTTTGATGTCAGATCCCCAGGCGCATACAGACGACCAGCGGGATCTTGTTGACCCACAGCGCTGCACGCCCAGCGCACCGTGGAAGTGTGTCCTTGTCTTCCCGTACACTCTCCGCGGGTTCATACGCGTCTCTCCTGCCTGTGGCATCGAGAAGGCTGATGATCTCCAGCGCCCGGAGGGGCACGGACCACGCAGGCTGTTGGAGGGCGCCTGGCGGGGGCGACCTGGTGCCTCCAGCTCGTAGGCACTGTCGATTGCCCCGTTTGACGTCAGATCCCCAGGCGCATACAGACGACCAGCGGGATCTTGTTGACCCACAGCGCTGCACGCCAAGCGCACCGTGGAAGTGTGTCCTTGTCTTCCCGTACACTCTCCGCGGGTTCATACGCGTCTCTCCTGCCTGTGGCGTCGAGAAGGCTGATGATCTCCAGCGCCCCAGAGGGGCACGGACCACGCAGGCTGTTGGAGGGCGCCTGGCGGGGGCGACCTGGTGCCTCCAGCTCGTAGGCACTGTCGATTGCCCCGTTTGATGTCAGATCCCCAGGCGCATACAGACGACCAGCGGGATCTTGTTGACCCACAGCGCTGCACGCCAGCGCACCGTGGAAGTGTGTCCTTGTCTTCCCGTACACTCTCCGCGGGTTCATACGCGTCTCTCCTGCCTGTGGCGTCGAGAAGGCTGATGATCTCCAGCGCCCAGAGGGGCACGGACCACGCAGGCTGTTGGAGGGCGCCTGGCGGGGGCGACCTGGTGCCTCCAGCTCGTAGGCACTGTCGATTGCCCCGTTTGATGTCAGATCCCCAGGCGCATACAGACGACCAGCGGGATCTTGTTGACCCACAGCGCTGCACGCCCAGCGCACCGTGGAAGTGTGTCCTTGTCTTCCCGTACATTCTCCGCGGGTTCATACGCGTCTCTCCTGCCTGTGGCGTCGAGAAGGCTGATGATCTCCAGCGCCCAGAGGGGCACGGACCACGCAGGCTGTTGGAGGGCGCCTGGCGGGGGCGACCTGGTGCCTCCAGCTCGTAGGCACTGTCTCTTCAGCCCAGCTCCGTCGTCCGCGCGCCAGGCCCGTGGCGGCTGCCCGCGTCGCCCCGCGGGCCGTCGGCGCGGAGCAGTGCCAGGCGCCCGCCCGCTTTGCTGCGCCCTTCTCTCGCTACGTTTTTGTTTTTTCTTTCTCGTTCTCTCTCTCTCTCTCTCTCTATATATATATATATGTGTATATATATGTGTGTGTCCCTCTGTCTCTCTCTCTCTCTCTCTCTCCCTCTCTCCCCCTCTCTCTCTCTCTCCTTTCCCCTCCCTCTTTCTCTCTCCTTCTCCCTCTGTCTCTGTCTCTCTCTCTCCCTCTATCTCCCTCCCTCCCTCCCTCTCTTTCCCTCGCTCTTTCTCTCTCTCTCTCTCTCTCGCTCTCCTACGGGACTCGTCAAATAACCAACTGACGGTTCTTGTTTTCGGTGCTTGTGTGGTTGGCGCTACTTCAGTGCTGGCATCAGTTCTGCGGCCCAGACGAAGGGGTGTCCGAGATCCGGGAGCACCCTCACAGCATTGAAGACCGCGCTCTCTGACAGGTGCCCGAACTCTCGAGCGCCACGACTTTGAACGGCGTGTCAGTTGATTCTTGACGAGGCTTGCAGGTCACCCCCAGTGGCGCAAGGACCAGCGTGCTCCGCGCATCCCGGCTTGGGTGGGAGAGGCGCCCCTCCAGAGTGGCCTCGCAAGGGCGCGTGGGCCTTGACATTTCCTCAGATCTCATGGCGCCTCTTCTTATTTCATCGCGTCCCTGGCCTCCCCCTTTTGTCCGCGCACATGCCGCCGGCCATGATTCGGGGGCGGAAAAGAGGGGGGTGATGACTAGGGGGGGGTGGATATCATGGCGGGGGGCATGATATTCCCCAGATCTCATGGCGCCTCTTCTTGTTTTAATACGTCCCTGGCCTCCCCCTGGGCCGCGCACATGCCGCCGGCCACGATTTGCGCCCCCCCCCTCTTGGACGCCCTCCTCTTGGGCGCCCCCCTGCAAGGTGGCCTCGCGAGGGCGCGAAGTTCACGGCCCACCGCGGGCCTCCGGGGCGCGAGGCGCGAAGTCGGGTGGCCTACAGCTTGGCGGTGCCTCGAAAGCTCGATCCTCGAAAGCTCGAAAGCTCGATCCTCGATCCTCGAAAGCTCGATCCTCGATGGATCCATCCTCGTCGTGGGCCCCTCCACGCCTGGCGGCGCCCCTCTCTCTCTCTCTCTCGCTCGGCGGCGTCGTGCACAGGGGGGCGGCTGCGCGGGGGCCGGCCCTCGGAAGCCCCGGGGCCTTCTCGGAGGGGCCCGGAGGCTTCCGGGAAGGCCTCTCGGAGGCTGCGGAGGGCTGCGGAGGCGCCGCCTGCCTTCTCGGAGCCCCCCCGCCTCCCCAGAAGGCCGCCCCCCTCGCGCCACCCCGTCGTGCGCGCCGCCGGCTGGCCCTGCATTTCTTTCTATGTTCCGTTACGTATCCCATTCTCTCTCTCCCTCCCTCTCTCTCTCTCTCTTTTCTCCCTCTCTCTCCCTCTCTCCCTCCCTCTCTCTCTCTCTCCCTCCCTCCCTCCCTCTCTCTCTCGCTCTCTCTCTCTCTCTCGCTCTCTCTCTCTCTCTCTCTCTCTTCTCTCTCTTCTCCCTCTCTCCCTCCCTCTCTCCTGTATTTCTCTCCCTCCCTCTCTCTTTCTCTCTCCCTCTTCTTGCCAGGATGGGGAGCGGGGGAGGCTGACAAGCTAGGTGAGAACGCGCCATTGTGTCTAACAACCTACCCCATCCCACCCTTCCCTTCACTTCCCTTCCCATTGCGATATTTTGCCTCGATCCGCTGATGCGTGTCACCGTGGACCTGGGATTTTAAAGAGGACCCCATCGTGGTATGCGCAATCGGAAAAAAGGGAGCTGCGTACGTAAGAGGATGTGGCGGATGAGCAGGTGGATGAGCAGGAGCAAGATGAGCAAACCAAAGAACTATCGGATCCAATGTGGAGGAAAAGGAGGACGACGAGGACGAACAGCAGCAGGAGGAGCTGGAGTGGAAGGAGCGGGAGGAGCAGGAGGACCAAGGGAAGGCGGAGGAGGGGAAATTAGGGGGCGGCAGCGATGCAGACGGACTCGGATCCAGAAAAGTGGAGCGCCATCCTGAACGACGGGAGCCACGCGCCGATCCGAAAATAAGGCCCGCGCTGCAGCGGGAGCACCATCTTGAAGCACTGAAGCACCGAAAACAGCTGGAGCGTAAAAAGCGAAAGAAAAAGCAATGCCTGAATTCCAGACGGGGAATTTCTTGCCTGCCTCTCGGGGATCTCTTGGGCCTCCTTGGGGCCCTCTTGGACTGTCCTTGTCCCCTCTAGGGGCGTCTTGTGGCACTCTTGGAGCTGTCCTGGGCCGTCCAGGGGGGCTCCTGAGATTCTCACTGGACTACGTTGGCCTCTCTTGGGCTCTTTTGAGGTCCTCTTGGCATCATCTTGAGGCGAGAGGCCCAGGAAACACGAACATATCCGAACACGCGTGAGGCCCTTTCGGCCCTGACACGGTTTAAGCATTCCTGGAGGACCTCTCGACTTCTTTTCTCCGATGTCTTGCAAGCCTTCTGTGGCCTATTTGGCCTCTTGGGGCCTTCTTAGGTGCTACTCAGTTCCAATTGAAGGAATGTTTGGCCGTCCTGGCGGCCTTCGTGGCCTTCTTGGACCATATTGGATGCCTTGGATGGCCCCAGGAAAGCTTCAGGCCGCCCGGCGAGCCTCAGGAGTAGGAGGATGCACGCAACCGAACTTCGAGGGGAGGCTCCAAGGGGAGCCTGAATGCCTGCTGTGTCCCCGCCGAGGCACCGGCGCCCGATCTGCCAGTATCGCGCCAGAACTCGATTTGCGGCGGCGGATGTGTGTCTGTGTGTGAGTGTGTGGGAAAGATCGCACATCTATCCTAAGTTCCGCCACCATTTGGTGTGAGGAGATGGGGAGGGGCCTCAGCAAATTGACGTAAGCCCCTCCGGACAGCACCTGGCATTCTACCATTTGCCTCAACGTAATTATGTGCAAGGAGGCACCATGTCGGATTTGGCATCGGACAGGTGAGGAGGGAGGGCTGGGAGCGGGGGGCATACAGGCGGGGAAGGAGGGGGGCAGCACGAAGGGGAGGGGGTAAGGGCACAAAATCAGCCACCAGAGGAGGACGGAGAGGGAGGAGGAGGAGGAGGAGGAGGAGGAGGAGGAGGAGGAGGAGGAGAACAAGGAGGAGGAGGAGAACAAGAAGGAGGAGGAGCAGGTCCTCCCTGCGAAAGACGCTCAGCGCAAGTTCTATCTACACAGAAACGCCCGATCAGCAGCAGAGCTGCTGGCTACTATTTGGCATCCGAGCACCAACGCCTAAGGCCTGCTCAGCTCCAGTGACCAGGCTATGTCAAGCATATCTGCGGTATTGAGACAGGGAGAGTCACGATCAAGCGTTTCCTCTACCGCAGCCGAAATCAAGAAATGCGGCAAAGCAAAGCAGTGGAGCGCAGTACTGAAGCTTTTGCGGGATGCACCACAGTCAAATTTTCTATGCAGTATCGCCATCGGTGCTTGTGGGCAGTGCAAGCAATGGCAGCAGGCATTGTCACTGCTCAGTGGTATGCGTGAGTCGAAGATGGAGCAGGACACCATCAGTCACAGTGCTGGAGCTAGCGCGTGTGAGAAGGGAGGGCAGTGGCAGCGTGCGCTGCTGCTGCTCAGCGAGTCGCGGGAAGCAGGGCTGGAGCCGACGGTAATCAGCTACAACATTTGCATCAGCGCGTGTCGGTCCGGTGGGCTGTGGCAGCAGGCGCTGTCGTTTCTCGGGGAGTTGCGAGAGGCGAAGCTGGAGCCGACTGCTATCAGCTATAACGCTGGCATCAGCGCGTGCCAGTCAAGTGGACAGTGGCAGCGTGCATTGAGGTTGCTCCGTAATCTGCGGGAGGTGAAGTTGGAGGCCGACGTGATTAGCTACTCTGCAGGAGTCAGCGCTTGTGGGAGTGGGGAGCACTGGCAACAAGCATTGTCATTGTTCAGCGAGCTGCGGGAAGTGAAGCTGCAGCCGACGACCACCTGCTATAACATTGGAATCAGTGCGTGCGAGAGAAGCGGGCAATGGCACACATCTTTATCGTTGCTGAGGGAGTTGCGGGAAGTTAAGCTGCAACCGACCATTGTCAGCTATGGTGCCGCAATCAACGCGTGCGAAAAGTGCGAGCAATGGCAGCAGGCGTTATCATCCGTAAGGGCTTCGCCCATTGCCGCCGGCCCCCTCTGTCTCAGAATGGGGCATGCCAGAGCTAAGTTGGGATGCAAGGGCGCTGTCGTGAAGCAATGTCGGGACTTCACGCGAGGGCCAATATCATATTTCTCGGCTTGCGCAGCAAAACTGAAAACCACCAATCGAATTCAGACGGTTCGCATTGCGAAATTGCCTGACAATCGTGGCTTCGGGACGCGAGCACCGCGTGATTTACCAGGGATCGTCGCCTCGGGGACGCGGACGCAGGGTAATTTACGAAATGATCGTGGCCTCGGTGATGCAAATACTATTTGGTTTGCGATGGTTTATGGCCTCGAGGGCGCGAGCATTGTGTAATTTACGGGGGATCGTGGCCTCGGGGACGCGAGCATTGTGTAATTTACGAGGGATCGTGGCTTCGGGGACGCGAGCGTTGAGTATTTTTACGGGGACCGTGGCCTCGGAGACGCAAACATTGTATGATTGTTAGGGTGTATGGCCTCGAGGACGCGACCATCGCGTAATTTACTAGGGATTGTGTCTTCGAGGACGCAAGTATTGCGTAATGTATAAGAGATCGTGGCTTCGGGGACGCGAGTAGCGTATACTTCCGCAGGCCGAAAGATTTTCCTCTTGAGCCCCACATGTCGGAAGCGACGCGCCGATCCCCTCTGTTCTCCTCCCACCTCCTCTTGCCTCTTCCCTCATCCTTCCCCTCTTCATCCTGGGAAGACCCCCCTCCCCCGTAGAATCATAGCACTGGTCTGCAGATCCACAGCTCCGTGGATAGCATGATGCTTCGCTTGCGGTGCTCCGCGGATCCCATTTCCCCTGGGTCCCCGATGTTAATTATATATTTATTCCCGGGGAATAAATGGATCCATCGATTTTTCACACGCAGGAAATTGGATCCGCGCAGCACAGAAATAGGATCCACGACACTCTCCCGCGCCCGAAAAAGGATCCTATTGGATCCGTTGATGTTCTCATACTTTTAGTCCAAGGGAGAAAATTTCGGCCTGGGGATGTAATTTACTGAGGATCGTGGCCTCGGAGACGAGAACATTGCATAACTTACTAGAGGCCGTGGCCTCGGGGCCGCGAATATTGTATGATTTACGGGGGACAGTGGCCTAGGTGATGTGAATATTGCTTAATTTACGAAGGTTGATGGCCTCGAGGACGCGAACATTCTGTAATTTAAAATGGGTTATGTCTTCGGAGACGCAAGCATTGTAGAATGTATGAGGAATCGTGGCCTCGGGGACGCGAATCGCGTGTAATCTGCGAGGGATTATGGCCTCGGGCACGCGACTCGGACGTAGTGTTACGTGTCTTAGGCCCCCCCGAAAAATTCTGGGGATTCTGGGGAGCAGATTCACTACATTTTTTCTTCTCAAATCAAGTTCTGAGAGCTAGATAATTTTTTGAGCGTTCGAAAAAATATCTTCCGGTCCACGAGGGGCGATCTGTATGAGGGTTGTACCAAAATTGGTTCGTTCGTCGGTCGGGTGGTCAGCTGGTTGGTCGGTGGGTTGGTTGGCGGGTTGGCTGATGGGTTGGTTGGTTTGTTGGTTGGCTGGTTGGTTGGTTGGTTGGTTGGTTGGTTGCCTGGTTGGTTGGTTGCCTGGTTGGTCGGTTGCTCTGTTGGTTGGTTGGTTGGTTGGTTTGTTGGTTCGTTGATTGGTTGTTTGGTTGGTTGGTTGGTTGGCTGGCCAGTTGCTTGGTTGGTTGTTTGGTTGGTTGGCCAGTGAGCCAGTTGGCCGCCGGTTGGCCGATGGGCCGGTTGGTGATTGGTAAGATAGGTAGGTTGCCCCGTTGGTTGGTTGGATGGTTGGTTGGTTGATTGGTCGGCCGTTTGGTTTGTTGATTCGTCGATCGTTTGGTTGGTTGATTGGTTGGTTGGTATGGTTGGTTGGTTGGTTGGTTGATCGGCCGGGTTCCCCGCTTGCCCAGGTGGTTTGTCGGCGTTCTAGGGGTTGGACGAATTAACAGGTTGGAGAGTTGAGGAGTGGTGCTGGGTCGGGTTTAGGAGGCCGTGGTGGCGGGGCTACGAGTGCGGTTACTTTGGCCTACCGGTACGGTCTTTTGAAACCTGGCTGGGGCGTACTAGTAGGGCTACTTTGACCAGGATCGGAAAATTCCCAACGCAGTGCAACGCAACGCACTGCAATGCAATGCAATGCATCGCAGCTCAATGCAGTACAATGCGACGAAGTGAAACGCAAGGCACTGTGATGCAATGCGTGCCTCGTCGCGTGTCAGCGCCGCTGGGGCCCACGCCCCACTCGCCGCATGGCAATGCCTGGGCGGGCGAAAAAAATGCCATTCCGCTCTACCCGTCGCGTGGCAGCGCCGCCTTGTCCGAAGACAGGCACGACTCCACTCTGCTCGCCACGTGCAGATTACAGAGGACTCTGGAGCACCTGATGGCACTCCACTTCGTCCCCCTCCTCGATCCTCCGTTCGCCTGCCCCCCACCCGCCTCCCCCTTCCTCCCTCCTCCTCCGCCCTCGTCACTCCTCCTTCCTCCCCTCCTCTCTACCTCCTTCTGTTCTCCTCCTTCCCCGTCTTCCCCTCCTGCCCCTCGCCCGTAACCCAGTGCATACAAATGTAACGCAATGCAATGCGCCACAATGCAAGGCAATGCGCTCCAACGCAGTGCAACGCAATGCGATTCAAGATTCAACAGGATGCAATGCAATGCACTTCATCGCAGCACAAGGCAATGATCTGCAACGCAATGCAAGACAATGCAACGCAATGCAATCCTTCCTCCCCCTCTTCCCGTGCCGGAGAAAGTGTTTGAACTCCCGCCGCCAAGGCCTCCCCCCCCTTCCAGGGCCAGAACAGATCATTTTGAACCCCAACGCCTGGGCCCCGAGACGTCGCCGATCCGCCAATTGTAGCACATTCCTCACAAGGATCGTGCCTCCAGGGCCAGAGATTTGTTTCTGAACCATCACACTTTTGTGGTTTAACCGTCTTCACGAATTTTCTTGAACCGTCCATGCTATTTGCTTTGATCCCCCGCCCACATTCTGAGACCACCCGGAGGGCGTGGTACATTGTACGTTCTTGGACTCCCCCCCTCGCGCGGACTTCAACAGTTTACAGTAGGAATTAGGAAGTAGGACTATAACATGGGAGACTTGAAACTGGAACTGAAGCAGGGAGCGGCAAGCCTAATCCGCGCAGCCTGATGGCCCCACAAGTGGGCTAGCGGGTTGCTCGGCGAGTCGATTGAAGCGAAATTGAAGCTGGACGTCATCAACTGCAATGCTGGAATCAGCGCGTGTGCGAAAGGCGGGGAATGGCAGCAGGCGCTGGCGTTGATGTGCACTCTGCGCGAGGCGAAATTGCACCCGGACGTCATCAGCTATAGTGCTGGAGTTAGCGCGTGCCAGAAATCTGGTCAGTGGCAACAGGCCGTGTCGTTGCTGAGCTCGGTGGCGAGCGAGGGGGGGAAGTGAGAAGGAGAAGGTCTTCTCAGAGGGCTCGGAAGTTCCCAGGACTTCTGAGAAGTTTTCTAAGCCTTCCCCGAAGACAGAACGAATTTCTCAGAAGGCGCGAGGGCTTCTGAGAAGTCCCGCTGCCTTCCGAGAAGGCCTTCTAGTTCTCATTTCCCCCCCTCGCTCGCCGCCGATGAGCGGGTTGGTTGAAGCGATGTTAGAGCCAGACGTCACGAGCTATAGTGCAGCAATCAGCGCATGTGCTACAGGTGGTCAGTGGCAGTATGCCATATCGTTGCTCACTGGCATGAGTGCAGCAGTGCTGAGGCCAAATATCATCAGCTACAGTGCTGGAATCAGCGCATGCGAGAAAGTCGGACAGTGGCAGTGGGCATTATTGATACTTCGTGACTTGCGACAAGCGAAGTTGGAGCCAGGAGTCATCAGCTACAGTGCTGGAATAAGTGCTTGCGAGAAGGGAATGCAGTGGCAGCATGCGCTGTCATTGCTCAACGAGCTGTCTCGGTCGAAGATGGAGCTGTGCGTCATCAGCTGCAGCGCCGGAATCAGTGCATGCGCGATATGCGGGCAGTGGGACCACGCGCTGTGGTTGCTCACCGAGATGCTGGAAGCCAGGCTGGAGCCGGGCACAATTAGCTATAATGCTGGAATTCGTGCTTGCGCCAAAGGTGGGCAATGGTTGCAGGCATTGTTGTTGCTCAGGGGAATGAAGTCAACGATGTTGGTACCAGACGTTAGTAGCCTTCTTGGTGCAGCCAGTGCATGCGAGCAGGCCTTGCGGTGGCAGCATACGTTGTCGTTGCTAGATGAAGTAGGGCAAGCGAGATTGCATCCCTTGTCCTTACACTACATCGGGCTCAGCGCTTGTGAGCAAGGCAGGCAATGGCGGCAGGCATCGCCATTATTTCGTGGCGTTTGGGCAGACGGTGACCAGCTCCGCCAGTGCTGGAGTCGGCGCACGCAGAAAGATTGGCCGCTCAATCAGACACTGTTGTTGGCCACAGAGCCCGTGCGTGCAGCACGACCATGGATGTAGTATAGAGTATAGGAATGGAGGTTGGCTCGGCGTCAGCACCTTGAGGCCAAGCAGTGCAATCCAGATGGCTAAAGTTCGAGATTCGGGGTCTTGGCGCTGAGGTCTCGTTCGTGGCTCGGATCGAGGGGCTTGGGTCTGAGCTTTTGATTGCTAGCTGCTGCTGCTTCTGTTGCTGCTGCTGCTGCTGCTCTTCATCATTTCAGGCAGGTCAGCTAATCGAGCGAAACAATGCCAGGCCGTGCAGCCCTTGCTTGCATGATGCACAGGTCGCATTGCACGATCGGGCAAGGAAGAAGCCATGAATTACCCCAGTGCGACCCGACCTAGAAGTTGGAGCCCCTAAGAAAGCAGCATTAGTTGCTATGCTATGCCATGCTATGCTGCGCTATGCTATGCTATGCTATGCTATGCTGCGCTATGCTATGCTATGCTAAGCTATGCTATGCCATGCTGCGCTGTGCTATGCTAAGCTATGCTAAGCTATGCTAAGCTGCGCTATGCTATGTTATGCTATACTATGATATGCTATGCTGCGCTATGCTATGCTATGCTTTGCTATGATATGCTATGCTATGCTATGCTAATGCAGCGCTGCGCTATGCTAAGCTAAGATAAGATAAGCTAAGCTAACCCTCTAGGCAGAGCCTAGGTAGAGAATTACACCCATGCTAAGCTAAGCTAAGCTAAGATGTAATAAGCTAAGCTAAGATGAGATAAGCAACGCTAAGCTAAGGGGACGTAACTGGGGGAATCGCGGGGCGGATACTGGGGGAACCGCCCGGGGCGCTTTCCACTGCCCGGCCCTTTAAGCCCAGAGAGTAAGAGAGAGTAAGAACCCTTCTAGGCAGAGCCTAGGTAGGGGAAAACCACACAAGCACATACTTCCGTTCTGACCTTGTGGCCTCTCTCGTGAGACCTCTCGTGAGCCTCGGGGCCTCCTCGGGCCTCCTGCAATGCACTCTGGAGGTCTCTTGGGCCGTCCTGACAGCTTCGGGAGACCTCTTGGGGCGTGACCCTGACGCCTTCTTAGGCCGTCCAGGACGAGGCGGGTGATGTAGGTCCCTCCCTTTCCCTTTCCTTTTCCCCTCCCCCTGCCTCTCCGCGTCCTCCTGCGGTCGGCCCCATTGCTCCAGGATGGCTCCATCCTCAAGGGGAGGGGAGCTGGAGGATAATGAGGAGGAGGAGCAGCAGCAGCAGGAGCAGGAGCAGGAGCAGGAGCAGAAGGAGCAGCAGGAGGACCACGATGAGGAGCTGGAGGAGTTTTGGGGAGGGGCCCTCTTCGCTGCAGCGGGTCGGTCGCACACGGATCCTTGATGGCCCCAGCTGCGCCGCCGGCGTCCGCGCCCGCGGCACGCCGCTGACCACGTCGCCCCTCGGCTCTAAGACGACCCCCGCCGCAGCCTGCGGCCGCGCCTCCTCGCAGAAGCGCCTCCTCCCCCCAGCGCCCGCAGCGAAGTCCACCTCAGCCTGATCCAGCGGAGGACGATCTCGGGGGCCCCCAAATGGTGTGGTGACCACACCGCGCGGTGAGTCAGCGGGGATTCGGGATCATTGCACGGTTTTGGGGCTCGGGTCGTTCTCCGAGGACGTCCCGAGCGACTGGGGCCTCCAGGGTCCCAAAACCGCGTGGTGACGGACCGCCCAGCGATGTCGTTGGAGCTTCCGGGCCGCCTCGCGGTCTGTCACCACACGGTTTGGGGGCCCCGAGGGACCACCCCGACCCCCGTGTACCCCCATGATTGGAGTTTTACTCAACGGTCCTGGGCAATTGCTGAGCACTCCTGCCCTGCTCGATTCCTCCCCAGGGCGCGTTTCCTGGAGGGCTCTGCTTGCATGGGGTGCCTGCCCTGAGAGTGGCTCTTTCAGCCCTCTGCTGGAGGAACGCGGCCAGGCCAGGGCGCACGAAGCCGTCGCCGTAGCACGCCAGCACAGCAGCCTTCGCCACCGCATCGCTGCTCCGCCGAGGCTGGACGAAGCCGCCCAGGCCGTCAGCGCCCACGTCGACGCAGTCGACGCCGTCGGCACCCTTCAGGGGAACAAACAATGACATAAACATGAAAACTCGGAGCTCCACGCGGATTTCTCGGATCGGCGCTGGACCCCCCTCCATGGCGCGCGGAGCGCACCAGGGGCGGCGCTGGAAGCGCCGCCAGGGGGCCCAGCTCCGATCCGAGGAATCCGCGCGGACCTTTATGTCTACGTCTTTGTTTGTCCCCCTACCCTTGGCGATGCTGCTCGCGGCACGCTGCTCTGCGTGTCCGCCGTGCTGCTCGTCACGCTGCGCCCCGCATCTCGCCCGGCGGATGTTCGCCCCGTGCCACGGCGCACTGCGCGCGCGCCCGCGGGCCGCCAGGGGCCGCCGCCAAGCGCGCCACGGGGGGGCGCGGGGCCGCCGCAGGCAGGTGGCAGGGCCGCCCTGACACGCCGCCGCCGCCACGCCTGCGCGCAGTCTTCTTCTTCTTCTTCTTCTTCTTCTTCTTTTTCTTCTTCTTATTCTTCTTCTTCTTCTTCTTCTTTGGCTTCTTCTTCTTCTGATTACCATTATTAATAGCATAGCCAATATGATGCTTCTTCTTCATACTATTATTGGTTTGCTAGTCTTATTAGTAGTGATTTCATTCGTCTTAGTATATCTTCTGTTTGCGCTGATTATTGCCATTCTTATTATCATGAGGTTTCTTATTACTACGCTGTGTGCGACTATTAGTATCAGTATTATGCTAATGTTGTTTGTCATTGATGGTCGTGTTACCGAATATTGATGAGACCCTTATTAGTAATATTAGTATTTGGTACTACTTACCCGTTACGAAAGTCATTCATCTTGAGCACTGATGACAAGGGCGTCTCCGAGTGGCCCCCTTCCCCCGTAGACTCCTAGCACGGCAGTCTTCGGCCTGGCTTGGCGGGAGAGATTTCCGGGGTTCTCCCTGGTAACATTACTTGTACATAACCAATTCAGGATAACATCTCCCCCCCGTAAACTCACAAGGGAGAAATCACTCCCGGTCACTTCCAGGCAACTCTGAATCTCTCCCCGTATGAAACCACAAGGAAGAATCACTCCCATACCACTTCTCACCACAGCGCCCACACATGTCAATTTTAGCCCAGATGAATTAACTTTCGTAACGGGGATGTATCGCCTGTAGTTATTAAGTTTGTCATACTTGACAGTATTACAACTGTCATATTTGACTAGGTATCATCTTTATTATTGCGATGAGTTATATTCTTGGCATTATTTACGCTACGTTGTGTAATCATAAGTCTGATCATTATTCGTGTTGTTAATTAGCTGCGTTACCGTTCTTATGAGGAGGTTTCGTGTTACCATTATTACGATCACGATTACGAGTTAGTATGTCCAATAGTATCGTCATTGATGTAACTTCGTAATAGGATGTTTGCTTGTCTGCTTGGTATTATTAGCACTGGGATGTTTATGCTACTCTGGATGTCGTAACACAGCGCGGTGGGTCACACTGGGGGAGGGTCTGCTTGGAGCTGTCTTGGATGGTTCCAGGGTTTTTTTGGCAAAAGGCCTCTCTTGGGGCCCTCTCGGGCTCTCTTGGAGCCATCTGGAGGCCTCGGAAGGCCATCTAAAACAAAAAGGCGAGAAGGCGAAACGCATTGATGTTCCTAAGGTTGCTGTAGGATTTTGGCCTCTCGGGGGCCTCCGTGGAAGGCTCCGTGGCAACTTGGAGCCGCTTTGGAACGGTATTGGGGCCTCCTTGAAGCATCTTGGAAACCATATCGAGCCAGCTTGGGATATCTTGAGCGATCTTGGATGTAATCTTGGGCTCTCTGAGGCGCTCTTGGAGTCATCTTGGGTTCAAACAAAAAGACCCTCTGACACCTCGCGGGGCGCCCCTCCAGGTCCAGGGGATGGGGTAGGGGGAGGGGTCAAGGTGCCCTCCAGATAGCAAGCCGTCTAGCTCATTCCCACCCGCACTCCCAACACATAAGTAACACACGAGCCTCAGCATGTACAGCGGTCGTCTTTGGATGGACAGCTACTGGGAACCAAAACCGAGCCCGTGTGCGCGACGCCGGGACGAGGTGCGCCACGCGTGCCAGGCGCGCCACGCACGCCAGGCACCCCTGATGCGCCAGATGCGCCACGTGCCCCCGCGTGCGCCAGGTGCGTTGCATACTCCAGCCGCGCCAGGTGCGCCACGTTCTGGGCACGTGCAGAGTGTATCAGGTGCGCCTGCGCACGTGACAGCACACATCGGGAAACATGTCGTCCCCCACCATCCTTGTCGAAAACCAATACCCATCATTGTGTCTGGTGGGCCTGCGCGCAGCAGGCCATGCGCCACTACCCCCGCCGTCCCTGCCAAAAAACCATATAATGTGCTCGCGGGCCTCACTGACATGACTCCAGACTGTGCCCCGACATGTACTCGGTATAGTTTTTTGACAGGGATGGGGGGGGAGGGGGGCCGCATCGGGTTGGTTGCGCATGCTCCGGATTTGGAGGCAGAGTGCGTTTTGTATTTTGTTGTTGACAGGGGATGGTGGGGGAGGGCCCGCGTGGTTCTTGGTTGGCCGCCGGTCGCCTAGGGGAGGGGGTGTAATGGGGAACAGTGATCGACCCCTCCCCGAAGTGGAAGAAGAGAGTCGGAAGAGAGAGCTCTCTGGACCACCTACGCCCAGAGGGCTGGTGGGGATTACTAAATTTTGGAAATATCGGCGTTGTGGTCCTGATTAGGTTTGCCCTTGTTATGGTATATGCGTCATGTGTCTCTTTCGCCTCCTTCCTGTGATCAGGCCTCTTGGTTCTGTTTGCTGTTTCGTCTTCTCCTCAAGCTCGCATTCCTTCTTCCGGCTCCGGGCCGCATCCGCGCCCGCCTGCACCGGCGCGTGCCGCACGCGGCCGCGAGCGGGCTCGCGCCTGCCTCTGCGCCCGCGGTGCGAGCTGCCCGGGTCGCTCTCTGGTCGCGGCCTGCCGCTCCCGGGGGCCTCGGCCGCGCCGTGGCGCGCGGCCCTGCCGCCCGCCACCACGGCCCGTCTCGCGCCGACCTCTGCGCCGGCCAGCCGCCGCGGAGAGTGCACGCCACCGGACGTCGAAGAGGGAAGAGCAGCACAAGTAAGCACAGTTGTTCGAAGGTCTGCGCGGATCTCTTGGATCCGCGCTGGGCCACCCCTGGCGGCGCCCCTGGCGCCGAGCCAAGAGGTCAGCGCGGATCTCAGGAAGTGCATGCTTTTGGCATACGCTGATGTAGTTCACGTAGTAACTTACGTAGTCTATGCTTATGAAGAAACTACACAAAACTTTATGTAGTTTCTTCTTTCTCTATGACCGGCCCCCGAGCACGTCAGCCCGCCAGCTCCCCCCGAAGCGAATCCTGGAAGATGGGAGCGAAGGGCAGCCCGAAGCGCGTGGAAACGAGCCGCAAGTACTCCAGCACGCGGAAAGAACGAGCACTTGCCGCAATCGCCCCCCGCTACAGAAGTGAGTTGCCTATTACCACGTCCGTGAAGACCGCGAAGCCACAGACTACAGTGCATCCACATACCAGGAAGCCAACCACAGCTCGCACCGCCAAACTTCCGACACTGCCACTATCACGCGAAATCTGCAATCCGCTTGGACCAGACAATGCTTTGCCAGCTCTCGACACATCGGTGAACAACAAATATGCGCCGCGCCCAAGCGGGAGCGGTATTTTCGGTTCGGCGAGAGTTACGGTCCGCCCGCTCGCGCACGATTGTAATGTCGGTACAATGGCGAACAAAATGTGCGCCGCGCCGAAGCGGGAGTTCAATTCCGACGAATCATGAGTAAGGTGCCAAGGCGAGAGCCATTCGTTGACCGTTCGCGTGCGATGTACGCCCCGTCCCATTCTTGCCGCGCAGATGGCAACGTCGACGACAAAACGTCCACGTCGAGAGGAAAAACACATACACACACTGTATTGTTCCTCAGCTGGTGGAGTGCCACCCCCTGATTCGGCCCCTAGCGGCCGCTTAGGCCGCAGAGTCGGAGTACATGCACCTTGGTCCTTCAAATTCGGCCTGCGGGCGGTCTGTAAGGAGGTCAGAGTAAGCGCAGCGGAAACTCCTTGTTGCGGTTTCCGTTGTCGTCGTCGTCGTCGTCGATATACTGTGTTGTTCTCCCCCTTTCCTGGTACTTCCTCTTCCTCGTTCTCGCCTTACTCTGCAAACCCATCCTGTTCCTCCTCAGTTTCTGTTGCGGAGGCTTCTCTTTGGAAAGCCTTTTGGGGACCGCACGAATTTGTGTTAGAGGCTCCTTGCGGGTTTCTGGAGGCCTTCTGGGCGCCCTGGGGGGGCCTCTGGGGGGTTCCTCGGGCCACCTTGCTGCGAACCACGGTCTCCCTCAACGACCAGGTCACGATTAGGAGTGCTTCGGGGGACGTTTTGTGGCCGTCTTGGGCCGTCATGGGGCCATTTTGAGGCCCTGCTGGGCCCTCTTGGGGCTCTTTTGGACTGATGATCTGCAAGCCCTGTGGGGTCGTTTTGGGACGATTTTCAGAGCCTCCTGGGCGTTCTCGGACGCCTGGAAGACAGAAGAAATGAACATCCCCCGAATCATACCAACAAAGGAAATCAATGTTTCTCTGCTTTCCGAAAGCCTCTTGGGGGTCTTTCTTGGGTCGTCTTCGGGCGCCCGGTGGGTGTCTGGGGCTTCTTGGGAATCGCAGTTTTTGTTGCGTTTGGATGGCCTCTTGGGCGTGTTCTCATGGCCGTCTTTGGGCGTCCAGATGGTGTCTGTGGCCGGGGGGGGGGCGCTCGCGGGGCCGTCTGGCCACCCTCCTGACCGTCTTGGGCCCGCTCGCCAGGCTCAACAGGGACACAATGGAGGCCCGGAGGTTTTGGGGGACCATCTGCCAGTGCGTCCAGGGAGTCCATCGGGACCGAGGATCCAGAATGTCCAGCTTTGAGGGGGGGCAGGCTTTCTCATACTTCAACTGTAAGAACTATCCCATCAAAGCACCCTAATAGCAGCTAAAGTGTGGAGGCGGATGGACGCCTGAAGCGTCGGCTTGCGAGAACTAGATCATCCAGAGTTGAATTTGCTGATGAGGGTGATGTTCGTGATGTCGACATGGTGACATGAACGCGCTTGGAACAGCGTTAGGGATCGAGCGACCCCACTACTGTCAGCTGGAATGGTGAGAAGCCGATGGTCCTGCCACACTTTCTGAACCTAGGACAGTCGGAATGGCCAGTATCCCATGCCCCTGCCACAATTTCTGGACCTGCGACGGCTGAAATCGAGGCAGAACGCCACAGTGATCTGATTTCTGGATTTGCGAGGGCTGAAGGCGAGCCAGAGCATTCGGGTGAAAGGAGTATTTGAATTGAAATCGAGCCAGAACACCATAGGGAGCTTCATTTCTGGACCAGATCGAGCCAGAGCACCATAGTGAGCCTCATTTCTAGATCCGGGACGGCTGAAATCAAACCAGAACATATTAGTAAGTTTTGTGTCTGGACCACATCGAGGCAGAACATCATAGTGTGTCTCGTTTCTGGATCTGCGAGGGCTGAAATCGAACCACAACTTTCGGCCCCTCTGTGGAGATTATGGCGAGAAGGATTGAAATCGAGCCACGACATGGTAGCGAGCATTTCTCGATTTGGGAGGCTGAAGTCGAGTCAGAAAACCATAGCACATCTAGCCAAACCACCAAAGTGAGTCTCACTTCTGGAACTGCGAGGGCTGGAATCCAACCAGAACACCATAGTGATTCGATTCCAGACAACCGCCGGACCGTTGAAACGCCTTCCCGCCCGGCTTCTGATGTGAAGATTCTGGTGAAAGGGAATCGAGCCAGGAACCGAATAGTGAATTTAATTTTTGGACCACGTCGAATCAGAACACCATAGTGGTACTCGTTTGCGGATCTGGGAAGACTGGCACCGAGCCATAGCAACATAGTGATTCCCATTGAGTGCCAAATCGAGCCAGAATACAATAGCTGCTGTCATTTCTGGACCAAAGTGAGCCACACTGCCATAGTGAGGCGATTCTGGACTGCCGCCAGACCGGTGAGACGACTCCCCCCGGACCCTCTCGTGAAGATTCTCGAGAGAGGAATTATTTGTGAGTTCTGTCGAATCCTCAAACGAAACGCTATTAGGCAAATCGACCAGGTAACATACACATACGAGGTAAGGATTGGAAGGAAGAGAAGCAGGACCAACAGGAACACCAAGGAGGAGGAAGAGGAGGAGGAGGAACAAGAGGAGGACGAGGAGGAGGATGACGAGGACAGGAGGAGAAGAAGAGAAGAGAAGAAGAGGATAAGAGAAGAGGAGGAGAGGAACAGGAGGAGGAGGAGGAGGAGGAGGAGAAGGAGGAGGAGGCTGATGAGGAGAGGAGCCTGGGAGCTGCTCCCCGACGGATCCTGCCGCCGCTTTTCCTGTCGCCGCCCGACGCCCCCCTCGCGTCTGGGCCCCCAATCCTCTCGCGAATGGTAATCGAGCTCGCGAGGAGGAGCAGCAGCAGAGCGCGGCAGAGGGCGGGAAAGGGCCGGACGAGCCCCGCGGGCCGCAGGCAGCGCCGCGCGGAGGGCCGGGGGGCCGACGGCGCCGGCCCGCCCAGTTGGGCAGCGCAGCAGGAAAGAGTGCCGGGGGGAAGGATGGAGGCGACTGGACGTAAGAGTGACCTTTCGCCGGAGTGACCTTTGGTGCGTGTCTAATGGGGTCCCCCAATCGCCGAACGCGAGGCGATAGTAGCGTCTTGCGCCCCTGTGTTTGGTCACCCCGCGGCCCCCAAAGAGCCGCGCACCAGAGGTCACTCTTACCCAGGGTCACTCTTGCGCGTAGCCGAAGCAGAAAAGAGTGCCGGGGGGAAGGATGGAGGCAGGAGTCGGGGCTAGAGAGACGGGGATCAATGCAAACGGGGGTCGGTCAGAGCGCCGGATCTTGCAGGATCCTGCAGGGCCAGGGGCGGACTGACCCGGGTTTGGGTGCAGCATCCTGCAGGATCCTGCAGGATCCTGCAAGGCCTGCCTGACCCGGGGTTGGATTGACCCGGGTCAGTAGACCCCCGAAGGATGAGATGGAGGGCGGAGGTAGAATGGAGGAGGGGGGAGGGGTCAAGGGAGGAAAACCCATCCCGACCCAGATAACTGGCGTTTGCTAAACGATCCTGGGCGTCTGGTGAGCAGCCCTGCCCCGCTCGATTCCTTCTCCTCGGGTGCGTTTGCGAAACTTGCCAGGGTGCTTATGATGGGGGAGGCTTTTTGCTCCCTAAAGGGGGGGACGTGGGCAGAGCCTCACCCACCACAAGCTCGAACCAGAGTCTGGCTCGAGCGGACGTGGGCGGAGCTTCTGGTAACCCAGAGGCTCCAGCCACCACAGGCTCGAACCAGGGTCTGGCTCGAGCGGACGTGGTGGCTGACGGCTCCCGAGGGGCGTGCGCCCCGCTGCGCGCGCCCCTCGGCGTGCGCATTCGCCCCCGAGGGGCCTGCGGGCTGTCGCGGCAGGGGCGGCGGGGGGCACGCCGAGGGGGCGCCCCGAGGGGCTGCCCAGAGGTGGAGGGGGGCGGAGGGGCGGAGGACTGCGAGGGAGGGAGGGAGGGAGGCAGGATGAGACGGAGGGAGGATGGCGGAGGGAGGGAGGGAGGGAGGGAGGGAGGCAGGACGAGATGGAGGGAAGATGGCGGAGGGATAAGCGCGGGATGAGGGAGGAGGGAAAGGGGAGGATGACCAGGAGGAGGAGGAGGAGGAGGAGGAGGAGGAGGCAACGATGCTGCAGCACCCCGTCCCAAGTCCGAATGGATGAGACTGGCCCCTGTGGAATTTACGTGGAGCCTCCACCGAAGATTTGGGACTCTGTTGGAGGAGGAGGAGGAGGAGGAGGAGGAGGAGGAGAGGGAGGGGGAGGAGGAGGAGGCTTGCTCTCGAAGTGCCACGTGCGCAAGGCGGAGGCCATGACGAAACGCCTCGCCCTTGGGATCCGTCCGCGCGGCGCCTTGCCTGCAGGGCGCGGCGCACGTGCGTCGTGGCCTCTTCGGAAACACCCTTGGGAGCGCCGCTCCCTGCGCCAGAGATCCCCCCCTCGCAGGGTCCATTTCGATCCGATCGAGCCGGTTCGATGTCGATGTTCCAGCGGTTCGGACCGATGCTTGCACTGTAGTTGAGTGTATCCCCGCGCAGTTGATCTGGTTCGATTTCGTGTTTGCGCCGATGCAGCCCGATCCGACGCACGGTCCGATTCGATCCGATCTCCCGATTCGATGCTGACTGTTCTTGCCCTCGTCCTCGTGCCCTTCGCATCACCCCAAACAAGCTTATACTATGCGTGCGTCGACCCCCAGGGGCGATGCGCGCGCTGAGAAGTCTTGTCGCATGTGCTCGGAGGCGGGCGCTTTCTGGCCATACCGCCTGGGTAACTATCTGATGTTTGTACTACACGTTCGATTCGGACGTGCGCCCCAAAGGGGGGGCGCATAGTTTTTCGGTCGGAGGCTTCTGGATAGCGTGTCGCTTCACT
This sequence comes from Prorocentrum cordatum, assembly GCA_963575745.1. Classification (NCBI taxonomy): domain Eukaryota; class Dinophyceae; order Prorocentrales; family Prorocentraceae; genus Prorocentrum; species Prorocentrum cordatum. The sequence goes on along the minus strand of CAUYUJ010022281.1, from coordinate 1,320,273 downwards.
GGCTCTGGCCCACCACGCTTCGGCACGCTATCCAGTTCTTGGCCCTCTAGCCGCAATTACGAGAACATCAAGCGGGGCCTCCAGCTCCCGCGTAAGGAGCCGACTCTGGACCATATCGCGGTGATGCATGCCCGCGTCGTCGTCCTCAAGATGGGGCGGTGCGCGGGTTGCTCGGTGCTCGCGCCGAAATGCTGGCAGCTGGCGAAACGCCTCCGCCGCCAGAGCTAATTAGGTCTTGCAGGGGGGCGACACGTACCAGCCGTTCGACGTGCCGGGTCAGGGCTCCCTTGCGGCCTGGGAGTCCTGCTGCGCAGTTTGGGAAGTCATTTTCATGTTGCGTTCCCCTCCTGCCGCGACGGGCGGCGAGCCCCAGAAGGTCCTCACCCTGATCGGCTGCGAGACCTACTTGGAGGCCTTCCGCGCGCTCTGCTAGGAGCGCTGGGAGTGCTGGCACCTCTGCCCTCTGCCAGCGCGCGGAAGACCGGTGCCGCGCCGAGCACTCGCCGCGAGTCGCGCGCCAAATGCGCGAGAAATTGGGCAACGAGGTCACGTTGTCCGAGGCCCTCATCGCCTGCGCCTTGGACGACCAGCGCTGGGTCCGACAGGTCCGTCGACCTGTGACTGGCTACCTCGCGAGGGCTTGAAGCGCAACGCCGACGAGGCGGAGGACAACGTGGGCCAGGTTGGAGGAGCCCCGCAGCCACCACGTGGCAAGAGGCGCAAGCTCGCGAGGCAGAGGCAGGCCGCCGCGGGGGCCACGGAAGCCAAGGGCGGCGGCAAGGGCAATGACAATGGCAAGGGCAAGGGCCCGCACCCCAGGAAGGACAAGCGCGGCCGCTACTTCACGACGAGCGCTTCTTCGGTTCGCCCAGGGGGGTCGCGACGCCTGCCCGACTCTGTGTCCAAAGGGTCGGGCCCACGTCTGCCAGGAGTGCCTGCTGCCTCACCGCAAAGCGTCCGAAGAGCGCCAGGGCGCGCGTTGACTGCGTGCTCCCCAGGCGCCCGCGCCGACATGGGCATGCAGCTCGCGTCAGGCGGGCGCGCCCGGCAGGTGGCGCCAGAGCTCCCCGGGGAGCGATTCGAGAGATGCCGGCCCATCCTCGCGGACAGCCCGCCGGGTAGACGGGGCCGCAGCCTGACCGGGCCGAAAATAAGTCGAGCGTTTATCCGCACGTCCAGAGGGCCTTCGCGCCGAGACGGACATCGACCCCCCGCCGGAGGCCCAGCTCTTCCGAGGCCGCGCGGCGCCAGCAGGCGGGGGGACTGGGGCGCGCGAATTCGGAGGCGTTTGGAGGCCTCTTGAATCCGAATCACGCGTGAATCGCGCAGCTGCAGCAAGGTGCGGGCGTTGGTCGAGCACGTTGGCGCCCAGGCGAGGTACCGATCAGATCCGAGCAGAGGTCGTCGGCGCAGTCGCTCGCTTGGGGGCCCAGGACTTGTTCGGTTTTCGGCGGAGCTTGCGGGGTGCATCTGGGCCTGCTGAGGGATGCGTTCGGGATTGATCGGGGCGCGCCTGCTTGCCAGAACGCCGAGTGGCCGCAGGGCGAAAGTTTCGACCATCGCCTTCGGGCTCGCATCCTCCAGCGCGCCGAAGACCCAGAGACGACAGTGCCCGAGCGGCTCCGGGATGGATGCCCGACAGGCAATGGGGCGTCGGAAATCGAAGCGCGCGGCGTCTTCCCGCCGTCGGAGGGCGCCTCGGCCGCCATCCAATCCTCCTAGGAATTCGCTCGCATCAGAGATGCGAGGGAGTGGCTCCACGAGTCGCGCGAGAACTACGTTTCTTTCTGCGCCTGCAACGGGTCCTTCGCCGCGGCAGAGATCTAGCGCGCGGCGGACCAGAGCTTCGTCGGGCTCTTCCCCTCGTTGGAGCGCGTCGTCGCGCGCTGGCCAAATTCCGTCGCCAGCAAAGTAGCGCTCCTCACGAAGGTGATGGCGTGCCGGGCACTCTTGGCACAGCTGCGGCCCGCCTTGGCCAGGCGCCTTTTCCGCCCGGAGGAGCTCCGACTGCAGTTGTTCGTCGACGAACTGGCCACTGCTGCGAGGGGGGCCCTGTCGCCCCGGGCCTGGCTCGCAGGCGCGCGACTGCTACCGCGGAACGCTTCGGGCTTCAATTTCAATTGGTGGAAGGCCCGCGGCGGGCAGGCGGCGCCGTAGATCGGCGTCTAGATCGCCCTCGAGCAGCGCTCGGAACGCTGGGGCGCCCCAGGCGCCCTGGCCCCGCAGAACGCGGCGGAGGCGCGCGGCGATGCCGACCGAGGTGCCGCGCAAGGCCGTGGACATGGCGAACATTAAAGCCGCGCAGCAGCTCGCCGGGCAGCTGTCCTGGGCCGGCGGTTCGTTCCCATGGGCCCGATCATTCGACTCGGCCTTATGGGGGCGATTGCCGCGCGCGCGCGTCGCAGAGCATGCGGCGGCGGCGTTCTCTCCGCGAAAATGCAGCCCACGCAGCTTTTCGTCGTCGCGCGCGTGAGGCAGGCCATCGCACGGGCGAGGTTGCTGCTCGCCGGCCTCGCCAGCGCGCCGCGGGGCAACCTCGCCGCGCTGAGATGGGCGGGCGTTGCGCTCAGGAGCGCAGCGAAGCGAATCTGCGTGCGCACGGGCGCTTCTCCATTCGGTTGCGGCGGGGCCCCGTTCTGCCGCGGGCGGCCGACGGCTTGGATGTCTGGGGAATAATGCGCAACTGCGCGGCCGAGCCCTGCGTTCCCCGCCAGCTGGGTGCCGGGGCGGCGCAGCGCGACCGCTTGAGCGCCCTGTGATGAACGCCGTAGCGGCGGAGATGGCGCTGAGGCTGGAATGCGCGGGCGCGCAGTTGGCGCCCGAGCAACTTGCTGGCGCGTTCAACTTAGCGCGACGCGCTCGGCCGAATCGGAGAGGGAGCCGACGTCCCGCGCAGCCTGCCCCCCGCGCACAGGGGCTCGCCAAGCCGCGCGACGCGCCCTTTTGCCGGGGCCGACCGCGCTCGTTGCGCGGGCCCCCCCCCATCCCGCGCGGCGCCCGGCGCGCGATTGGGGCCCCGCGCGCGCCGCGCCCGGGCCAGCCCACAGAGCCGCCGCGCTCAACGGCAAGGACAAGGGCGAGCAGGCGGAGGGAGGTGAAACCCGCGAGCGCGGCGCGGAGTCGGCGTTCCAACGACAGCTTCTGGGGCCGCCTGCGCCCCCTCTTCGGCTTCCGCGCCTGGCGCGCGCGAGCGCCGATCCCCGTCTGCAGCGCCGGGAGGTTCTTCTTCGTCTTCGGCGCGGCTTGGAGCGTCCGTCGCGAGGGGGCGCGCGGCCAGGGGCGTTCTCCTGAAGCAGCGTGGGCCGGGCCTGCGCCCGGCGCGCCCGCAGGTCGGAAGTCCGCGAAGCAGGGCGCGGATCTGCCAGATTCGCGAACATGAACAGCCATGCAGATCGGCACCCGTCGGGGCAGTTGCTTCCGATGCAGATCAGGCGACGTCGTCAGGTTCATCGGGGACATGGGGGCTCCGAACAACCGTGCGCCCACCAGATTCTCATGGGCTACTTGGGCGGGGCATCGCCAGGCCATGTTCGGCTTCGACCTCGGCCCGCTGCCGCTCGCAGTAGCTCGGGCGCTCGCCGTGCCCGCGCGCCCCAAGGAAAGGCGCTGCAAGGGCTCCGAGGCCCGCGAGATACACGTCCTGGCAAGGCGCGCCTGGCGTGCTCAACACAACCTCGATATCCAGACGTCCGCCTTATCCTTCCTGGCGTCGATCGCGGCTGAGCGCGGCGATCTGCGGCTGGGGCCAGGAGCCACTGCGGGTTGGGCCAACTCCCTCGTCATCGCCACGTATTCCGCCAGGCGCGAGATCGAGGTCGCCGCCTCCGCGCTGCCCGCGTCGCGTTGCACGAGGGGGGGCTCAAGATATCCTTGCGCCTGCCGGCGTCCAAAGTGGGCCCCCGAGCCGCTGGGTGCACCAGGGCGCGGTCTTGCCTTTGCGGGGGGGGGCGCCGGCGGCCCGATTGCCCTCGCCGCGCCGCCGCGCGCCAGATCGACTTCTTCGAGGCGGGGCGCCTTTGCCGCCGGATTGCCC
>CAUYUJ010022281.1:1263740-1308740 GCA_963575745.1 Prorocentrum cordatum | reverse complement strand
ATCCGGCAGCTTGCAGACGGCATGCGGGAGTTGAAACTCCCGTGGCCATCCTCCGCAGTAACATTGCCGATGGAGGAGAGTGCCAACGCAGCCACGCAACAAACACTTGACGTCCATCGCCACGCCGCACTCCTACTTCGGACTCTGGGACCACTGGCCATCGACGATGACGGACGCGAGGTAGCCCGACTCCTTGGCCGTGAGACGAGCCACAGCACCAACTTCAGCTTGCGAGGACGATTCATGCACATGCCGACCGAATACACCCTTGCGACTGACGGTGCCAGCGTTGTTCATGCGGATCAGCGGCTCGCCCCTTTCTGCTAGATGCGACAGCTCAGGCCTCTTACCAACCTGAGCCCACTGCCACGCCTCGGCTGCGCGCTACAGCAGCCTCTTCAGCATCCACGGGGATACCTCGAGCACGTTGACGCCATCGCCCTCGTGCGTCCTTCAGATCTTGCTGTCCACGATGTGCCAGCCAATGCGCGACAGGGACAAGCGCACCGCAGAGAAAGGACCACGAACCTGGCCCCAGCTCTCGCGAGAGGAGGAGAGAAGGAAGAGGAGGGGTGGAGGAAGCGCAGGAGGAGGAGGAGGAGGAGGAGGAGGAGGAGGAGGAGGAAGAGGAGGACCACCCTGCACGAGGCCATGCTCGCTGCGGAACCCACCGCTCCGAATCGGCCCTCGGCGCGGCCATGGTCGGCAGGGTCGTGGCGCGGTGCCTCAGGTCAAGGAGCGGCGTCAGCATGCGGGCGAGGGCCCCGGATCGCCCTGTCACGCTGAGGCGCCGCAGCCGCGAGGACCACCGACCTGAGCTTGTCCATCTCGTAGGCGGCGCAGCCCGTGACCGCGAAACCGTGGGCCGACGCTGGCAAAGCTCCTCGTCCTCGTTTTGAAGAGGCAACGCCCCGCGTCTCCTTCCTTCCTCCCGCTGCCCCGACCTCCCCATCCTCCCGTCATTGCTTCTGCCCTCCGCACCCAGTGCGGCGTTTCGTGGCCCCATTCGGGCCAATGTCTGTTATGAACGCTGGAAAGGCGATCGTGCTCAAGAAGCTGGGCCAGCTTTCCGGCAAGTTGGTTGAGAAACGCTGGCCGTGGCCCCCAGCCCGTGGCGCTCGCCTCAAGGCCTGAATGGCCTCCTTGCGCACAGCCCTCTTGTGGCCACTGCCTGTCTTCAGGACGGCCACTCGCCGGAGACGTAGACCAGCCTACACCGGCTTGTCTCGCCGAACCTATCGCGCGATGCGCTTGCCACACGCGTAGTCGACGCCAAGGTTGCACTCGCCCTGCGCGGACTCGACACCGAGGGGCCGCCGCAGTCAGCTCCCCAGCTCGTGCCGGGCTGCTGGCAGGTTGACGAGCGCCCGCGTTTTCTTGATCGCCGCGCTGAGGTCGACCTCCTGCAGCAGCGTCTCGAGCTTGAAGGCGGCGTCCACGACCTCGCTCGCGATGCGCACCATGCCTCCAACACGGTGAAGCATCCGGTCGTCCACCACCACCGCGAGGGACACATTCGGGCGTCGCAGCACCAGGCGGTGAAGAGAACCAACTGAGCATCTGCTCAACATGGTCGTCGCGAAGCCGTCGCCAGGCAGCGCCGACTGCACAGCCTCGACGACGCCTGACGCTGCGCTGCTAGACACGGAACTCGCGGCGCATGATACAGATCAATCTGCAGCTTGACTTACCACAGGGGCAAGCCAGTGGCCTGCGCCGCGTCAAGCAGCCAGTGGTGGCGCACCTGCTCGAATGCCTTGAGCAGGTCGAGCAGAACGACCACCGCCACTCCGGACTCCGCGTTGCTCTCCCCGTTGCGCTGCGTAGCCCTTTCGCCGACGGCGGCCTGGTGCCAGACCGCGCGCTCGCAGCTGCGCCCCGCGGAAGCCGGCCAGCAGGGTCTGGCGTTCCGCACCTCGGTCGCGAGCCAGGTCACGACGAAGCCGAGCTTGCACCTGCGCCAGCACCATGCTGACGGCGATCGGCCCAGCGCCGCCCAGCCGCTTCTGGATGAAAGATCTTGTCAGTGAGCATCGGCCACTCGGCGTCGCGCTCGATGGCGACGATGATGTCGATGAGCACCTCCGGGGCCGCGTCGCACAGGTCGTTGGGCTGCCTGGGCCGCGCCGCGCAGCACGACATGCCCCTGCCCCTGCGGGTTCTTTGCTTCCTTTTCGATGCCATCGTTTCGGTTTGCCCTCGTTTCGTGTTCCGTGTTGTTTCCAACGAGGTTCGCGGAGTTCGTTTCGTTTTTCGTTTTGTTGTCTCGCTGAACGGCGGCATCGTTTCGTTATCGTTTTCGTTTCGCACCCGTATCGTTTTAAACGTTTTGTATTACATGTTCGGATTCGTTGTGTTTTTCGTCCTAAACGCAAGCGCGTTTTAAACGTCGTTGTGGTCGGTCCTTGAACCTTCCTGAGCTGCGGCACTGTCGGCCTCGGCGAAGGCTCGCTCATGTCAGCAGGGCAGTGGACCGCAATGTGGTCGCAGGCGGTTCTCTACCAGTTGCTCCACCGGCCTCCAGCGCCTTCACTTCCCAGCCGAGGTCGAGAGGCGCAAGCCGCTGCTGCTCCTCGGAGTTGTCGCAGTCGCCCTCTGGCCCCACAGGGCTGCTGTCGAAGCCAGCGGGCAGCCCCGAGACAGCATGAAGGCTTCCACTTCCGCTCGTGGACTGGCTGTCGATCCACTGCTTGAACCGAGCCGCCCTCTCCGCCATGTCGCGCTCAGCCAGCAACGGAGCAGGCGCGCGCGCGCACCGTCGCCCAGCAGATCGAGCATGCCGACGTCCAGCATGGCGAGGCGCAAGCCTCCAAGCGACTGCCACCACAGCCGCACCATGGGCACATCCCGAGGACAGGGCGGAACCTCGTCCGCGCCAGGTGCACCCTTGACGAGCCGAGGCGCCCTCCCCCAGCAGCCTGCTCACACTTTGTAGAGCCCGAAAACGAGAGATGGGCGTTTTCGACGTGCGTGGCCACCTTCAGCGAGTTCGCGGCGCGGTGGAGCCAGGTCGCCGCAGCAGACACAGGCGGCCATCCGCGCGCCAGAGACGGGGGGCTTCCTCGCGCAACGAGCCCAGAGCTCCTGCCCTCGGGCTTCGTGCTTCTGCTTGGCCCTCCTCCACCTGGTAGATGTCTATCCACTCGTCCGCCGCGTGGCCGAGAACCTGCTGTTGGGTTGTAGACCTCTTCTGTTTGATGCCATCTTGGCCCTGACTTCCACCGCCTTGACGATCTGGACCTTGTCCCGCACGCGCTCCTCCAAGTGGCGCGTTCTTCGCTCCGCCTTCCGCGCAGCGCCGCCGCTAGACGAAAATAAGTTCCCACTCGGCATGTCATCGTCCAAGGCCGCCGAAGGGTCAACAACAAGAACTTGCCGCAGCTTCACGCCAGCTTGCTCCCAGCACACGAAGTGGTCGCGCCGATCACAGCATGTCACAACCAGCAGGGCGCTGTTGCGGGAAAGGCTTCGGCGTCTCCACCGCGCGGATCCACGGCGGCCTGCGAGTGGCTTGCAGTACCAAGCACGCTCGCGGGTACACAGGCGATCCGCTGACATGAATGCCCTTGACCACGAGCGCCATGGACACGATGAGCATGTCGATGGGCTCTGTTGGACTGCGCGAGAATGGCCTCTGGCGTGCTGACGACCACACCCTCTACGTATTTCAGGACTCCGTTCTTCGCGAGCTCCTCGGTCATCACATTGAAGTCGCCACCTGCGACGCATGGGCAGCCGCACTCGCGCAACCTGCCCGCCAGATCTCGCAGCGCGTGGAAGTGGAAGGCGTTGGCCCCGACGCCTGCCTCGAGGTGCAGGTTCACCGCGACGACTCCACTCGGAGTCAGCCAAGCGCGATGAAGCAGCTGCACTCGCACTTCACGAAGCACCGAGGTGTTCAACCCCAACGCGGGCGACAACCCATGCTCCAAACGAGAATAAGTGAGGAGGCCACCTGTTGCAAGCCCCCGAGCCTGTGACGGCACGGTGCCAGCACCTGCATTGCGCCACCCATGGCGACGAAGCTGCCCTTCAGCATCCGTCGTGCGCGCTGCACGGAGCCTCGTCTCCTGAAACAACATGAATTCGACACCGTGCAGTTCCTCGATCATGCAGCTGTCGATGTTGACGAACGCATGCAGATCGAGCGAATAGGTAATCCGCGATTTGCTACCCCAGCCGCTTCTCCTTCTTCTTCTGCTTGGGCGCGTCGCCGTTCCTCTGCGCGATGTGCGCTTGGAACTCATCCAGCCACTCGCGCTTTTGAGCGTCGCCCTCGCAGAACGCGTCAGCGGCCACGCTGTAGGAGTCAACCGAGATGCCGAGGCCCATCTCGTCGTCAGGGACCTGGATCTCGGCGGCCTGCTTCGCCTCATGGGGAGCCCTTGCAGCGCCGGCAGCCGTCGAGGGACTGGCTTCGGAGGCAACCTTGCACAGAACGCGTGACTGCTGAGCTGTTTGAGCAGCGCCATGAGCGGCCTGGCAACTTCGCGAAGGTCGATGCCGTGCGGGTGCCAGCTGGGGCCCTGCGCCATGCCCGTGTACTTCTCCAGCAATTTCGCAGAGGAGGTATGCGAAGGAGCTGGACTCTCAGGAGGCACCTCACCTTGGACGACAACCTGCTCCGCCTTCTCGACAGCCTCCCTGAGCTCGACCTCGAGCTGCTGCATCTTCTGCTTCTGGTCGTTGGCGGCCTGGAGCGCCTCCGAGGCGGCCTTCTGCTTCCACCACCTTGGCCTTCTCATGGCGTCGTCCAGCTTCATCAGCTGCCACCTGCCCCGACTTGACCTGCGTGGTCTTCGACAACTCTCCGACCTGCCGCACCAAGAGCTCGTTTTGGCGCAGGCTCTGCTTGTCGCAGTCGCACAACGACTGCTGCAACATCTCGAAGCCCTCGTCGGAGAAGGCCATCCAGCGGTTCCGAGCCATGTCTGACAGCTGGGGAAGGCCAAGTTCGCCACGACGACCTTTGTGCCAAGCGCTGCCAGCCGCACGATCATCGCCACGAGCATTCGTCGGGCGGTAGCCGTTGCAACTCGCCTGCCGACACTGCGTGCGCCAGCCGAGGTTCTTGGAGCCGCAGCCTGAGCAGCTCCAGCGAGTAGTGGTCTGCTCACCTCGGGCGCCAGCAGCGCCACCGCCGCCGCATCAGGGAAGCGACTCAGGCTGTCAGGTGCAAGGGCATGGCCCGGCGTCTGCTTGCTTTCTGCTTCCTTTTTTTCAGGAAGGGGGAAAGGGTGTCGGGGCCCTTTGCTTGCTTGCTGTTTTGGCGGCCTTGGCTTTGCTGCAACTGCGGGCTTTCTGGGGCCACCTCGGGGGGCGCCCCGGGGCTCCCCTGATCTCCCTCGAGGCTCCAACGGGGCTTCTGGCGGGCGAGGAGCAATTCCTGAAGGGGCTATTTGCCGCCGACCCCCGGGCCCCAGGCATCGAGAAGTCCGGGAGGCGTTGCGGAGTCCGGGCAGGCCTCGGCGAGTTTCGCGCAGTTTCGGGAGGCACAGAGCGGCAAGTAGAGTCTTGGGGAACCCCGTGCGAGTCTGTGCGAGGCCCTGGGAGGCCCTCGCGGACTGGACGGCTCCAGGGAGCCATGAGGGAGCCCGCTATCCTGAGGCCATCTTGTGGACACATTGGGACAGCTTCGGGGCCTTCTCGGGCAATTTCGGGGGCCCTCGGCCTCTCGGAGGCCTCTTGGGGCTCCTGAAGCTGGGGTCCGCCTGGGGCCCTGGCGGCCTGGCTGGCGTATTGAAGCAGAATCTGGAACGTGCTGCCCGGCACTGCCGTTCGGGGCTGTGCTCCGCGCGGGGCTCTGGCGGCGGGGGCGTGCCAAAGCAGAAATTTAACGGAATGCTCGTCATTGGCGTTCGGGGCAGTGTTCCGCGTGAGGGCCTGGTGGCAGGGGCGCGGCAAAGGAGAATATGAAAGCAAAATTCGTCGTTGTCGTTCGGGAGCGCGCTTTGTGCGGGGTCCTGGCGGTGAGGGCGCGCCGAAGCATAAACTGAACATATAGCTCATTATTGTCGTTCGGGACCATGCTGCGTGCGGGGTGCTGACGGCCGGGGCGCATCGGATCAGAAATTGAACGCGATATTCAGCATGATTATTCGAGACGGTGCTTTGCGCGGGGGCCTGGCGGCGGGGGCGTACCGAAAGAGACATGAAACATATTGCTCATCATGTTCGTTCGGAGTTTTAGTCCGTCTGCTGTTTCAATTGTTCTGTCTATGAGGGGTTGGAAATATGTTGTTGTTTGCTTGCTTGCTGATTTGAAGATGGTGATGCTTGAAATGAATGTTGCTTGCTTGCTTTTTCCCGTCCCTTCTTGAAGGGTCGGATTTTGCATTGGGCTTGATTATGGATTTCCTGAAGGGTCTTTGTGTGTAGAGTCGCGTCCCTGATGCCGCCGCCGCCGCCACCGCGAGAAGGAGGAGGCGCCATGCAGCTGCTGAGACGTATGCCAAACAGCCAAGCTGCTCGACCTGCCACGGACTAGCGGTTTCCACGGGTTCCGTTGTGGAACCTTGCATCTTGAGCCGCAGTGGCTACGGAGAGGAGGAGGAGGAGGAGGAGGAGGAGGAGGAGAAGGAGGAGCAGGAGCAGGAGCAGGAGCAGGAGCAGGAGCAGGAGCAGGAGCAGGAGCAGGAGCAGGAGCAGGAGCAGCAGGAGCAGCAGGAGCAGCAGGAGCAGGAGCAGGAGGAGCAGGAGGAGCAGGAGGAGCATGAGTAGGATATCGAGGTACGAGCGCAGGAGCAGGACGAGGAGGAGGAGGAGGAGGAGGAGGAGGAGGAGGAAGAGGAGGAGGAGGAGGAGGAGGAGGAGGAGGAGGAGGAGAAGGAAGGATAGGACGATGATGATGAGAGGAGAGGCGGAGGAGGAGGGAGGATGAGGAGGAGGAGGGGGGGAGGAGGGAGGGAGGGAGGGAGGGAGGCAGGGAGGCAGGGAGGCAGGGAAGGAGGGAAGGAAGGAAGGAAGGCGGGATGAGAGAGAGAGAGGAGGGGGCAGGTAGGAGGGAGGATGGGACGAGGAGGACGGAGGGGGCGGTGGCCAACGAGGATCGAATAATAACAAACGGCGTAATACAAGCGCTCGAGGGTCCGCTCGGATTTCTTGGATCTTGCGCCGGGTCCCCGCCTGGCGCCGGGGAGGGTGACCCAGCGCAGATACAAGAAAGCGCGCCAGGGAGGGGTCCTGCCCAGATCCAGAAAATCCGCTTGGGCCCTCGAAAGTTCATTGTTTGCGCAGTTGTTTCTTGTTCTCCAGGTAGGGAGACGAGGCGGGGGTGGGGAGGAAGAGAGCGGGAGGAGGATGAGGGAGGTGGATGGGTTGGAGGAAGGTCCATGTGTGGGATAAGGAGGAGGGGGAGGAGGAGGAGGAGGAGGAGGAGGAGGAGGAGGCATCGTGGCGGGTAGAGAACGGGGAGGTGGGATGGTGGATGGTCGCAGCCTCCACGCAGGCGCGCTGCGCCTCCTTTCGTCCTGATTCTCCTTTCGTCCGCGCAAGCGCGCTGTGCCTAATCGGGACGGCCTGTACTCACTTCCTCATCCGATTTGCCAGGGCTTGCTGGTGAAACTGCGCATGCGGCAGCGTCCCGTCTTACGGACTATTAGCCAACATCGCTACCGATATACGTTTCAATGACGTGCCCGTTCCATTGGAACGCGGACATCGAGAAGTGACTGGAGGAGTTCTGACCAAATTGTACGCATGAGCGCTTGTCTTGCGTACGCTTCGACTGCACGCGCGAGCATACGGTGTGGACGGGAGGGGCCGCGGAAGCCTGCAGAAGCAACGCCGGCCCGCACGGCAGCTTTTTTTTGGCGCTGCGGCAAGCCGTGGGGGGCACGGAGGCGGGCCAGTCTCATTGGGCGACGAGATCCAACCTTGCGGAGGACGATCAATGGAGAGGACGCATGCTGTCAAATAATTTCCAGATGTCTAAAAGATGTTCCAACTACGTTTTAAATATGTCAGATTATCCCAGTGCGACCCTACCTAGGAGTTGGAGCCTCTAGGAAAACAACATTAGTAGCAGCAGCAATAGTGGATGCTGTGCTGCGCTATGCTCTGCTCTGCTCTGCTCTGCTCTGCTATGCTATGCTATGCTAATGCTATGCTATGTTATGCTATGCTATGCTATGCTGCGCAATGCTAGGCTAGGCTATACTATGCTATGTTATGCTATGCTATGCTGCGCTATGCTATGCTATGCTATGCTCTGCTTTTGCGTTGCCTTCGCTTTTGCCTTCACTTTTGCCTTTTCTTCTGCTTTTGCTTGGCACCCAGGGAGCGCAAATGGAGGAACCGCGCGTTTGCTTTTACCTTTGCTGTTGCTTTTGCTTGGGTCCCAGGGGACCAGGGGAACCGCCCGGGGCGGTTAGCACTGCCCAGCCTTTTAAGCCAACAGAGTAAGAACCTTTCTAGGCAGAGCCTAGGTAGGGAAAAACATGTTCAACATATTTTTTGAACATGTTTTACACATTTGAAACACATGTTTCATTCAATGATAGGAGTGTTAGAGTGTCCATTGTCGTGGCATCCACAACCATAACCATTCAACGAGCGCGTTCCACTACTCGGAAAGTGCCCATTCGCAAACGTCAGAAAAAAATACATGTTCGCCTAGACGCAGTGGATCGTGGATCTCTCTCGGCGGATCCTGGCCATGGGAGCAGCTACTTTGCGAGTCATAGAACGCGCTTGTCTAACCATGTCCACTGCCCCTGGCCAGGCACATTCTGGGCCCAGGATCGGTGCACATGCCTCCCTGGCCATGTCCGTCAGTATCGCATGACCGATCCCCATCCCCACCGGGCCGTGGTGTCTGAGCCCCACCCTCCCACCCCCCCAATTCCAGTTGGAGGTATACCCTGCGAAGCCCGAAGGGAACAGCTTGCGGGGCTCCGCTCTCCTCCTGGAGCACGGGTGCCCGGAGTGAGCATAGATTGACCATCCCCACCGTACCTACACAAAATGGTGCACCACCCGGCGCCCACGATATCGGAAGTCGTTTAATGATGTGTGTTTCTTGTTCCCCCCCACTTCCCCCCAAGAAGATTGGGGCGATGAGCTCGCAGAATGAGCATCGTTTGACCGACCCCAACGGTACATGAGCAAAATGGTGCACCTGGCGCCCACGACATCGATGCTTCCCAGGAGGGGTCCTAGCAGATGGGGTCGGAGGAATTTTGTTCGTCGAAGGTTCTGCTACCGTTGTGTGTTTGTGCGTTTTATACAAATGGTTGAGTAGACCACAGGGGATATCCACACAGCCTCGCTGTCTTCAAGGCTTTGCTATTGGCCGCCGCCCAGGGGGGAACAACAAACAAAAGAACATAGGGTAGAGGATCGCAGGATGGAGTTGGGTGGAGGATCGCAGGAGGGAGTTGGCAGGAGGGAATAGGCAGGAGGGAGGAGGCAGGAGGGAGGAGGAGGTGGAAGAGGAAAAGGAGGCGGAGGAAGAGGATGCAGGGAGGAGGGAGAGGGGAGGGAGGGAGGGAGCGAGGGAGGTAGGAGGCAGGAGGGAGGAGGCAGGAGGGAGGAGGTGGAGGAGGACGAGGAGGAGGAGGAGGAGGGAGAGGAAGACTAGGAATAACAATACATGTATTACTACGAGTAAGACTGCGAAACATAAGAAGAAGAGGAAGGATACAACTAGTAATAATGTTATCCAGCGTGGACCCCGTACAGTGTGTTTTTGTAGCAATAGATGTAGTACAGTAGATGTGGTGCAACATGTGTTGTGCAATCTGGGTGGTGCAACATATGTGATGCAATATGTGAAGTGGAATATGGGTCGTGCGCCATAATGTGCAACATATGTTGTACAGCATGTGCGGTGCCATATATGCGGTCCAGTATCTGTGGTGCAAGCTATGTGGTGGAGTCTACGTGGTGTAACCTATGTGGTGCAACATGGACGGTGCAATACATGTTGTGCAAGCTAGGTGGTGCAGTCGAAGTGGTGCAACGTATGTGGTACGATATTTGCGGTGTGATTGATTTGAACAAACGAGTTGACACATCCCGCGCTCTTGCAAACATCCCACCCACCCACCCGCAACTTAGTTTGCAAAATCTCTTAAGACCGTGACGGTGGGTACCAAATGGCACTTGGCAACGGCAGCGACGCCGACGATGACAGCGACAACGATGACGACGCCGCCGACAACGACTACGACGACACCGACGACGTCTCCAACGACTTCGACGACGACGACAACGACGACGACGACGACGACGACGACGACGACACCGACGACGCCGACGACGCCGACGACGACGACGACGACGATGACAACGACGACGACGATGACGTCGCCGACGACGACGACAACGACGACACCGACGACGACGCCGACGACGACGACGTCAACGACGCCGACGACGACGTCGACGACGACGATGACGACGACGACGGCGGCGACGACGACGCCGACGTCGACGACGACGAAGACGACGACGCCGACGCCGACGACGACGACGAAGACGACGACGACGTCGCCAACGAAGACGACGACGAGGGAGGAGGGAGAACGACGACGGCGACAACGACGACAACGACGACAACGACGAGGGAGGAGGGAGGACGGCGACTACGCGAACGACGAAGAAGGAGGAAGGACGGCGACACCGACGACGACTACGACGAGGGAGGAGGGAAGACGACGACGACGACAACGACGACGACGACGGCGACGAAATAGGAGGGACGACGACGAGACGCCGACGACGACGACGACGACGACGAGGGAGGAGGAGGAAGGACGACCACGGCGACAACGACGACGGAAACGACCACGACGCCAAAGAGGACGACGACGACGACGAACACGAGGAAAGACAGGATGACGTAGGCGACGACGGCGACGACGACGCGGGAGGAGGGAGGACGGCGACGACGACGACGACGACGACGACGACGCAAGAGCGTGCGCGCACGCTTTTGTTGAAAATCCGTGTTGCGAAACCTTGTGTTTTTGTATGTTTTTTGGGCACGATTTTGAAATCCTTCGGAAACCGATGCGTTTTGATGGATTTCGGCATACGCGCGCGACGACGCGCGCGTGTGCACTTCGTCCCTTTTTTGCAGAGGATTCTCGCGACGGCACACGCGCAAGGGCGTTCGACAGATTTCGACATGCGCGCGCGCGAAGCCCGTTTGGTAGCATTTTGTGAAAATCTTGAAAAACCGATGATTTTCTCAAGATTTCGCAAGAGCGCGCGCGTAAGCTTTTTTAGCAAATCAGTGTTGCGAAACCCTGCGTTTTGTATGGTTTTTTGGGGGGAAACTCGATTGCGAAGTCCTTCCGGCACCGAAGGTTTTTGAAGGATTCCGGCATGCGCGCGCGACGACGCGCGCGTGTGCACTTCGTCCTATGTTTTGCAAGGGATTCGTGAAACAAAATGTTATGTTAGAACAAACTATGTCCCCGCGTATCGTTTTTTACCAGGGAACCTCAGGGGGGCCGATACCGGTTCCCCTGGGACATTGTAATTTCATATTTAGGATGGACAAGTGGTCATAAGCATATATGCTTTACATATCTGAAAGGGGAACGGATAGCGCCGGGGGGGGAGAGTCTATTTCGTTTTTAGAAAAGAGAAAATATGTTGTGCAAGCTATGTGGTGCGATATGTGTGGTGCAACATTTGTGATACAATCTTTGCGGTGAAATCTGCGCGGTGCATCCTAGGGCGGCTATGATGTTGCCATGGAGCGGCGACGGCAGCAACATAGCTGCCAGACCGACAGACAGGCCCAGACAACGGGAGGCGGCGAGGCGGCGAGGGGGCGGCGACGGCGGCGACATGACCGCCAGACCGACAGGCGGGTCCAGACTACGGGCGGCGACGAGGCGGCGACGGGGCGGCGACGGAGGCAGCATAGCCGCCAGACCGACAAGCAGGCCATGTTCCTTCGTTACAAGTGGGAGCCTCCTAAGTGTAAGCACTGATTGGGGAACAAGAAGACGTGGGCGAGCAGGAGGAGGAGGAGGAGGAGGAGGAGGAGGAGAAGGAGGAGGAGGAGGAAGAGGGGGAGTAGGACAACAGGAGGTCGAGACACGTACTTCCTGCTGTGTGATCATGGGGCACGTGCCTTCGCCGTGGGGAAGTCCAGTGCACGCGGTGGGACGCGAGTGTCCTCGGCATCGTGAAGGCCACGGCCTGCTCGAGCCCATGTGTCCCCCCCTGGGAGGCGACCAGGCGGCTGCTGCTGCGGTGTGCGCCGCGAGAGGACCCCCTCGGGGCGCCGCGCGAGCCGCCGGCGTGGTCGCCGAGGCCAGTCCGCCACACGAAGCTTCCTTCCCCATCCTCTTCCTCCTCTCCCTCCTCTTCTCCCCCATCCTCTTCTCCTTCCCTTCTCCCCCTCCTCTCCCTCCTCTTCTTCTCCCCTCCTCTTCTCTCCCCCCTCCCTCCTCCCCTTCTCTCCCTCCTCATCCTCCGCGCCCTCCTCTCGTTGGCTCAGGACTCGAAGCGGCTCCCAGCGCTGCAGCAATCCTTTGTGCTTGCTCGGGGGCCTCTTCTCCGAGGTCAAAGCTGGGAGTCTGCCCTCCCCTCCGCTCTTTTCGTCGTTTTGTGCCTTCTATGATAACACATCCGC
Source organism: Prorocentrum cordatum (assembly GCA_963575745.1). Taxonomy (NCBI): domain Eukaryota; class Dinophyceae; order Prorocentrales; family Prorocentraceae; genus Prorocentrum; species Prorocentrum cordatum. Next base: position 1,296,145 of record CAUYUJ010022281.1, on the reverse strand, counting down.
TTCCCAGGGAACGCTGGGCCAGTCGTCATCGCCCTCCTCCTCCTCCTCGTCCTCTCCTCCTCCTCCTCCTCCTCCTTCCTCCTCCTCCTCCTCCTCTCCTCCTCCTCCTCCTCCTCCTCCTCCTCCTCCTCCTCCCCCTGTTTCTCGAGCTTCGAGCCTCGATCCACGAACCCGACCCTCGTAAGGCAAGGCGACCCCCCCCCCCGACCCCTCCTGCCCGTCCCCTCCTCTTCCTCCGCTCGGAGCTCGGAGCTGCGGACTGCTCTGGCTCGTCGGAGCCTGGAGCCATCGCCCCCCCCCCTAGCGCCGCCATGCTTCCGCGGGCTGGGGCCAGGTGCAAACGCGGGCCGCTTGCGGCCGCCAGATGACGGGAGGGGGGACCCCGGAGGGAGACCGACCAGGGGACGACGCGAGGGGGACGACACCAGGGGGAGGAGCCCGAAGGCGCAGCAGGCCCGACAGAGTCCTCATCCGCTCCCTCCTCCTCCTCCTCCTCCTCCTCCTCCTCCTCCTCCTCCTCCTCCTCCTCCTGCGAGGGTGCCTGACTCCGCGTCGTCGTCATGCGGGTGGGCGGCCAGTCCGCGTGTTGCGACCCCTCGCATGAGCTCCCTCCCCAATCATCTACAACGCCCATAACATGTCGCATCACACTCACCGCAGCCAGCTTCGCGTTGCATTGCCCGCACGTGCATTTAAGCAGAACACGCGAGTGCAGGGTTTGTGGCGATCGCTCGTGTTAAACAAGAGCTGGGACAGGCGGTTGCCCCGATGTCTCTGCGACCGTTGGGGTGAGGCCCTGTAAGCAACAGTGGTAGCGCCTTGGCTCGCAGACTTGCTGCGGGTTGAAACATAGCTCGCGGACAGAGGACGGGTTGCCTCAACCTTGTCACCGATCTTTTGGGGCGTTGCTTGTCTCAAGGCCTTGCGTAGCCAGGAGAATATGATGTCAACGCACGGTGTGTCACCGCACCGAGTGGGGATCGCTATGACCTTGCTCCCGCCCTTGCTCCAGCGCCCCCATCCCCCTCCTCACTCCTTCTCACTCATCTGTCCTTCCTCATATGCCCTTTTTTCTCCATCCTTACTCTTTCTTCCTCATCGCCCCTCCCTCCTCATCGCTCCTCCCTTCTCGTCGTTCCTCTATCCTCCTCCTCTCCTCCTCCTCCTCCTCCTCCTCCTCCTCCTCCTCCTACTTCCTCTCCTCCTCCTCCTCCTCCTCCTCCTCCTCCTCCTCCTTCCTCTCTTCCTCCTCCTTCCTCTCCTCCTCCTCCTCCTCCTCCTCCTTATTATTCTCATCTTCCTCAGCTTACACGGTATGGCATCAAACCATTGTACATCAGAGTGCTGACTGTTGTCTACAAGAGCGCGTTGCGTGAAAAGTCTATGCCGCCGCGTGGGGGCAGACAGTTCTTGCACGAGTCGCGCGTCTTCAGAAACAGGTTATGGTGGGAGTTTGGCAAGCATGAACATTATCCCGAGCGTCGCCGTGTCAATTCGGTCCACGCATGCCCTGGTACATTTGCCTTATGGGAAGACGTGTTTTGTTCGTTCTTGGGTCCTAAATGGAGGTCCAGGCGAACGGTCGACGTCCCGGCAAGATTGGATGAGTGAGTTCCCCTCGTTCGCTCCGTCGCGTGGGATCTCCCCAACATCGGCAGAGCTTCGGTGATCGATTCTGGGCCCGCTCCACCAGCAGCCAAACGCCTCCAGGTGAAGCGGTACACCTTGGACGAGCTTCCTTCTTCACATGCGATGCCTAATTTCACGTACCAGGATTTCCAGTGGGACTGTGAGGCTGGGCTCTTCGTGATTGCATGCGATTTAAACCAGTGGTCGAGATTATGATGGGCTACACTTCGCCCCTTTCGAGTGTCTAGCACCATGTGCCAGCACTTCTGGGTATCTGATCGACTTGCCCAGCTACTGGCACTGGGGCCCTATCCGCATCAAGCATGGATGGACCCCTTGGTCTGGAAGAGACGCGAATTGAACCAGCGCGCCGACCACCTCGTCAGCACAACCATGGACATGGGAACGTCATGGCAACATGTTGAACCACTGGATCCGGATTTCAAGCTGGAGGACGCGAACGTGGAGGTCCATTGCGACGGAGGGGGGAGAGGGTCTGCCTGCTCAGCGTCCGTCTGGGTGATGGAAGCGCATTGGTATAGGCACGGGGAACGGACTACCAGAGTAGTCGCAATGGCTGGAACATGCCATGAAATTGCAGTATCTTCTTTTGCCGCCGAGCTGATCGCAGTTGACTCGTGCGTGAGATTTCTTGCACAGGCTTGCGGCTCCACTTAGCACGTGCGTTCTGCTAGCCAGACAGGGCTTCAAGCTGTGCGGAAGGAAGGAAGGAGGGAAGGAGGAGAGGGAGGGTGAGAAAGGATAATGCTCTTACTACAATCAGACAAGTACTTGTGTCTTCAGTGCTCTCGGGACACTCCTCGTTGCGTGTGCTGCATGCGGCATCGATCGTACCTTGTGATGCGGGCCGGTGCTCTGCCGACCAAGGGTGTGTCACGGGCCCGTTCGCGCCCAGATTTCGGGGATGTCTCCAACGGTCCGCAGGGGGTGCAGGTGTGTCTTTTCAGAGCCGCACGGCCCTTGCTGGCCACTGTGGTTTGATTTTGGGTCTGTTCTGGGCCCTACCCAGGGCTTGCCCTGGCTGGTGGGGGGGGGCAGTGCAGCTGAGCCCGGGTGCCAGGGTCGCCCGGGGCAGCTTCTGGGCAACAAGGGCTCCCAGGAGGGCGCGAAGTTATTCGCGCTTCGCGCTTCGCGGTCCTCGTTCCTTCTCCCCCTCCTCCTCGTCCTCCTAATCTCCCTTTGGGGGGGCGGCGCGAGAGCGCGAAGTTATTCGCGCTTCGCGCTTCGCGCAGCGCGAAGCGCGAACTTAGGAGCCCTTGGGGCAACCTCGACAACCCCGACGGCGGCGCCGGGGAGGTTCTGGGGAGGGGTTGCCGTCCAAAGAGTTGGGTGTGCCCCGTGGCCCACGGAGGCTCTGTCCCGTTTCACTTCAGACATCCTCGGAAACCCAAGCTCCGAGATGCCTGACTTGATCTGCTCTGGCCCGTTTCGCCTGAACCGTCCTCACAACTCTGGGTTCCAAGATGGAGTTCGTGAGATATTGAGGCCGGTTTCGCTTGAGACATCCTCTGAACCCAAGGCTCTGATATGCGCTTACTTGAGGTCCGTAGCCATTTTGGCTCAAGTTTATTTGGGCTCGAGGGCGAACAAGTTGTGTTACTCGTTCCGGGAGGTTAATATGTCAGCTTGGTCGGCCAGATGCCTCTCATCACCGAGGCCGATCCCCCGCTGAATGCTGACGATTGGTTTCGCCTCTTCGAGCCCGACGAAGACGATGGGACGATGCAGCTCATCATTGATTGGACGATACCTCTCTCCATTGAGAAAGAAAATAATAATAATGCTCTTGAATGCCTGCAGAGCGAAGCTGAACTACAGTTTGGCAAACGCATGCTCGCGAAACAGGATAACAAGGCTGTCTTGTATGTGCACGGTCATTGCGGTGGGGGTGCAGAGCCGATGTGCTGTCGCATGAATCCGGACCAATTTCGCAGAGAGGTCAAGGCTTACAAAGAGAAGCGTGTCACCATCACTGGTTGCAGAACTAATGGGTTTCTTGACCGATGTGAGCAGTGGACAGAGTCAGGACTGCACCCAAGCAATCGGGAAAGAATGTCAAGGGATTCGGCCACCTGGTGCTTATTACGCAGCAAGGTGTCCTTGAGTGCGAATAATACCGTCCTAAATTAGAGAAGGCATAGTTAGGAAAGGAAATCAGGGCAATTCGCTAAGTGCTATCGACGAGGTATCCATTTGAAAAAAAGGACAACCAAAACATCGAAGTTTGGAGAGGTGAAGGACCAACACAATGTGTGCGATCTAGTGATGATACTCTAGGGGGCCTGATGGGCAAACAAAGGGGAGCGTTCTCAATGTTCGCATGGAGATATACATTGACAAGTTCAGCAACCTTTTCCCTGCGCGCAGTGGGGTTCCAGATGGTCGTAAGAAAGCCCTGTGAAGCATACACAGAGTATCTTTGCGTCTTGATTCCAACGCCCCTCTGTTGTCTCCCAAAGCAGCCATAGCGCTACAATGAAAACACATCTCCTGTACTCCATAGCCATTGCAGCACCCAGATTGCACCGCCCTGTGCGGGTATACCTCACATGACGGACCTCAGTGGTTTTTGAGTTAGGTTCTATTCGACGGACCTCATACGACTGTTCTATATTATTGAGCTCGTTCAACAGTTGTGTCCTCTTCCACGCTGGCCGCTTGAAGAATTCAGCTGACTTGAGGTGCTCTCGCTCGTTTCGCTTGGCCTCGCAACTCTAGGATCCAAGATACGGTTCGCGAGGTGCTCAGCTCCGTCTCACTTGAAACATCCTCGGATCCCTGGTTTCCGAGATGGCCTGACGTGAGATGCTCAGGCCCGTTTCGCTTGACACATCCTCGCTACTCTTTTCGCCTGAGACATCCTCGGAGCCCCAGGCTTCGAGATGCCCTGACTTGAGGTGCTCAGGCCTGTTTCGCCTGAGACATCCTCTGCACCCCTGGCTCCGAGATGCCCTGACTGTTTGGCCTGAGACGTCCTCACAACTCTGGGTTGAAGATGCGGCGCGCGAGGTGCTCCGGCCCCTTTCGCCGGGGACATCCTCGGAACCCCAGGGTCCGATGTGCCTTGACTAGAGGTTTTCTGACCCGCTTTGCTTGAGACACCCTCACGAATCACACCTGTGGGTTCCAAGATGCGGTTGGCGAGGTGCTCGGGCCCTTTCCGCCTGAGCCGTCCTCACAACTCTGGGTTCGAAGATGCGGTTCGCGAGGGCTCAAGCCTGTCTCGCTCGATACATCCTCGGAAGCCCGGGCTACTACGAGATGCACTGATTTGAGGTGCTCAGGCCCATTTCGCGGTTTGAGACATCCTCACAACTCTGGGTTCAAAGACGCGGTTCACGAGGTGCTCAGGCCCGTTTCGCTCGAGACATCTTTGGAACCCCAAGCTCCGACTGTGGCCTCCCTTGCTTCGTGAGCGAGGCTTGCATGTGCCGGCGAGGGCGGAGGGTCCGCGGCCTCCTCGCTGCCCCGCGCAGTGGGCGCGCGCCGCACTGCGCGGCATGCGCGTCAAGATTACGATGTTGCTTGACGTCGGAAGGTCACGTCCAGGGAGGTCTGACTGGGGTTGCCCCTGGTGCCAGGGGAAGATCAGTAGAGACTGACAGAACAAACGAGAAGTCGCCTTATCATTATCATCATCACCACCACCACCATCATCATCATCATCATCATCATCATCAGAATCGTCAGCATCGTCATCAGCATCAGCATCATCATCATCAGAATCGTCAGCATCGTCATCATCATCAGCATCAGCATCTCGTCGTTGTCGTCGTGGTCGTTGTCGTCATCGTCACCATCATCATCATCACCACATCACAATCACCACCTCCATCACAATCATCATCATCCTCATCATCATCGACGTCAATACCATCGTCATTATCATCAGCATCAGCATCAGCACATCATCATCATCATCATCATCATCATCATCATCATCATCATCATCATCATCATCGTCATCATCATCCTTCCCCTCCCCCTCCCCTTTCCCCTCACCTTCCCCCCTTGATCCCTTCGTGTCATACATAGCTTTTTCCTGCCGCACCCCCAGACGTGTTGGTAGGGCGGGCTGGGTTTTTTCCTGAGACTTCCTCGCCAGTTGTGTTCATGAAGCTTGAAATGTGTAACAGTTTCACGGATGTGGCTCTCGGGCCAGCGCCGCGCACCTTCGTTTTATACATTGCAGCTTCAAGGATGGAAGGTGGGTGGTTTTCAAAATGTGGCTCTCGCCTGAGCGCCGCGCCAATTCATCATACAAGTTCGCCACAGTTTCAAAGATGAATGGCGGTTCTTTTTCAATCACGTTGATTCGTTGAAGTCCCCGGAAGGGTGTTCTGGCAAGATTCAGGATTGTCTGGACGCAACAGTCGCATTGATTCGTGACGCTGATGTCCCAGAAATTGTGTTTGGCACGGCTCTGGATTGCCAGGACGCAACATTCATGTCGAGTCGCTGCGCTGAAGTCCCAGGGCACGAACAGGGATTCTCAGACGGTTGTCTTCCAATGGGGCATTTCTCGCAATGAGTAATACATTTTTGCACGGCCCTATGAACAGGGAACTTTGAGGGAGTGTATTTCGTAAATGCGTCTTGGGTTTACACTGGTCCTTCTCCTTCTCTTCCTCCTTCTTCTCCTCCTTCTCCCCTTCATCATCACCATCATCATCAGCAGCATCACCATCAGCAGCATCGTCATCAGCGTTATCATCATCATCACCACCATCATCATCATCATCATCATCATCCTCAGTCGCATCGTCGTCGTCATCATTATCATCAGCATCTGCATCTTCACCATCACCATCACCATCATCATCAGCATCATCATCAACATCAACATCAGCATCACCATCACCACCCTCATCATCATCCTCACCCTCACCCTCATCCTCATCATCATCATCCTCCTCGTCGTCGTCGTGGTCGTTGTTGCCATCATCATCACCATCACCACCACCACCATCATCATCCTCATCATCATCATCAGCAGCATCATCATCATCATCATCGTCACCGTCGTTAATGTCATCGTCATCATCGTCATCATCATCACCTTCCTTCCCCTCCCCCTCCCCTTTCCCCTCACCCTCCCCCCTTGATCCCTTCGTCTCATACATAACTTTTTCCTGTCGCACCCCCAGACGTGTCGGTAGGGCGGGCTGGGTTGTTTTCCTGCGACTTCCTCGCCAGTTGTGTTCATGACGCTTGAAGTGTGTTTCACGGATGTGGCTCTCGCGTCAGCGCCGCGCACATTCGTTTTATACATTGCAGCTTCAAGGATGGAAAGTGGGTGGTTTTCAAAATGTGATTCTCGCCTTAGCGCCGCGCCAATTTGTCATACACGTTCGCCACACTTTCAAAGATGAATGGCGGTTCTTTTTCAAAATGTGGTTCTTGCCGTGGCGCCTCGCACATTCGTTCGGAACGTTTGCAACAGTTTCAAAGGCTAGTATGGTCGAAGTTCCAGGAGTGGTGTCCTAGCACGATTTAGGAATGTCATGACGCATCAGTCACGTTGATTCGTTGTGTTGAAGTCCCAGGGAGGGTGTTCTGGCAAGATTCAGGACTGTCTGGACGCAACAGTCGCGTTGATTCGTGACGCTGATGTCCCAGAAATTGTGTTTTGGCACGGCTCTGGGTTGCCAGGACAACATTCATGTCGAGTCGCTGCGCTGAAGTCCCAGGGCACGAACAGGGATTCTCAGACGGTTGTCTTCCAACGGGGCATTTCTCGCAATGCATAATACATTTTGCACTACCCTATGAACAGGGAACTTTGAGGGAGGGTATTTCGTATGTGCGTCTTGGGTTTACACTGGTCCTTCTCCTTCTCTTCCTCCTCCTCTTCATCATCATCATCATCAGCAGCAGCAGCAGCATCATCACCATCACCATCACCATCACCATCAACATCAACATCATCATCATCATCATCATCATCATCACCATCACCATCACCATCACCATCACCATCACCATCACCATCAACATCAACATCATCATCATCATCATCATCATCATCATCATCATCATCATCATCATCATCATCATCATCATCATCATCACCATCGCCATCATCATCACCACCACCATCACCATCGCAATCATCATCATCAGCATCAGCATCATTATCATCACCACATCCTCATCATCATCATCACCACCACCATCATCATCATCATCATCACCACATCCTCATCATCATCACCACCACCACCACCATCATCATCATCATCATCATCATCATCATCATCATCATCGTCGTCACCCCCATCCCTCCGCCCCATCCTCCCTCCTCCTTCCTCTCCCCTCCGCCTCGCCCTCCTCCCTCTCCTTCCTTCCCTTTCCCCCTCCTTCATCCTTTCCTCCCTCTTCCCTCCCCCCTCCCTAGCCATGCGGGCTCGAGACATCTTGGCCCCAGCGACTGCACGGCTTCGCCTGCCTGGGCCCCCCCTTTCTCGGCGAGGCCCCGCTGCGGGATGCTGAACCAGGGCCGGGGCCCCTCGGCTCGTGGCGCCTCCCTCGTGGAGGCCGATGTGCAGGCCAGGGCGCCGCGGCGCACTCCAGCCACGGTTGCACGTCCTGGCAACTCCGCCGCGCTCTTGCTGGGAAGCAGGGGTGGACCTAAACGGTGCTTTGGCAGTTTCGCGGCCCGTTTTCGTTGCGACTTTGTTTTGCGGTCAAGGCGGATCGAGGACAAAACGAAGGAAAACGAAAACATAACGAAAACGAAGAAAATTGTTTTGGTCGAGCCCTGGCTGGGAAGTGCCGAAGCCGACTGCGGCGGCCGCGCCTGCCTGCTGCTGCCCACGAAGCTCCTGCGCTGGCCGCTGCGCTGCTCCGCCTCGGCGACGAGGAGGGCGCGGCGGCGCCGACGCTGTCGCCCCGTGGCACGGCGCGCTGCGGAGGCGCCTCCCGCTGGTGGTGCACAGCACGCGGGCGCTGAAGCGGCCAACGGCGCCATGGAGGAGGACGAGCTGCCCGACGACTCGTGGGTTGACGGCGCCGCCCCGTTCAAAGGCTAGCACGGTCGAAGTTCCAGGGGTGTCCTGACACGATTTAGGAATGTCATGACGCATCAGTCACGTTGATTCGTTGTGTTGAGGTCCCAGGGAGCGTGTTCTGGCAAGATTCGGGACTGTCCGGCGCCGCCCCGTTGGCCGCGGTGGCCCTTCCTGCGCGGGCTGCTCGGCCCGCAGCTGCGCCTCCCGATGCGCTGCGCGCGGCGCCGTCGGAGGCCGAGGAGGGGCGCGCGGCCCTCGCTGCGCAGTGCCTCGCGCGGCTTCGCACCGGAGCCGCCGGCACCAGGGCTCGTCGCCGCGGTGCCGACCGGAGCGCTACGCGCGCTCGCCGCGGAGCCCGCTGACGCTGAGAGAAGGCCAGTGTTAAGTCGGGCGTGTCCCCCTACAGGGGGAACATTCAAAAATAGTCAAAAATAGTCTGGGGACGATGTTTTGACTATTCTTGAGCATTTGGGGGCATTTTTTGAGTATTTTTTATTCTTCGCCCGAAATTCCCCCGTAGGGGGACACGCCCGACTCAAGGCCAGTGCCGGTAATGGGAGGGGGAGGCAGCGGGGACGGCGGCGATAATGCCTGCGCAGGCCAGAGATATCATGGCCGCCTCTGCTCCAGCCCCTCGGGTGGCGAGCAAATTGTCTGCGTGGTGTCTCTCGCCTTTTTTGGGGGGGCGTCGCGTGCGCACTGTCGTCCTGTGCTCTGGCCCCGCGGGTGGCGAGCTAATTTTCGGCCAGTTGTGTGCGTAGCCCCCAGGGCTGATGATGAGGTGATCTGCCCGCCGTGTTGCGCGCCCCTCTTCGTGGTGCGCGCTCTCCGGCCATCGGCTGTCCTCGTGTTCTCGTGGTGGCTGTCTTTTTCGTATTCGCCGACTCGGAAAAGCTCGTCGCGACGAGTAGTTCGGGTGGCTGCCGCCATTTCCGTCTGACCCTCCCCTCGCGTGCGGTGCTGTGCCATGTGTGGGGCCACCGTGTCGGTGAGGCCGAGTTTTCAGGTTTTCTCGAGTGCCGCGCTGTGCCACAGCCGAGCCTTGTCAGAGCCCAAACGCGTTTACACGGCGGCAAATCGTGGTGGACGGGAGGAAGAGGTAAGGGTGGGTGGCCATGGTCTTTCGCTCTCTTCGCCTCCAGTCAAAGCCTCGTCAGACGTAGCATGTTTCACACGGTCGTCATCATCATCATCATCATCATCATCATCATCATCATCAGCATCAGCATCAGCATCAGCATCATCATCATAATTCGGCGGCGAACGAGGGGGGGAAGTGAGAAGTAGAAGGCTTTCTCAGAAGGCGGGGGGACTTTTCAGAAACCCTCGCGCCTTCTGAGAGGTGTTTCTGTCTTCGGAGAAGGCTTAGGAAACTTCTCAGAAGGCTGGGAGACCTCCGAACCTTCTGAAAAGGCATCATCATCATCAGCATCATAGTCATCATCATCATCATCATCATCATCATCATCATCACCATCATCACCGTCAGCACCATCATCAGAATCATCAGCAGCATCATCAGCATTATCATAATCATTACCGTCACCGTCATCGCCACCAACAGCATCTCCGTCATCACCTACATCAGCATCATCCTCTTCATTATCGTCAGCACCACCATCATCATCATCATCAGCAGCAGCAGCATCATAGCGCTGCCGTTGTGCTGAAATTATTCTTGCAGCGCGGCGTCCGTTCTACCTGCTCGGGCGGGTGGGAAATCCCTGACAGGCCAACTCTGCGAAGCATGATGTCTTAGCCTCGAAGACGAGGTTCGATGACTTGGCCGCTCACGTCAGGTGGAGACGGTGCTGATGGATGGAAGTTGCGTCGCTATGTGAGCCGCTTTGGACGCGCAAGTCCGCTGACGTGACAAACGAGGAACACACCTCGTTCTACACATCCCTGTACAACGACTGGGAGTACAACTCGGCCGTGAAGCATTTCAGAGTGGAGGGCCACTTGCAGTTCCGTGCGCTGCTCGTCGTGCCGCGCTGGGCACCTTTTGACTGTTTCGCGTCCAAGAAAAAGCGCAACAATATCAAGCCGTACGTGCGACATGTCTTCATCATGGACGACTTGCGACGAGCCGGTGCAAGAGTGGCTCAATTTCGCGACGGGCTCGGTTGACTCCGAGGATTTGCGGCTGAACATCCCCCACGAGACCCTGCAGCCAAACAAGATCCTGCGCGCGATTAAAAGTAACGTCAAGAAATGCCCCGAGGTGTTCGCGGAGACTGCCAAGAAGAAGGATGATTACAAGAAGTTCAACAGGCAGTGTGGGAAGTACCTCATGCTCGGCGCGCACGAGGATTCCACCAACCGTGCCGCGCTACCATACCCCGGAGTCTCGAAATGAGACGATCAGCCTGAAGGAGTGCATCGGCCGCATGAAGGAGGGGAATAAGACATCTGTGACGTCACGGGGGAGAGCATCGCAGCGGCGTCGTCCTGGTCGTTCCTGAAAACGCTGTGCCAGAAGGGTCTCGAGGTGCTCTAATGCAGTCGCGCTTGGCTTAGTTGGTGCGGAGTGAACGGCGCCTTGAGATCAGCCTTCGAGGGGCCCGAGCGCCTTTCCCATCCTCGAGTCTCTTGGCCCTATGGGGGGGTCTGCGTTCAGGGGCCCAGTGCCATGGAGCCCCGCGTTCTCTATGTTGTACATGCTCGTATGGTGCGTTAGAACACACATGACTTGTTGACGGAAGGCTTGCGGTGGCCCACTGACCCGAGTTCCAGGACTTGAAATTCGTTGTTTTGCACGTGCACTTGCGCTGTCCAGATAGATCACATGGGATTGAATGGAAGAAATCACCACCATCGTCACCATCACCATCACCATCATCATCACCATCATCATCATCACCATCACCATCACCATCATCATCATCATCATCATCATCATCATCACCATCACCATCACCATCACCATCACCATCATCATCATCATCATCATCATCATCATCATCATCATCATCATCATCATCATCATCATCATCATCATCATCATCATCATCATCATCATCCTCTCCTCTTTCCTCGTTCCCCCGTTCCCGCGAGCGCGCAGGGTGGCGCCCCGCGCTGCCCCCTGGGCAGGCGCGGCGCGGCTGGGCACGCCGCCGCCGCGGCGGCCCGTTCCGATCGGCGTCGGGGCTGCCCGCAGGCCCGCGCCTGCGAGCGCAGGCCCGCGGAGGGAGGAAGGGGGGGAGGCAGGAGGACAGATTTTTGGATCGCGTGATCGTTGAGTACGGCGGCGTCGCAGTTCAGCAGAAGATCCCGGGACTCGAGAGCTATTCGGCTACGGGCGCCAAGCCAGCCAGGAAAGCACGCGTACATATGCAAGCAAGAACACGACGCAGAGGCAGGTGTGGTGTAGGCTAGTCAGTCAGTCAGTCAGTCAGAAGCTTTGCACCAGACGGTGCGCTAGCAGAGATGCGAACAATGCACTACTTACCTACATGTACCACGATCGCACGGCCGACGCCCAAGCTCGCACTGCACCGCCCTCCAGGCGGAAGTAATCAGCAAGGCGAGCGGCGGAGCCGGCCACACGCTGACAATTGTTCATCACCGTGTTGCCCCAATTCTGTCGGGGCCGGCCTCTCTTCGGCGGTCCTTCTGGCGATCGTACCTCAATGCTGCCAGGTTCAAACACACATGCGCACCAGTTCTGTGCTGGGGCTTCCCGCAAGTTCGCCTACGAAGAGCATCCGCTGTTTACAGATTCGCTATGCTTTGCTCGCTCAAAGGCCGCTGCTCCGCTATGCTCAAGACAGTGCTATCCGAGATTCTACTATAGTATGAATGTGGTACGCGGAACATCCTCCTTAGACGCTGGGCTTGAAGTGAGTCAATTCTCCGTCGCTCCGCCTGGTTCATGCATGTAGTAAACAAAGAATGCGTTAATTTAGAAACTACGCATGCGTTAAAGATACGCACCTTATGGTAGCGGATCAACGCAGCATGCGACCAGATTGCGCTCAACACGTTGAAATCTTACCTGGCCGCTCCGAGTCTACGGTTAAGCTCCGTGTTGCTCCGGCCATCTGCGGACAGCAACGCGCCTAGATATACCAAGTTGTTGGTATCTTTCACCGCCTCACCTGCTCCATCGACGAGATGAGCTCCGGTGCGAACGCGCATCACGTGGTGTAGGCTAGGAAGTGTTAAAACAGTGATGCCAGCACCATTACCAAAGATAAGAGTCTGTAGCTGCTAACCAGTCCCAGCGCGTGCCAAAGGCCTCGCCGTTGCTGGTAACGCCGATAACGATGATGATATCCATGTGTCGATAATGAAGGTGCCTGGGTGATGGAGGCGGCGATGGCCGCGATTGTCGACAACGATGACGTGCAGCGACGACGTTGATGAGGGTGATGCTGAGGAAGCGCGCGCGGACATCCAAGAACCTTGGCAAAGTTTCTGTGGACATACAAGTGTTTGTATACGTTCTCGACGGGCTACAGTTTACAATGCTTCGAACACAATCGTGCTTGGAAGGATTTCGACACGCTCGCGTTGCGGCGCGCGCGCGTGGCCCGCCTGGTACTATTCGATACGGATTTGCGCGCTGGGTGCACGCTGGATCAACGCGGATGCACCGCGTGGTGAGATGAGAATGCGGGCTTGGGGCGAGATTATTAGCCTGTTGCAGTCATATGGTTTCCCCATGGATTCAGCACACGCGCGCGGGCAGAACATTGGCAAGATATGTGATGAAAAGCCTAAGGGTCTCCGCCGTTTTAATGTTGAAATCCTTGCATCACTTCGGCGTGTGTGTGTGTGCTCGTGCGGACTCTGTGTGGGTTTTGTTTTGGCAGGGAGAAAGGAAACATGAGTTGCTGTGATAGACGAGTGCGCGAGTATATGGTAATCTTTGACAAGAACCGGTTCGGCTGGGATGATACAAATTCATATGGGAAATGAGCGATGCATCATAATCATAATCCGCAGTGTCCCAGGGGGGGCCGATCAGTCCAGGGGGGAGAGGGTGGTAGAGTTCATTCTTCTTTTGAACAGAAAATCCACGTGGTGCAAGTTGTGTGGTGCAAAGTAATGATGCAAAACAGTGCAATCCAAAGCCGATCAATGCAAAGCAACGCAAAGCAATGCACAGGAATGCAATGCAGACCAGTGCAAAGCAATACAATGCGATGCGATGCAAAGTAATGCAAAGCAGTGTAAAACGTCGCAAAGCAATGCAAAACAATAAAGCAATGCAAAGCAATGCACGGCAATGCGATGCAATGCGATGCGACTGTAATGTGATTGCAGTTCAACGTGCTGCAAAGCAGACCAATGCAATGCAACGCAAATCAATGCAAATCAATGCAAAACAAATGCAGAGCAAGGCAAAGCAACGCAAAGCAATGCAACATATTACAGATCAATGCGAAGCAATGCAGAGCATGGCAAAGTAACGCAACGTAGCGCAAAATAATGCAGAGCAGTGCAATGCAATACAGTGCAGAGCAGTCCAGAGCAATCCAGAGCGGTGCAGAGCAGTGACGTGCAATGCACCCGCAATGCACGGCCGCAGCGGGCGGCGACGGGATGCAGAGCAGTGCAGAGCAGTGCACGTGGAGTGCGGCTGCAGTGCGCGGCGGCGACGGGCGGGCACCAGCCCGCCGGATCGACAACGGGGCCCACTTGTCGGCGGCGGCGGCGGCGGCGACGGGCGGCCCCAAGCCGGCCAGACCGAGCACCGGGCCCAGCTGTTTACAAGGGGTTCTCTTGTAAGAAATTGGGCCCGAGTAAGGGGTTCTCTGACAAGAGAACTTATAACAGAAACTCTCATGAAATATTCTCTTGTAAGGGTCTCTCGTACGAGAGATTATCTTAGGGGTTCTTACTTCAAGTAAGAACCCCTAAGCGCAAGCACCGTCTGGTGAAAATCGCTGCAGGGACCCACGAAGAGGGAACTTGGAGGGAGGGTGATTGTAACATCGTTGACGCGCCTTGGGCTTACATTGGTCCTCCTCCTCCGCCTCCTCCACTCTCCTCCTCGTCTTCCTATCTCCTGCTCGTCGTCCTCCTCCTCTCCCTCCCAATTATCCCCATGCTCCTCTTTTTCTTTAATTTCTTCCTCGCTCCTCCCTCCTCCTCCTCGTTCTTCTCACTCGTCCTTCTCGCTCATCATTCTCCCTCCTCCTCCTCCTTCTCCTCCTCCTCCTTCTCCCTCTCGCTCCACATCCTCCTCGTACTTCCTCCCCTTCCTGCTTATCCTCCTTCCTTCTTCCCCCCTCCCTCTTTGCCTCCCCCCTCATACTCAAGTGTCCTCCTCCTCCTCCTCCTCCTCGCTCCTCACCTCTCCCCCTCCCCCTCCCCGCTCTTCCCCCCATCCGTCCTCACTCCGTCTCTCCTTCTCGTCCTCCTCTTCCCTCCCTCTTTCCCCGAGTGTGGTTCCCACCAGTGTCAGCGATCCAGATTCGCTGCAGTCCGTAATATAGACATGCCGCCCAGCGAAGCGAACTAGTAGATTGTACCCGATTATTCTTCGCCGAGGGTCTTGCTTGCTTGCCTCCCTCCTTCTCTTCTCCTCCCTCCCTCCTCGCCTCCTCCTCGCCTCCTCCTCCTCCTCCTCCTCCTCGCCCCTCCTCCTCCTGCTCCTCCTCCTCCGCACGCTCGACTCCTGCTCCTCCTCCTCCTCCTCCTCCTCCTCCTCCTCCTCCTCCTCCTCCTCCTCCTCCTCCTCCTGCGAGGCCCGGCTGCGGGCACGCTCCCGGCCGCGCGGAGCATGACGCCGCTGCGGGCGGGCCGCGGGGGAAGCTCGCCCCCTCCCCCCCCCGTTCCCGCGGACGTCTCGGGGTGGCGAGGCGGAGGTGGCGGGAGGGGGGGGAGGGGTGCCCGACGGCATCTCGGCACGCGGAGGAGGAAAAAGAACAGGGGGAGGGGGGGGGAGGGAGGATCGGAGGGAGGAGGGATCGGAGGGAGGAGGGAGGTGGCGGAGGGAGGAGGGAGGGAGGATCGGATCGGATCGGCCTTCCACGAAAGCCAGGCGCATGACCTGGACAGCTGGGGGGTGGGCGGGGCGCTATGTATAGCTACACAGCCCACAGGGAGGGGGTGGAGGGCGGAGGGAGGGAGGGAGGGACCCACTCGGGTGCCCCCTTGCCTGGGGGAGGGAAAGAGGGAGGGAGGGAGAGTGAGAGGGATGCGGAGGAGGAGGAGGAGGAGGAGGAGGACCAGAGTGAATCCAAGATGCGTCAAGGACGTTGCAAAACACCCTCCCGTTCCAATACGTCCCAAGTCCCCTCACAAGCCTTCTTTTTCAGACCCTTGTCAGACCGAAAAGAACCCTTTGAATCACCAGCATCCCATTTACTTGCCATTCAGGCGTAAGCCCCCGCTTGATAAGGGAGTTGTATTCTGTCCTTCTAGCGAATAGTGCGGAATGTGAAAGGATATGATCGTACAGCTCTACGAGGTGCCTTGCAACATCTTGGTTTGAAAAAAAGACCTCCCACCACCTGTGTAACTGTTGCACTGGCTTACGTGTGTGGCCATGAACCTCGAGGGAGTATATGGCAGTATCCAGCGGTGGCGCCGTTTTGAAAGGTAAATAAACGCTCTCTATCCGTGCAGCTGATACATAAGATGATCAAGCCTCGTTGAAGAAGTATTGAGCGATAATTCTATCTGAAGAAAAGAGCAGTCCTACATCATGTATATGTTGCGAGTTTGTGAGGCCAGTATGCGCGGCGCTAATGGGATAACCTCACTTTGAAAAAGGACCGCTCTCGATCCGCGTAAGTGGGGCAAGCGTTGAAGCATGGAATGTCCGCTGCGCAACGGCGAGAGCTCAATTGTCACACCGATCCCCTCCGCCAACTGAAGCAAGCCTTTAAGATGAATCTGCGAGGTGTTAAGACGAGAGCACTAGTTTGAAAAGAGTCCCCTCAATCCTGGTACCTGTTGCATTTTTTGGGAGACGAACGTGCGTGACGCTGAGGCGAGAGCCCCATTTTGAAAATGCCGACCCTCTATGTTTTTTTTACGTTGTAAGTTTTTGAGACGGATGTGCTCGGCTCCACGGCGATGGTCCCGTTTGAAACGACCCCCTTCCATCCTTGTATGTGGTGCATGCCTCGAAGACGAATGTGCGCTGCACCAAGGTGAGAGCCACATGTTGAAAACGATCCCCCTTCTATCCGTCCAACTGTAACAAATGTCGAATTGCATGATCACGTGGTGAGGAAGTCTCGGGCGACACGCCCAGCCCGCCCTACCGACACGTCCAGGGGCGTAACAGGGAGGAGTTCTCTAGCTGCCCACGGCAAGTCCCGCCACCATGCTCGGGTTGTGGGTATTGTGGGTATGAAGTCTATTGAATGTTCGTTGGGGTCTTGTGGGAGGCCTCTCGGGGGCCTCTTGGACGCAGTTTTGATGCCTCTCGGACGCCTCTTTTGGGCCTCATGGGGGCCTCTTGCGGCCTCTCGGGGGCCTCTAGGAGGGCCTCTTGGGACCTCCTGGGCGCCTCTTGGGGCTTCCTGTGGGCCTCTTGGAGCGGAAGGCTCGGATTTTCAGTTCGTGTTCCATCTCATTGGCCCCTTTTGGGGCCGTCTTGGGCGCCTCTTGGGCCGTCTTGGAGCGCTCTTGGAGGCCTCTTGGTCCTGGGGGTCTCTTGGGGCCTCTTGGGCTGTCTTAGAGTGTCGGAGCGCCGAAAAGGCGGGAACGCCAAAATCTTCCCAAAACCAGATGGAATTCAATGATTGTTGCGTCTTGGGGTTTGCTTGGGAGGCCTCTTGGAGCGCTTTGGAGGCCTCTTGGGCCATTTTGAAGCCATCTTGGTCGAGCGATCGTTCGGCAACTCGGTGTCCTCCTGGACCGTCTCAGGGGCTTCCTGATCTGTCATGGAAGCCTTGGAGTGCCCCAGGGAGGCGCCATGGCCGACCAGGGACTCCCCGGGAGTAGGGGTCGTGCAGTCAGGTGGGTGCCACCAGAGCGGGTGGGGGGCCCCTTAGAAGACCACAGAAACCTTGCCAGGCAGCTTTTGGCATTCTTCCACGCCTCAACGTGCTGCAAGCACGGGGGGGGGGATCTACCAGGGATCTACCAGGGAGAGGGATGGAGGAGGAGGAGGAGGAGGAGGAGGAGGAGGAGGAGGAGGAGGAGGGGAGAGGAGGAGGAGGAGGAGGATGAGGAGGGAGGAGGAGGAGGAGGAGGAGGAGGGAGGAGGGGGATGAGGAGGAGGAGGAGGAGGAGGAGGAGAAGGAGAAGGAGGCGGAGGAGGCGGAGGATTAGGAGGATTAGGAGGACACACTTATAATAATACGGATAGTAATAGTAGGAGTAGCAGTCATTATACGAGTAATAGTAGTAATAATAAAATACTGATGAGAATAAAAGCACTATTGATAATAATAAGAAGAATGATACTAATAATAAGAGTAATAGTAATAATACTAATAGTAATGATGAAAGTAAGAATAATAATAATAAGAAACATCAGAAGAACAATAATAATGACAATACTAAGAATAATAGTAATAAGAATCAGGGGGAGGAGTAGGAGGAGGAGAAGGAGGAGGAGGAGGAGGAGGCGCAGGAACAGGAGGACGAGGAGGAGGAATAACAATGATGATTGTAATACTCAGAACATTTGTAGTTTAAAGATGCACACGCACTCCGAGAGCGGAAATTCTACGCGTCGCACTCCGCCGCCGCGCGGCCTCGCAGGCGCGCGAGGCTCCCGACGCGTCGGGTCTCCTCTGACGCCTCCCCTTCATGAGGCGTGGCGGGAGGGCACCGGCCCACTCGTCCGCCTCCCTGGCGCCAGCAGCACCCCCCGCCCTCGGCCGCCGTGGCGTCGGCGCCGCTGCCAGCAGCCCCCGCACCTCGCGTGGTGGCCCGCCTCGCTTTCGGTGGGCGGCGGGCCGAGCCGCCGCATCGGCGCACGACGCGGCCGCCGCGCCAGCGCATCGCTCCCCGCCCTCGAGCTTCGATTTGGGGGCAGCGTCGAGCGATCGCCTCGATGCCTTCGATCCCTCACAGCTGGTGCTGGGGGAGGGGCGAGTGAAGCCAAGAGGTGGCGGAAGAGCAAGCGGGATGATGACGCCGATGAAGAATCGAAGATGGTGCACCGGCTGCTGCTCCTCCTGCCGCTCCTCGTCGTTGCTGTCGCCGCGCGCGCCGCCCGCTCGGCCACCTGGCACCGCCGAGGAGGCGCCGCGGCAGCCTCGGGCGTCGGCACAGTCGGCGTCGGCGCAGTCGGCGTCGGCGCAGCTGCGGTGCCAAGCTCGGCGATGGCCGCTCGGAGTAGCCCCTCCGCGGCCCGCCGCGAGGCCGCTGGCGGCGTGCGCCGCCGAGAGCTCCCCGCGTCCCGCGTCAGCGGCAGCCCGGGCGCCAGAGGGAGGGGGCCATGGCTGCCCTCGGGCGTTGCGCAATTGGGGGGGATCAATGCGTGGCGGGGTGAGGAAGGTGCACCTGCTGTGCCTTCAGTGGGGCACGAAGAAAGGTGAACTCGGTGCCCTCATCGCCCACTCGGCGCTGTGGGCACCGAGTGGCCCCAGCGCCCACTCGGCGCACTGGCGCGAGCGGGGGGTGGGCCACAGACCGAAGCGTCAGAGTGCACCCAAGCAGGAAAAGGGGCAGGCCAGAGAGGCAAGAAAAGGCGAGAATGCACAATTCGACGAGAGAAAACAGAACACGCGGTACGAGTCAGGCGAACTACCGTACACGAAGCCAGAAGCAGGCCTCATCGGTGACAAGGAGGGGGCGGAGGAAAGATGAGGCAGCACGGAGGAGGGAGGGGGGCCAGCTCCCCATCGAGGCGGATAGGGGGAGGAGCGGGGGGAGGGATGCTGCGGATGAGAGAGGAGGGGGGGAGGGAGGGGGGTGGGCGGAGCCTCGGGAGCGCGAAAGGAGGGGGTGGGAGGGCAGGGGAGGGGGGGGGGGCTTCTGACAGGGCAGGTGAGGGGGGGGGCTGGGGCCCCCAGGGCGCGCTCTCTCAACGTTCTGCGCCCTGCCCTCGGGGCTCCCCCTGGCGCTCTCCGGAGGTGCTCGCGCCGCCCCTTCGAGCGGGGACGCAAGACGCGGCCGTCCAGAGGAGCCAGGCGCGAGGGGGAGGATGAGGAGGAGGAGGAGGAGGAGGAGGAGGAGAAGGAGGAGGAGGAGGGAGGAGGAGAGGAGGAGCAGGAGCAGGAGCAGGAGCAGGAGCAGGAGCAGGAGCAGGAGCAGGAGCAGGAGCAGGAGTGAGAGCCAGAGCAGGAAAAGGGGGAGGAGAGGGATGAGGAGGAGGAGGAGGAGGAGGAGGAGGAGGAGGAGGAGGAGGAGGAGGAGGAGGAGGAGGAGTAGGAGGAGGAGGAGGAGGAGGAGGAGGAGGAGGAGGGGGCGGAGGAGCCCTGCTGAAAAGCAGTGAAAAATGACAAGCGGCACAAGCCCTCGGACAAGCTCAGCGTAAAGCACTTGTGAGCAAACACCAAGCCCATCTTCGCAAAGTTCGTCTCTCTGCTTCGTCGTCGTCACGCGCGATGCCACATATACTTCTGGTGATTAGGCAGCGTACGGCTGATGAGAGCCAGGCTTACGGAAGCTTGGAGTTTTGGCCGGGCACGGTTTGGCGATCCAGGCGATCCATTTCCCGACCAGAACGTACGCCTCGAAAGGCTGGTTTCCCGAGCCCTGGAACTCCGACTCGACGGGATTGGCCCGCAGAAACTCTCACCACTGTCCTGTGCCTCGGCATTGGCTGAACGGAAACCTCTTGCGGCTGCAGGTCCTGGCGGCGTCCCCCCGGAAGTCTACAGAGAGCTCCCGTACGTCATGTTCGTCAACTTCTGGGAGAGGTTCTGGGACAGCTACGCTAGCCACCAGTCCTGCAACGCCTCCAAACTGGAAGATCTGCGATTTTTGCGGCATCCCGAAGGGGCTCCGAGTTGGCGGCCTCGAGTAATTTCGCTGCATTGGAAAGCTTGGCTGCTGCCTCACATGTTACGTGTCACTACGATCATCCCCCAGGCCAGGACGAGTTGAAACCCTCGGGTTTCGAGCCGGCTTCAGATGCAAGGACCTTGAGGCAACAGTTCGTCAAACATTTCTTCACGGCTTAGTGTTGGAACAAGCCCTTGGTACGTTGGGCTAGTGATGTCGAGGTGGCCCACGACAGCATGGATCACCCGTCGATGCAGATCGCCCTATTGGACCAAGGTGTCCATCCCGATCTCGCTCGCGCTGTCCTCCAGGAGGTTTCTGGCATCGAGCGCACCATAGAATTTGATTTGGGCTGGCCGTTCGGAACAGTTCCCATCGGACCGTGGAGGAAAAACAAGAAGGCGTTGAGATTCCTGACGTCTCCAGTGGCATGGTTACCTCATTGGTGGCACCGGTCGTGGACAGCTGGGTGCAACGAGGCTTTTCAGACTTCGGCGAGGAATCCACTCTACTCGCGCACCTCGCTTGGGCCGACAATACGTTGAGATTCGCGACATCAGAGGGCCAGTTTGCGACCATGGTTGCCGACCTCACGCACGAGATCCAGAGATTCGGCGTATCTTGGAGGAGACACTCTTCGCTGGAGTATACGCGCCGCGGCCCCCTGGCACCATGTAGCCGAGCCGAAGACGCCACGCCGACCGCGCACAGCTCTTCTCTTCCACCTGTCCGTCGTAAATTGGGTACCATTTGCACGCGTCGACCGTGTGCTCATTCTGGGTACTGTTGTCGACCCCCGGGCGACGCGGAGGTCAGCTTTGAGCACCGCCTCGGCCAAAGAGAAACGTGTTTTTGGAAGCCTTGGAAACATCTCTCTGGACCAAGCCCCGTCCAAGATTGGCTCCATGCGTGGTTCGCTGCCCCAGCTTCGTCTGCACGGTGCGGTCCCTGGCATATATTGAAGAGTTTGCTGACGCGATTGCGTCGCTGGGAGTTTTGGCTTCTACGGAAATAATTTCGGCTACGACGTTGTCCGGACGAAGGGCGCACAGTTTACAACCGCAGGGCCATTTGCAAGTAATCCGCCACAGAACTTTGTCTGCCGTTTTCAACCAGGCGTGGAGGGGAAACACTTTTCGAGCGCCAAGTAGCAACCACTTGGCATTCGCATGGATTTGCTGGGCGGTTGTAGGTACAGGACTTTCGGGCAGGCGGCGCAACCAATTCCAGAAAACCAGCGCTGCACGCAGGGAGTGGTGCACGCAGGCATGGGCTGCCAGACGGAATGGGAGGACGTATTGTGCATCGCCTTCGGAGCGCAGTGGCGTTCCATTCGAGATTCATGAGCTGATTTTTCGGCATGGCGGGCGCTGTTTCCCCAATTTCTGGCCGCTGTTTGCTCCGAGTAGGGTCTACCTGCTCCGCGCCCTCCAGAAGACCGCGCGCGTGCGCAGCAGCCACGGAGCAAGTGCCCCAAGCTGGGCGAGCACGACCTGGACGAACGTACGGCGAAGGTTTCGAACCCGCCACGCTCTGGCAGCCGAGCAATTGTTGTACTTCCGTGGTGGGTTGTAAGCTACTCGCCGACAACACGAGCGGACGCGCGCCCTTGAAGAAGTCGGGCGTGCTCCCAGTATTCGAAAGGACGACCTCGAACATTTTAGACATCTCCACTAGCGGCTGGACGCCGCGCCCGCGCACTGCAGGCCTTGTAGTGTGGCATCGCCGTGAAAAAAACAAAATCGCTGATTTCGTGGTCAACCATACTGGATATTGGAGACAATTGCCATCGTGAATTTCCTCCGCCTTTGAGCGCATCCGGCCCACATAATGCAAAATACTAGACGCTTCGCGTATCCCCACCAGCCCATCCAGAAACGATGTCCAGGCGAGTTGAGGTTATCAGGGAAGTGTGGCAGCAAAGAGGAGGACGGCCGAACCGTGCAAAGGAGTGAGGTGGAGAAGGGGGGGTTGGATGGATGGATGAGGGAGTGGGAAGAAGGAGGATGAATAGAATGAGGAGGGAGCGGAGTAGGAGGAGGAGGAGGAGGAGGAGGAGGAGGAGGAAGAGAAGGAGTAGGAGCAGGAAAGAGGAACAGGAGGAGGAGGAGGAGGGCAAGCACAAGGGCCAGAGGTCTCTTGGATGCCTCTCGGAGTCTCTTGGAGCATCTCTTGGGCGA
This sequence comes from Prorocentrum cordatum, assembly GCA_963575745.1. Lineage (NCBI taxonomy): Eukaryota > Dinophyceae > Prorocentrales > Prorocentraceae > Prorocentrum > Prorocentrum cordatum. Next base: position 1,273,437 of record CAUYUJ010022281.1, on the reverse strand, counting down.
TTCTTGGTGGCCTCTTGGGACGTCTTGGGGGTCTCTTGGCGATCCTGGGGGGCTCTTCGGCGTCTTGGGTGCCTCGGGGGGGGCCTCTTGGGGCCGCTTAGGGTCTTCTTGGGGGCCTCCTGGGGGCCTCTTCGGGGCCTCGTGGGGCCATCTTGGGGCCATATTGGGACCTCTTGGGGCCTCCTGGGCGCTTCTTGGGGCCATCTAGGAGGAGATCGGTCAACGAAGGGGGGTCCCTCAATTAAGGTCCCTCCCAGGAGGCCAAAGTGGGGCCAACACCCTAGTAAAATCAATGATTTTGACTTCCTCGCCGAGGCCGTTTTGGACGCTCTAACTACCCGCGGCGCCCCCCGTCCAGGAGCGGAGATAAGAGAGATGTTTCTCCTTGAGCCCCGATGCGAATACGGGCACATACCTGTCTGTCTGTCTGCGAAGCTTACACCTTCAACTAGAACCCTAAAGCCAAGCCTTACTACCTGAAATCCTAGCTCCGGTTCCAGTGTCCCGAATTGAAGATAACAAAAAATAGGCTCCTTCAAATCGAGGGTGATTTACAAGCTCATAGCATTCTGGAAAATCAAATTCACTCGCATGCACAAGGCTTCTAGCCTCGAAAACCTTCAGAACAGATACTACACTGATCTAGGAACGGAGGGGAGGAGAGAGAGAGAGAGAGAGAGAAAGTCAAGCCTTGATGTAGTACATCCTCATGTACATCAGGCCGACGCACATGTACTGGTCGTAGACCCGACCGGCGTACATCTCTCAAACCATTCTGAAATATCATTCTGTGAATCCATGTCCATATCGTCGATACCATTCAGAAATATCACTCCGTGAACTCATATCCATATCATTGATACCATTCTGAAATATCACTCAGTGAACTCATATCCATATCGTCAATACCATTCTGAAATATCACTCCGTAAACTCATATCCATATCGTCAATACTTCATATCCAATAGATCAGTCTCGTCGAAGCTGGTCTGAGGTTCTATTACTGTCCGCATAGTGATGAACTTATTCTTGGGCATTGATATCTTCCAAATACCAGTCGTCATATGTATCATAAGTAATTTGAAGAGGCCGCACTTGGTGAGTCCATCTACCAGCATAATGTCCGTCGGGAGATGGAGGAAGTGTCGAATGCGACCTGATAAACGTTCCTCTCGCATTGATAGCACAGCCAGGCGAGAACCCTTGTCACTGGGCACGCCTTTGACTCCACAGCATAGCTGCCAGAAGTCCATGCAATCTGTGCAATGGTCCACTCGAATCTGATACAAGCTGCGATCGAAGATCTCCATCATGTCTGCTGCCTTATGTTGAACGTCCGAGCATGTGATAACTTCTGTCAGTCGAAGTGCGATGAACTGAGCGCTTTGATTAACCTTGTAGCCTGCATTGGTCTCTGCATGACATGTTGAGTGTGAAATACGCTTTGCCTTGCCTGACGCCAATGATAGAGTGTGACAACTACCACCAATCATGTAGGCGTCATCTGGATGAACCTGATCCTTCTTAACTCGTAGCTCATGCATGTGGTCCTCCATCAAACATACTGCCGTGCCCTCTTGAGGATAAGAGGTCTTGGTACCGCCATGACTTGCGTCGCCTATAGAAACCAACCGTACTGGATAACTGAGTGGTGCAAAATGAAGTCCTGCCATCTTCTTGTTGCGCTGCGCTCGATCTATGAGGAGGTTCGCCTGTTTGAGATGACCAATGTTGGCCTTGCGTACCTGTTGTTGCAACTGCACTACTTCACAGTAGATATCCTCCCGTGTCTGGCATAACCACAATAAACTGCAAAGCGCGCTCCTCAAGTCGTGCTGCTGCTGGTGGTTGCATTCCTTCTCCGTCTTGTCCTTCAGGGTCGGCTCAATGAAGATCTTCTTCAGCGAGTCCGTGAAGCTCTCCTGGTGGATGAACAAGTGCCTGGGCCGTAACTGCTCGTAGCTCATGCCCATGTGAGTGAACGGTAGTTGATGACGTTTGATTTTCCCAAAACGCTTCTCCATCTCAGCCAAGCTCCAATCTAGATAGGACGTCGTCGCCAAAACAATAATATCATCCACATGCACAGTCCAGACCATCATGATGGTGCCTTCCTTGATCCACATGAAGAAGTTGTCGTCGAACACTGACTGGATGCCTGATAGATCTTCCATCACGAATAATGATAACGCCAACTGCCATAGAAGTGGAGCGTCCACCGTGCCGTAGATGGGCTTCAACAGCTGGAGTAAAAAGAATGGTACCTCAAGCTCTGGAATCCTGATGTTGGACTTGGGATAGTCTCTGAAGTGCCGCCAAACATTGGCCGGTGGCTTGAGATATACCTTACGTTGTTCTCTGACTTCGATGCCCATGCGCTTAGCATTTCGACGCAGTGTCTCATAGGATAGTCCTTGCAAGAACGCTGTTGAGATGTCCCACGTCTCCAGGGTCAAGTCCTTCTCCAGTGAGAAGAGTGAGGCGATAATCCTTTGAGAAAGCCTGGAGGCCGTTGAGGAGTGCCTCATCACGTCGTTCTTCTGTGCGTCGAGGAAGCCCCTGCCGCAAAGGCGAGACTTGATGATCCAGGATGTTTCGTTCTTGTCATTGTAGACCTTCTTCCAACGTCTGACCCACGTAGCGTCGATGATGTTGCTGGTGTCCAGGCTGTTCTGGTGAACTGCGCGAAAGCACGAGTTGTCAATGAATGATCTAGCTTCGGCCCTGTCAGCTGACTCGACTTTGTCCCAACATGCGATAATATCTGCTTCCGTGAGAACGTCATCTGATTGGGCATATATAGCTTCACCAGTCAGGAGGTCAAAATAAAAGGTACGATCTTCTTTGAACGGTCCTGGTATGACCCAGTGTGATTCTGATGATGTCCAGATCGTCGTCTCACTCTGCATCCGTCGTAAGTTCTCTGAGACTTCCTGGGCCATGTCCATCATGATGTGCTGGTACTCGTCCAACTCCTCAGTAGCCATACATGCACTGATCAAGTGTCGGTCCTGAACATGAGCCATGCCGATCTGCTGATCACCGAAAACCGAGAAGCCTTCAAATAACTTCGGTATCTTCGTGTCCGTCAACGGTAGAGGTGAGGAAGGTACCGATTGTCCACCACTCGCGCATTCTTTGAGTGGTAGTGGCCTCTTGCCGGTGTCAGGAGGAGGTTCCGAGGTCGATCGAAGTCGAACTCTCTTACTGTCAGGAGAATGTGATGGTGACAGGTTCTGCCCAGGGATCCTGATGCCGTCGTCATGACTGAGATCGTGTTTCTTCGAGGTTTGTTGAGCCTTCTCTGGTGATACGTTCACCTCGTTGTGTTTCTTGGGCGAGTCGTGGTCAACCGTTGGTGCTGGTGATGCTGCGCCCTCAGGAGTTTCGTCATACTCAATCGTGCTCTTATCAGGAACGTGATCGTACTCGATGGTGTCTTTGTCAGCCTCAGGAGTGTCAATCCTCACGGGAGTCGGTTCCTTCTTACTGTGGATATTCGTAGTCTGTGCCGGTGAGCTCGTCTTAGCCGGACTGCTCGACGATGTCGGAGCTGCCACGGTGGACTCAGTCGGTGGCACTGCCGAAGTAGGAGTCTTGGATGAGGAATGAGATGGAGGATGAGAAGTAGGAGGCAATGAGGTCGTGGATGTTCGTGATCCTGCTGCCTGACTCGATGTACCAGGTGTGTTTCGCTGTCGAGGTGGTGACCTACTGAGCTCCCGTCGTTCAATCTTCTGCCGCCACGTCTTGGGAATGACAGTTGGCGCTGGAGCTGGTGCCTCGATAGGTGATGATGCCATCGGAGTAGGTGTCTGAGTCTTTGGTACTGGATGAGCTGGTGGTGGTGCCGGAGGTAATCCAGGAGATCCGCCAGTGCCGCCAATCTTTTCCATGCTGTGGTCGTCCACGTCGATGGGTACCATTTGATCCACCTCGGGTTCTCGAATCCGAATCCTCGAAGCCGCTGGAGGCGCAGGAGGTGCAGGCGGAAAAGGAGGTCGTGGTGGCATGAGTTGTGAGGGGCTGCTGATGCTGTCGCCTTCTTCTTGCCATGTCATGTCCCGATCGCTGATATCAAACCTCTCTGGACCCACTCGCACTGCAGGTGGAGCTGGAGGAGCTGGAGGCGGACCTGGAGGTCCATCCGTTGCTGGTTGAGCAATTCCGGGTGATGATGGGCTCGACGATGATCCAGGTTGAACCGCGGGAGCCGGTGCATCAGGTGGTGCTCCTCGGTCCTCTGGTGGGCTGTGAGGCCACTGAAGAGGAAGATCGATGTCTGGTGAGCCCTCGTCGGGATCGTAGCCGATGCTGCTGATGTCAGAGAGGTCTGGCAGGATGTACTTCTTGGTCTCGGCGTCTTCCGAAGCTGCGTTGAACGTGTAGAATACAATGCTGCATGCGTCGGTGTCCTTCATACCTGGGATCGTCTTCAGGATGTCAAGTACTTGCCTGCTGGGGTTGATGTCGCGCGTGACATACTGAGATCGATTGGTGCAGTCCCAGATTACTTGTCGACCGAATGATGCGCCGCTGATCTCGTAGAGTCGCCGAACGCACCTGCCGTATATGATGCCGTCGATCTTAATGCCCCACTTGTTCTCCGCACATTGTACTGCCTGCTGCCAGAGCTTAGGAGGGTTCTGAGATAGATCCGCTGGCGTCTGATGCTGACGACCATCCTTTCCGATAATATTGCCCATGATCTGAGGTTTGAACGGTATCGTGCCCTCAATGATGTCAAGCATGTCCACGTAGTCGTTCACCAAATATGCCATCTCTGAGGTGGTCATGTGCTGCTCCAAAACACTAGTGACCCAGCCGGTGAGTGGTTGATGCAGTCGTATGTGTCGTAGGGGTACGATGTACGGATAACCGTTCCAGACCACGATAGCGCCAGTCGTCTTCAGGTGGAGAAGCTCACAGGGTCCTCTCCAACCTTCTTGATCTTTCTTGTCGGGAGTGCGATAAAGATCCACTTGATCGCCAACCTTGATCTTCTCAGTGTCCAATCGTTGGGGTCTAGACCTGTTGGCAACCGCGATGCGCTCCTCAACAATCGCCTTCAGAACGTTCTGCTTCGATCGTAGTCTCATCCTGATGTTCGATTCAAAGGTGTCGGGCGAGATCTCGAGCGCACCTCTGGCGGATGTCACCGTAGAGGCCTGACCATCATAGAAGTCGCGGGGAGTAAATCCGAGCAACGCGTTGGTTGGAGTGCTGCCGCCGTAGTTGAGCAACAGGTTTTGTGACATGGTGGCTTCGTAGATCAGCGTCTCGTCAGAAATCTCAAGACCGTCTCGTTTAGCGTCCACTTTGTTTTTGAGTGCGATAGCCTTGGTCATACGAATATGACTTTCCACGAGACCGGTCGTCGTGTGCTGCCCCTGGTTCGGGTCCGTGCCTGCAAACTCGCGCTGAATCGAATATCTGTCTAGAGCTGTTCCCACCAAGTCACTTGTCAACGATCCTTCCTGATCCGAAACGAAACATTCCATTGGACCGAAGAATCTGATCCAATGCTCACAAAGTCCTCGTAAGTATTCCCCTCCAGTCTTCGAGCCTAGCTTGCCCGTCGTCTTGTAGCGAATGTGTTCGTCGACGAGAATGAGCCATATCTGATCCCAAAGAAAGAATAGGTCGCCCTGAACTCGCTCATTGAATCTCGTCGTGAGGTGTGCTCGGAAGGCTGGTCGATGTAGTGGGTGAGTGAACTTACGACAAGAACCACATAGATCAGTACAAATCCGAGGGGCCAATTTGATAATCTCTGGAGATGCCCCAAGTGCCGATAGTAGTCGTGCCATCTCGTCTGCTGTCGCATGCCAGAACTTAATGTGAAATCCCAACAAGAGAGCCAACCTTGCCTGCTCTGTGGCCGCCTCCTCGAGTTGATGTTTGAAACGCTGTAAATCGAAGTTGGGCTTGATGGCCAGCATTTTAGATGGGTCATCTTTCGAGATGCTGGGTTGGTCCGTGGTATCGTCCTCGCAACTCGCCTTGTCCTTCTTGACCTGCTCGGGTGGAGCCAGTCCTGGAGGTAGCTCAAGTGGAGCCTTCACCGCTGGTTCTGGCTGAGGTGGCTGTTGAGGTACTTCGCCTTGCTGTACTGCTCCTGGTTCTGGTGCTGATGCTGCTGGCGCTGGTGGTGCTGATGCCGATGGAGCGGATGAAGATCCTGGTTCTGCTGCCGGTGGGACTCTTTGAGGATCGAACCTGCAACCTTTCGCCCGAGTGTGTGGTCCAGTAGCCTTGTTGCCGTTCTTACACCGATCGCAGGTCCAATACGATAAGTCCAATGGGCTAGTGAGACCGCGCTCCAATCGACGAAGTATGTCCCTGAGGAGATTCTTGCATAGCTTCTCAGGATTCATTTTTGACTTAGTTGTCTGAGCACCGCCAACTAGCCAAGCATGAGGTCGCACACATCTGCATGTCTGTGCTGTCCGCTTGAGACGGAATGATGCTGCAAACTTCGTTCGTTTCTGGAAAGGGGTGCCATCTGAATCTTGAAGTCCATGTTGACATTGGTCGCATATGTTCTGATATAATCTGTCATCGTCCATTAGATCCTTGAGTGGTGATTCATCCCAAATACAGCTCTTGCTGGGATTCTCGATGATGTAGTCGGTCGAGTCATCCTTCAAGCGCTTGCACGTGTCGGCGATCCACTGTAGTGATGCCTTGTCCGTGATCCTCGCCAGAGCTTTCATCTTGGGGTCTGCCGTCGTGCTAGCCAATGACCAGGGTGTGCACTCTGGTGAGAAGAACTTCAACCAAACTCTCAAGGATTTGAAGAAAGTCTCGATGATCTGTTGATGTTCCATAAGATTCAAGTTCCAGCCGTGCCGCATGTCCGTTGGGAAGAGAGCCGATACTTCACTGCGATAGGCCCAGTAGCTAAGAGTGCCGCTGCCGCTGAAATGCTCCTGCATGTCCACGCTCGTGATTCCATTATCCCTCAGATGCTTGAGGAACTGAAGAGCATTTTTCGGGGTGATGACCGGCAGTTTGGTACGACTGTAGAACTTCTCAGGAACTCCTTGATAGTTCTTACGAAATCGCTCAAGCTGGGTATCATCAAGTCCATCTGCAAACTTATCGCCAGTGTATAGTGCTCCTTTGAATTGACCCCAAACCTTCCAGAACTGCTGAGTCTTTGTCAAGTGCTTCTTTCTGGTCATGTAGTCGGCCATGGGTGCTTCAGGAGGCGGTGGAGCTCCTGATGGTCCAACGTTCTCGGTGGCCAGAAAGTTGCCGAGGCCGTCGCCATTGGGGTTGATCTGCTGCTGGAGGTTCTGTATGCTGCTGGTCAAATTCTGGAGCTGACTGATGATCTCCTGCTTGTCGCCTGAAAGAGAATTGTTACCGGTGCCAGTGTCCAAGGGTGTAGCTTCTTGATGAAAGTCTGCTGTCGGTGATCTGGATGATGATGTTGATGGCTTGAAGCCAGTGAACCAGTTGACGTGATTCATGACGTGATCGTGTAGATACTGCTGGTCCACTTCTTCCTTCGTCGATACGTTGTCGATAGGTATGATGTAGTGTCCAGATTCTGTGAATAGTAGTCTGATGTATATCGGTGTAGGTTTCCGCTTGCCGTCCATCTGTGCCAGAGTCTGTGGAAACAATGCCAGGATGCCATCTCCATTCGGAAACACGTTGCTGAACATCACTGCTCGATACCTCATCGAGGTGGAGAGAGGAAGAAGACCAGGACAGAAACTGCCGTGATTCCCGATCATGTCGCCCGTGAAGGTGGCTCCCTTGAGAGCCGGAATCATGAGCGGTAGAACGATCTTGCCGATACCTGGAGTGGGTTTGCCATCAATGCCAGTGAACTTTGACTTCGTCGGTCGCGTCTCCATATCCATTCTGGGGATGATGTCTCGGTGATACTCTCTGACTGTGTCGGTGCCGATGATGCCTGATGCCGCTCCAGGGTCGTATAGTAGTCCATATCTTTTACGTCCTCTCACCATGTGGTAGCTGCTTGAGTCCAAGTCCTGTACTGGGTATTGACCTTGATCTGAGTTGCTCATGTCTCTGACAAGAAATTCTAGACCGCCAGGTACTATGCCACGTCGAACTGCTGGTGCGTCCTCCGATGGTTCTTGCTGAGTGGAGGCTTCTTCTTCATTCAGGAAACTCAAGCTTGGTGTCCAAGAGGCCTGCCTATCCGAGGAAGTAGGTCCGATCGGTGATGATCTCTTCGTGCTTGCCATTGGAGTTCTCGGTAAGTTGTCCACATCATAGGCATCCAGAAAACTCTTCGGTGGCGTGTTTGCTTCAGTCTCGTCAAGATCGTGTGATTGGGTGGTCTGCAGAGATGACCACGAAGATGCTGCTCCTCTGGATAGTGGGGTCTCGCCATCTTCGAAGTGCAGGAAGCCGTGATTGCCAATGTCCGTCTTGTGAACTCGCTGTGTCGAGGCCTGCACGTCCGCATCGGCATGATACCAACTTCCAGTATTATCGGAACCCCACCGGCTGTCTTCGTAGTCGTAGTACTCGTCGTCGTAGTCGTCCTCGTAGTGCTCTCGACGCTTGCCTTTACTTCTACCTTTTCCTTTTCTGCTCTTGCCACGTCCTTTGCTTCGACCACGAGATTTGCCATAGCCTTTACCACGATCGTAACTGCTCTTGCCCTTGCCGTTGTCGCGTCCTTTGCCCTTGCTCTTGTTCTTGTCCTTGCCGTGCGAGTCGTTCTGGTCCTTGTGAGCGTCCTTGTCCTTGTCCTTGCCAGCTGGGCAGTCCGCTGTGTTGTGCCACTTGGAACCGCATTTGCTGCAATTGCCGGGGTTATTCCTTTTGCCAGTACCTTTGTATGCATCTCCATCTTGATCATAAGAATCATCATACTCGTACTCTTCCTCGCCCCAGTACTCGTCCTCGTAGTAGTGCCAGTAGCCATGCCTATCATAATATCCGTCGTCATACTCTTCATATTCGTCGTCCGAGTCGACCCAGTAGCCGTCGTACTGCTCGGGGTTATTCTGAGCCTGGTTCTGCTTTGCGAGTCGAGAAAGAATTGCGTTGATCTCTCCATATCTGCTGAGGTCGCCGTCGATCTTGAGCTTGATGTCGTCGATCCGTTTGCTTGGTAAATCACAACCTGCCAACATGAGATAGCTCCTGCCCACGGCGTTGATGGTCAATCCTGCTTGATCATGAGCTTCATCGTACACGAGTTCGAAGTCTGATATATATTGGAGAAGATCCCGAGGTCCACGCTTATAACTGAAGAACTTCTCGAGGGATATGCCAACTGAATCCTGCTCATTGAGACCATACTCTGCTGAGAGCCATCGGGTGAATAATGATAATCCTGATGGCTGGGCTAGAATACCAAGATTGCCGTCTTCTGCGATCCGCGTGAGAGCGAAGGCGTTCTCGCCGACATACTCGATTCCATCACGTATCACTTTGAATCTCATGGCCTGCTTCAGTGCTCCACCTTGTAGGCGCTGTAGTACAAGTAGTGCCGCCACGCTCTCATCCTCGATATTCTTTGTCCTCCACCACAAACTCAACTTCTGAAGGTATTTCTTGATGCCATACTTCGCGATACCCGGTTTCCAACCGGGAGGTGTTTGACGCGTAGCTTCTTCAAGGGGTAGTTGTCCACCAATGAAGTCTCTAGCCATCTTGATGAACCGTATTCTTTATCAATGCTGTCCGTATTCTTTACCA
>CAUYUJ010022281.1:1238740-1258740 GCA_963575745.1 Prorocentrum cordatum | reverse complement strand
CATCTCAGTCTCTTGTATCGTCGTCCTCGATGGACCGCTCATAGTTCGCATCTTGGTACCCTGTTGGCGCGCCCCGGGTCGACCGAGAGTCAAACGGGAGTGGGCCAGGACGTAGCTGAATTATCTAGTTGCCTTCGGCGTATCCCGCCAGGTTGGCCTCTGTAGGACCTCTGGGATGCAAATTTGAAGGTTCGACCGAGAGTCGGACGGGAGTGGGCCAGGACGTAGCTGAAATATGCAGTTGTCCTCGGCGTATCCCGCCAAGTTGGCCTCTGCAGAAGCTCTGGGATGCATCTTTGAAGCTTGGACCGAGAGTCACACGGGAGTGGGCCAGAACGTAGCTGAAATATCTATTTTTTTCGGCGTATCCCACCAGATTGGCCTCTGTAGGACCGTTGGGATGCAGGTTTGAAGGTTCGACCGAGAGTCGGACGGGAGTGGGCCGGGACGTAGCTGAAATATGCAGATCGGACTGGAGTGGGCCGGGAAGTAGCTGAAATATGCAGTTGTCTTCGGCGTATGCTGCCAGATTGGCCTCCGTAGGACCTCTGGGATGCAGGTTTGAAGCTTCAAGAAGCGTCTAGGAGGTACTTTCTTCGGAACCTCTGGGAGCCTTTTGGGGCCCACTGGAGGCCTCTTGGAACAAGCGTTCTAGTTCCTTGGAGCGTTTCCTGGCGACTGTGGGGCTTCTTGAAAGCCTCCTGGGGGCCTCTTTCGCGCCTTTGGTGGCCTCTTGAGGGCCTCTTGGAGGCCTTTGCCGGCGTCTTGGGTGCCCCTGGGGCCTGTTTTGGGGCTCTTGGGGAGCTCTTGGGGCGGGAGGCGGAGGTAGTCGATCGCGGCTTCTCCCTCCGAGGCCACGATCCTCGTGAGGGGTGTCTGAAAATGGCCCTCCCCTGGAGTGCTCTGGGGGGACCTGACCGCGACCTGGCCGGGGTACTTTTCGTCCGGGGCCCCCAGGGGCCGCCCCGCGCGCGCGAGCTAGAAATACTGTCAACCAGTCACCGGAGATCTTAGCACGCCTCTGGCCCGTTGGGCCGGCGAATTGTGGTAGCAGGTGCACGACAGCTGCTCGAGGGTATCTTCGAAACCTTAGGAGTCATAGGAAGTGATCGATGCTTGCTTTCTTGGACCAGTGCCATGAAGTGTTGAAACGCGTGCGAGGCAGCATTGCTGTGCACTGGACTGGGGGAGACCCTAACTTTGCACAAAGCTATCACATATGATTCGGTGAAGTAAAGGTATATCTTAGCGGCGCGCCAGATAGTGTGTTGGCAAAGTTGCCGCTTTTGGACAAGCGTCCGAAGACCAAGTTCGGAACGCGGTCTTTGCGTACGGAAGTCTCCCAAACGGTTGTCCCGAATCTTGGCGGCGCAGCACCGGTTTTTCCTCTTCGTCAGAGCGAGCAGTTTGATAAACAAAAAAACATGCTGCCAGGGCGTTCCGCCGTGGGCTCCCGCAGTGGAGCTCTCCTGTAGGGCACGATCCGCGCGAAGGGTGTGCCAAGCGGAGCTCGCCCCCCCCCCCGTTCAAGGCACGCCCCCTGGGGCCACAGGTGGAGCTCCTTATCAAGGCAGGTTCGTGTCGTGCCGACGTTGGTGCTGGCTTTCGACACCGCGGGGATTGCTCAGCCTTGAGCGATCGGTCGTTTACAAACGTCCGATCGTTCACCATCGACCGATTTTGGGTCGCCGGCGGCATTCAACCTTGAACGCCCGCGCTGGGTTCGCCGCTGGTCGACACGACGCAAACCTACCGTATGGGGCCCGATCCGCGTGATGGGTACACTGCAATGGGCGGGGTCCACGTGCGAGGACGCCCACCGAGGCCGCAGGCGGAACTCGCGTAATTCGGCACACCCTCCTTGAGGATGATGCAGATGTGTTTCTTATTCGAACCTGCTTGTGACCCTCTGGTCCTGTCCTTGGTCCTTGCAGAAATCCACACATGCGGTACAGCCGTCTTCGAGCTTGCAAGCATACCAACAAACAGACATGACAAGCATTATGTTTGCATGGTGCCATGGTGTATGACCCCCTGCTTTCCTCGACCATATGAGCCTCACAAGTGGTTGACGCGCACCTCAATGTCGCCCCCATTCAAAGTGGAAGCAAAGCGGTGCGCGGTCTGGGCGGATGAGATTAGGAAGTCATGTCCCGCCACCTTGCCAGCGCAGCATTCGGCATGGCGACGCCTCGAGCATCGCCGAGAAGACCGTCACATTTGGCACTTTTCGTGTCTGTTCCATGTGAGTCCGTCTCTGATGTGGGTTACCTGTGCCGTCTTGGAGCTGTCTTGGGCTTCCGTGTGGCCCTCGTGGGATGTTCTTGCGACCCTTTTGGGTCGTTTTGAGGCTTTCTTGGGCCATCTTGTTGCCGTCTTGCGCCATTTTGGGGCCATCCTGGGCTGCCATTGGCCCCCCTTGGTCCGTCTTGGGGCCCTCCTGGTGCTGTCCTGGGCTTGGGGGCTTCTCGAGGCCCTCGTTGGGCTCCTCTGGCACCTCTTCGAGACTCCTCCAAGGCCCAGTGGGTGTCAACTTGAGCCCAGAGGCCCAGGAAGCCTGAACGAGCCAGGATCCCGAGGAGCCCCGCAGACTTGCAATCGCCACCACCCCCACCCCCAGCCCAACCCGAAGGCTTCACGTTGCCCTCCATTTCCGGGGGGGTGGGCGCCGGGGAACATTGAGGAAACACATCTAGAACCCATACAGGGTCTGCGGGTTGGGTTGGGTTGGAGGAGGAGGAGGAGGAGCAGGAGGAGGAAGAGGAGCAGGAGGAGGAGGAGGAGGTGGAGGAGGACGAGGAGGAAGAGGAGGAGGAGGAGGAGGCCCATACATCCCCAACCCGAAATTCGGGTCTTCGCGTTGGGTCGGGGTGGTCCGGTAGGTAGTCATGCAGGGACCTTGGCCTTCCAGGGGCGCCCCGCGGTCGTGCCATCTCGAGCGCCGCGCTCCCTCTCTCTCTCTCTCTCTGCGCAGGCCGCCCGGGCCAGGCGCACCACGAGGCTGGACCGAGGGCGTTTCGAAGTGCATCACGGCTGATGCCGAAGCCAGAGTTGAGGTGCCCAGAAGAGGAGAGGTCATGGCGCCAACATCGCAGAGGAGAGGTCATGTGCCCAGAAGAGGGGAGGAGAAGACTACAACAAATCCACGTGGAATCCGATTCGTTTTTTCGCTCGCCGTTTCGGGGTTTTGCATCGACAGAAATCCACGCAAAAATCCGCTGCAGCACGTCTGCAAGGTCGGCGCTGGGATGGGCCGAAGGGGACGGGATCCACCGCCCCCCGTGGCTTGCCACAGGGGAGCGCGGCGTGCTGGACCTCTGGTCGTGCTGGCTCCTTTGGAAGGTTTACCCATGGGGGTGTCGGCCGATCCCTCCGGCTATCCCGCAGGCTCGGTCAGCAGCACGCCGTGGGGTGGTGCTGCGGCCCTCCCCCCCGCGGGGCGCACCCCGAGGAGGCGAGGAGGGTCCCCCGCGCCGCGCCCCCCCGCCGCAGGGCTCCCGCGGCGGCAGCGCGGCCGTGCCTCCCGCGGCACGCGCGTCGAGCGCGGAGGGGCCGAGGGCTCGCAGCGCCTCGCCCTGCGTGCGGACCAGCCACCCCGCCGAGCGGATTGTCAGGGGCAACGGTCGAGGGGGGACGGGTTCTACCGATCCGACGAAGGCGTCTGTACACCGCCACCGTGCCAGGCCAGGGCCATCCTGGGCCCTAGGATGGTGTATAGACCCTCCTGGCCTCGGCCAGGAGGGCGTACACACCATGCCAGGGCCAGGATGGGCCTGGCTTGGCACGGTGGTGGTGTACAGACGCCTTCTGCGTAACCGACACGCCTGGGGGTGCGACAGGGAGGACTTGTTGATCAGGGAAAGGAGTAGAGAAGAAGGATGGACGCCGCCGGGAGGGGGAGCAGGAGGCGCATGCAGGAGGTGGGCGGACGAGAGGAGGCGGAAAGGGAGGATCAGGGACAACGTTAAAGGGGGATAGGCATAGGGGGGGAAGCATCGACCCCCAATCGCTTATTGATCGCCGATAGGGGTCTGATAGCCCCACCCCGCCCAGGAACGTGCGGATTCGCTATCGGGGGCCTATCGCCGCGGCGATGTAGCGCCGATCCCAGGTCGAGGTTTCTTCCCCTATGCCAGTCCCCCCCCTTATCGTTGCCTCTCAGAAGAGGGGAGGGCGGAGGAAGGGGGGGATGGCGGTGGGGAGAAATGACCCAGGAAGAGGGGGAGGCTGGGGAAGGAAGGAGCGAGGATCGGGAGGAAGGGCGATGAAGGGGGGAATAATGAGGAGGAAGCAGGGAGTAGGGGCGACGGAGGAGCGAGGAAAGAGAGAGAGAGAGATATAGAGAAAATGAGAGAGAGAGAGAGGCGAGAAGGCGAGCGGAGGGAGGAGGCGGCGATAAGAGCAGGGTGCCGCAGCATGCCGAGGGGCGGCGGAAGGGAGCAGGGGCACGAGTTTTGGCGGGGGACTATGCAGGGACAGGAGAGGTCAGCTTCTCATGGTGCTCATTCGATGGTACCATTAGTTTTGCTGTCTTGTTTATCCTATCTCTCTCTCACTCTCTCTCTCTCTCTCCTCTTTTGTCTCTCTCTCTCTCTCTAGTTGTCTCTCTCTCTCTGTCTATTTCTCTCTCTTTCTCTCTCTCTCTCTCCCCTCTCTCTCTTTGTATATCTCGCTCGTTCTTCTTCGTAGATTCCCCCTCTCTCTTTCCCTCTGCCTGACTCTCTCTCCCTCCCTTCCTCTCTCGACCCCCTTACATACATATACACATACATGTGCGTAAGCATATACATATACATTGAGGCGCTGGAGTAAGGAACACTTATGTTTCAAAAGGGGCTCGATCGTTCCTTAGGTTTGCATGCGTTCCGCTACCTTTTTGGCGGCGAGCCCCCTGGTGTTCCGTAAGATTTTGGACGCGCGGGTTCGTTTTGCCGTCACGGCGGCTGGTTTTAAGGAACGGGGCTCCAAGAGGAGCTCGGTTCCTTGCGCCTGCTCGACATGATGCGACGGCGGTTGCGTACAAGCCCGGCACCTCTCGGGCCCTCCCGTTCCTTGTGGGGCGCGCGTCGGAGTTTTCCCCCCCAATCCGCGTGCCAACGTAGGGGCATCAAGGTCCAGTTCCTCGCAGGAGCACCTCCCGTTCCTTAGGCTGCGCGGTTCGGAACTCATTGGCTCGACATGATGCAACGGTGGTCGCGTTAAGATCTAGTTCCTCTCTCGGGCCCTCCCATTCCTTGCGGTGCGCGCGTTGGAGTTTTCGCCCCCATCCGCATGTTCAGGTAGGGGCATCAAGGTCCAGTTCCTCGCAGGAACACCCCCCATTCCTTAGGCCACGCGGTTCGAAGCCCACTGCCTCGACATAGTGCAACGGTGGTCGCGTTGAGGCCCAGCTCCTCTCTCGGTCCCTCCCTTCCTTGCGGGGCACGGCGAGATCAGCCCCGCAAGATTTGACGGAGCGTCTTTCCAGTCGATTTGCGGTGGACCCTAGGTGGAAGCAGGCAAAGGAGGAGGGAGGAATGGAGGAGGGAGGAATGGAGGATGAAGAGGAGGATGAGGAGGAGGGAGGAATGGAGGAGGTGGAAGGGGGAGGGGGAGGAGGAGGAGGAGTAGGAAGAGGAGGAGGAGAAGTAGGAGGAGGAGGAGGAGGAGGAGGAGGAAGAGGAGGAGGAACGACGACGACAGTGGTCGACCATGATGGCTTTCGCGGACCTTTCCCTCCAGGGAGCCTCTTGGAGGCTTTTTGGACCCGTACCCTGTTGGGGCAATTCTTGGGTCGCTCTTGAGGCGCTATTTGGCGCTCTTGGTGCTGTCTTAGAGCTCTCTTGGGCCTGTCTTAAAGCCTCGAGGGCCTGCTTGGTGGTCACCTTGAGGCTTCGGCAGGCCATCGGAAATTGAAAGGCGATATGCCCATCGAGAGACGATGCCCACACGAGTGGCCCTGATCAGAAAACTGAGGGAGCACGCAGAGGAACCAAGGGCTTGCGAAACCGTCTTATTCGACGAGGGCTGAGGGTGAAACACCCATAGAAGCTGCGTCCTAGATTGATGAGATTGGATGTTGTTTTGTGTTCGCCAGATTGGATCTGATTGAGTCCTTCGCCAGATTGCCAGATTGGGCCCGCCAGATTGGCGCCAGATCGGCTTCGGATCGGAAACTTGCCACGTTAAGGTCCAGTCCCCCGCGCGAGCCCCTTGCGTTCTTTGCGCGGAAGGAGTTGGGGCTCGCGTGCGTAACCGAATCGGGAAGCGGTCACGCTAAGCCCCTGTCCCCCACGCGAGCCCTTTTTGCGTTCTTTGCGCATTGCGAGTTGGGGCTCGCGCGCGGAACCGGATCGGAAAGTGGCCACGTTAAGGCCCAATCCCCACGCAAGCCCTTGGCGTTCCTTGCGCGGTGCGAGTGTGGGTTCACGCGCGGAACCGAATCGGAAGATAGTCGCGTTAAAGCCAAATTCCTAGCCTGAGCCCGTGGCGTTCTTAAGGCTGCATTTTTGCTTTCGATTTTGGAACGGCAGGGGATGACGGGGCGGGCGTTCTGTGGTAGTTTGGCAGAGGGGGCGGGGGTCGAATCGCAAAAGCAGATCGTGGCGGAACGCCGCTCGAAAAAGGGTTCGGCAGTTCCTTCGGGTTTCATTCACTTTCTTGGGAAAAAACGGGGCGTCCTTCCTCGTCGATCGTTCCTTAACTTAGTGCTTCACTGTATACATATACACATGCATATACATATACAATAACATGCACATATACGTATACATTTACCTATGCACATACATATGCATATGCAAATACGTATACGCATGCATAGATCTATACATATACACATACACATATATATACATGTATATATATGTACACATACATATACCTATACGTATACGTATACGTTTACGTATACATATACATACTCACATACGGGCACACGCATACATACACACATATTTACACACATGCATACATACATACATACATACATACATACATACATACATACATACATACACACGCATGCATGCATGCATGCATACATACATACATACATACATACACACATACGTACGTACGTACGTACGTACGTACGTACATACATACATACATACATACATACATACATACATACATGCATGCATACATACATACATACACACACGCATTCATGCATGCATGCATACACACATACACACATACATACATACATACATACATACATACACATACATACATACAGACAGACAGACAGACAGACAGACAGACAGACAGACAGACAGACAGACAGACAGACATACGTACGTACGTACATACATACATACATACCGGGGGACGTGGCCGGGGGGGGCCCGCCCAGGGACCTCGGCAAGGCATGGCGGGCCCGGGGCCTTACTTTCTTTGTGTTTTTACAAGGTTTCGGCCACCCGGAGCCACCAGAGCCCCAGGGGACGTGGCCGGGGGGGTTCCGCCCACGGACCTCGGCGGCGCATGGGGGGCCCAGGGCCTTATTTTCCTTGTGATTTTTAATAGGGTTTCGGCCACCCGGAGCCACCAGAGTCTCGGGTGGCGTGGCCGGGGGGTCCCGCCCAGGGACTTAGGCGGCGCATGGGGGGCCCGGGGCCTTACTTTTCCTGTGTTTTTAAAAGGTTTCGCCAGCCTGGAGCCACCAGAGCCCCAAGAGGTTGCAGGGAGTTCCAGGGGCTGCTCCCGCCTGGTGCCCCAGGTCTCCCACAGGCCTCCCAAAGGCCTCCAGGAGAGCTCCCCGAATCTCACACACTTGGTTCTCCCCTAGTTTTTCCACGTTTCTCTCCACGCAGCTTGTTCTGCATCCCCACGCTGCGCGGCAGCCAGAGATCAGGAGGGGAAAAAACACACAGACACAATTAATCGTCGATTCCCAAGAAAATATGGGAACATGTGGGAATTGGGGGGGGAAGACAAAAACCCAGAAAATATAGGAAAATATGGGGGATCTTTTTATTTGTGTGTATTTATTTGTGTGTCCTGGGGCCCCTTCAAGAGAGGACGCCCAAACCGTCCCGGTTCGGCCCCTGACGCTCCCAACCTTGTCCCCAGATGGCTCCGCATGGGAGGATCGGCGCGCCCCAGTAGGGTCACAGAGCGGCCGGGGACGCTCCAAGATCCTTGCGATGCCGACGATCACCCCAAGACAGCCCCCTGAGCGACTTCGTCGACACGTCATGCTTCCAAGAGGCCTTCCCGGAGTGCTCTCTGAGGCCTTGCTTTTTGTTGGTCCAATGTTTTTGTTTTTTACGTTTTCACTTATCCAGCTTGTTCTGCATCCCCACGCTGCACGGCATCCTAAGAGGACGTCCAGACCGATGTGTTTCGGGCCCCTGGGACTCCCAACCGTGATCCAAGACGGCTCCGCATGGAAGGGCCAACGCCCCCAGGTAGGCTCCACGAGCCGCCAGAGTCGCTCCCAGGCCTGCGCGACGCCGACGATCGCAGACAGCCCCCCGAGCGGTTTCGTCGACACGGCGTGCTTCCAAGAGGCCTCCCCGGAGCGCACTCTGAGGCCTTACTCTTTGTTTGTTCCAAGCTTTGCATACCCACGCTGCACGGCAGCCCAAGAGGGCGCCCAGAGCGATGTGGTTCGGGCCCCTGGGGCTCCCAGCCGCGATCCAAGACGGCCCCGCATAGGAGGACCGGCGCCCACAATTAGTTGGGCTCCCCGAGCCGCTAGAGTCGCTTCCAGGCCTGCGCGACGCCGACGATCGCCCCGCGACAGTTTTCCAGGCCACCTCGCCAGCAAAAGAGGCTTCCTAGAGGCTTTCCACAAAGGGCCCCCTGAGGCTCAAATCCAAGCTTTTCCCATGGCTTCTCCGAGGCTTTGGCCACCCAGCCTGTTCTGTTTCACGACGGTGCACGCTCATCCTAGAGGTCCCCAAAATTGCCCCGCTGCGGCTCCAGAGGCTCCCAACCGTGCCCCATGCCGGCATCAGAGGCACCCTGACGGCTGAAGCGGCGCCAGCGAGGAGCCCCGAACACCCCAACACGCGGCCGGTTAGGGCCACAAGAAAGGCCTGGGGGCTTTTGCGGTCGCCATGGGCGGTTTCGACACTGCTGATTGCGTATCGACGTCCCACGACCGAACCAAAGACCTGTCACAGAGCTCAAAGGACGGGGAGGAGAAGGAGGACGAGGACAAGGAGGAGGGGAACGATGGGTACGAGGAGGACGAGGAGGACAAGGAGGAGGAGGAGGAGGAGGAGGAGGAGGAGGAGGAGGAGGAAGAGGGGGAGGAGGACGAGGAGGAGGAAGAGGACGAGGAGGACGAGGAGGACGAGGAGGACGAGGAGGACGACGAGGAGGACGAGGAGGTTGAGGACGAGGAGGAGGAGGAGGAGGAGGAGGAGGAGGAGGGGGGAGACGTGGACGAGGACGAGGACGAGGACGAGGAGGGGAGGGCGGATGATGTTGATGATGATGATGATGATGATGATGATGATGATGATGATGATGATGATGCTGATGCTGATGCTGATGATGATGGCGATGGTGATGGTGATGGTGATGATGATGGTGATGATGATGATGGTGATGGTGATGGTGATGGTGATGATGATGATGATGATGAGGATGATGCTGATGATGATGATGATGATGATGATGATGATGATGATGGTGATGGTGATGGTGATGGTGATGGTGATGGTGATGGTGATGGTGATGGTGGTGGTGGTGGTGATGATGATGATGAGGATGATGATGATGAGGAAGAGGAGGAGGAAGAGGAGGAGGAGGACGAATAGGCACGAGGGGGAGGGGATGGGGGTGGGGGTGCCTCTTCCTCTGCGTCGTCGTCGTCGTCATCGTCGTCCTCTTCGTCCTCCTCCTCCTCCTCCTCCTCTTCGTCCTCCTCCTCCTCCTCCTCATCCTGCTCCTCCCCCTCCTTCCCCTGATCCTCCTGCACCTGCTGCTGCTGCTGCTGTTGCTTCTCCTGCTCCTCCTGCTCCTCCTCCTCCTCCTCATCCTCCTCCTCCTCCTCCTCCTCCTCCTCCTCCAGCTACTCATCCTCCTGCTCCTCCTCTCCCCCCTGCCCTCCCCCATCACCCCCACTCCTCCTCTTTCTCCCCCTCCTGCGCTTGCTCCTCCTCCTGCTCCTGCTCCTACTCCTGCACTTCCTCCCTTGATGCTGCTCCTCCTCCCCTGGCCCTCCTCCTCCTCCTTCTCCTCCTCCCCCTCCTGCCCCTCCCCCTCCTGCTTTTCATCCTGGACGTGGGGTCCTGGGGCCGCACTCGCGGGGCCGAGGAGGGGCCCAGGGATCGTGGAGGATTCCAGGGGCCGAAGATGGGTCTACAGGCGTCAGCGCGGGTCCCCGGAGCCAGGGGTCCAAAGCCCAGGGCCCAGAATCCATCAAGGGAGGACGAGAAGGAGGAGGACGACGAGGAGGAGGAGGAGGAGGAGGAGGAGGAGGAAGAGGCCAGGGAGAAGACGAAGGCGAACGAGGACGAGGGCGAGCGCGAAGACAAAGGGCGAGGAGAAGGCCGAAACGATGACGAGCAGGGGGTGAGTCCTGGCAGTTCTCTGTTGGGCCTCGGGTTTCGTTCCCCATTCCCTGGGATGGATTTACCGCTCCGGTTCGGTCTGTATTGGTCTGATTCGGCCACAGTCGGTCCACGAAAGATTTTGGTTCGGTTCGGTTCGGGTCTTCACCGCGACCATTGCGGTTCGGTTCGATTCGTCTTGGAGGGGACGCTGGTTCGCGGCCGTGCGATTCAGCCTGGTCCAGTCCAGGCAGTTTGGGAGCCTTCCTGCAATGAAACACTGCGACGGAGTTACGCCAGGAAGGAGGCGGTATCGTATGAGATTTCCAAGGCTCCAGGAGGGTCGGCCGTCAGGACCCTCTGGAACGAGATCCGCTGTCGATGGCACTGCTTGCCGTGGCATCCTTTGGCGCCATGATGCCGTAACTAGAGCCTAACCGCGCGCGTAGCGCGCGTGGTTCTAGTGTATATATAGATACAAGTATATACATACATACATACATACATACATACATACATACAGACAGACAGACAGACAGACAGACAGACAGACAGACAGACAGACATACGTACATACACACAGACATACGTAATCATATGCATGATGATACACATGCGCATCGGCATACACCTATGCATACACATTTCCATATCCATATCCATAGTTATTTCATAAACATGTACATATGAATGCGCATACACGTATATTTTGCAGATCCTTATATATACACACTTATGTATATATATACATATATATATATGTATACATATGTATGAATACATGCACACATGCAAAAACATATAGATTGCGGAGGCTTTACGGCCAGCGCCGCCGACCCTGAATGGCGACGACGACGACCACGACGACGACCACGACCACGACCACGACGACGACGACCACGACGACGACCACGACGATGACGACGACGACGACCACGACGACGACGACCACGACCACGTCGACGACGACCACGACGACGACCACGACGACGACGACCACGACGACGACCACGACGACGACGACGACGACGACGACGACGACGACGACGACGACGACGACGACGACGAGACGACGACGACGACGACGAGTGCTCTCGGGTGCCTCTTGGGGGTAGTTTGGGGGCTTCTTGGGAGGCTCCTGGGGGCCGCTTGGGGGCCTCGTGGGGGCCTCTTGGGGGGTCTCATCTGGGGGTCTCTTCGGGGCCTCTTGGGGGGCTTTGTAGGGGCCCCTGGAGGCTTCCGGGGAGCTTTTGAGGCCGAGGGCTCGATATGACCGTTCGGGTCCCTCGTCTGGGCTCCCTCTTGGAGCCGTTTTGGGAGTTTCTTCGGCTGTCTTGGAGGCTTTTTGGAGGCCTCTTGGGCCATCTTACAGCGGTTTTGGGGGTGTCTTGGAGCGTCGGGAAGCTGACAAGGCGATAATGCCGAAATCTCCCACAAACCTACGGGAAATGTCTGATTTTGCCCCTTGGGGCCCTCTTGGAAGTCCTCTTGGAGGCCTCTTGGGGCGTTTTGGAAGCGTTTTGTTCCGTTACTTCGGCGATTCGGGGCCCTCGAGCACCGTCTTGGGGGCATTTTGGTACAGTTTTGCGTCCTTGGGGTTTTTCTGGGCCCCCAAGCCGCCCAGGGGGGGAGTCGTATCTGGGTGGCGACCACTGGGGAGTCGTATCTGGGTGGCGACCCCCCCGGGACCCTCCCCCGTAGGACCCGCCATTCGTGCGATTACAACCAGATGTTGAACATTATTTCTTCTTAAGAATAATTATTGTTGGGACCCCTGGTGCGCGACCCCCCCGCCGCGCCTAGGCCGCAGCCACATTTTCATCATTTTCGTGAGGAAGCCTCAGGTAAAACGATGTCATCCAGATCCGGTTGTTTTTGTTGATCCGCTTTCCCTTGCAAAAAACACTATAAAATGAAATTTCTTGTTCAAATATAATCTAAAATTTCAAGAATCCCTTGCAAACAATAAGGTAAAGTGGACATTCGCGCGCGCAAGACGAAATCCTTCCAAAACCTTAGTTTTCGTAGCGATTTTAACATAAAAACATCAAAAAACCAATGGTTTTTCAACAAAAAAATTGTCAAAATTTCATCCCGCGCGCTCTTGCGGATTCGTAGGAAACCCAACACTTTTTAAACATTTCTGTCAAACGGGCTTTTGCGAGCAACTTTTTCGAACTTCTGCAACAACGGTTGCGCACCTGCCAGGGCCATCATCCCTGTCAAATAATACCATGCGGGACACATTCGTTTTTTCTTCGCGCGCGCACGCCGTCGTCGTCGGCCGCGGGGCCCTGAATAGTAGCCACGGTCGTCCGCATGCCACGAAGTGAAGTGTCCGAACGTCATAGGGCGGGAAGCTGGGTGTGGGTGGTGGCGAAGAGTCGTTTGGAAATTTGGTAGAGCTTGAACCGGCCCCCCCACAAAGTGGGGGTATTGCCCGCCTCCTATGAAAACCCTGGCACTGGTGAGAACGGTGTGTCCCCACGTGCTAGTAATTGTTGTTGAACATTATTCCTTCTAAAGAATTATTATTGTTGGGACCCCTGGTGCGCGACCTCTGCGCCGCGCCTAGGCCGCAGCTACATTTTCATCATTTTTTCGCGAAAGCTTCAGAAAAGTGGATGAGCTCCGGATCCGGTTTTTTGTTGACGCTCGTTTTCCCTTGCAAAAAACAATAGAAAATGAAAATTCTTGTTTTTACTTGATCAAATTGCAAGAATCCCTTGCAAAAAATAAGGTAAAGTGGACATTCGTGCGCGCAAGACGAAATCCTTCCAAAACCTTAGGTTTCGTAGCGATTTTAACATAAAAACATCAAAAACCCAATGGTTTTCTCAGAAAAAATTGTCAAAATGTCCTTCCGCGCGCTCTTGCGGATTCCTAGGAAACCCACCAGATTTTAAACATTTCTGTTAAAAGGGCCTTTGCGAGGAACCTTTTCAGGTGCTTCGACCTTCTGCAACAACGGTTGCGAGCCTACGAGGGCCACCATCCCTTGCAAAAAATGACACGAAGTGCACATGCGCGCGGCCGCCGCTCGCGCGTGCCGAAATCCTGCCAAACATAATGTGATTTCAATAATTTCAAGATGCGATGTTCCGAAAACATATGCAAACGCGCCGTCTGCGTTATTCCTTTCTCGCTTCTCTCCTTTCCTCCTTGTCCTGCTCCTCCTCCCCCTCTTGCGCCTCGGAGCCGTATTGGAACTGTCGATGGCCATCTCCCTGTCTCCCTCGCATGTCTGCTTGTACATATGTATAATTTCAGAACTAAACGTGCATGTGATCGTTTAGAACATGGTGGACCGTGCGTATGTCACGAACCTTGTGTACTTTCTCTCCCTCCGTCTGGCTGTGCACGCGCGCGTTGGGCAGTGAGAGTTAGGATCACAGCGCCACCAGTGTATGAGCAATGCATGCGTCATCCTTGGGACTGTATAACAGCAGAAACAGACAACATTGCATCGCAGCGGGACAGCCATCGGGACAACCATCGGGACAACCATCGCAGCGGGACAGCCATCGGGACAACCATCGGGACAACCATCGGGACAACCATTTGGACAAGCATCGGGATAACGATCGGGACAACCATAACCATCAGGACAACCATCGGGGCAACCATCGAGACAACCATCGGGACAACGATACCTTCTCTCTTGTGTCCTCCCACATCCCTCAGGAAGTTGCCCTAAAGATGTGACCGACTCCTCTCTCTCCTTCTCTCTGTCTCTCGCTCTTTCTCTGCTTCATATCTATCATACGTAACACATCTACTTGTGTAATCGCCTTCCCAGGAATTTGCCTCAAAAATGTGACCAACTATCTTGGCACTGCGTACCATCTCACGTGTACCGTGTACCACATCTTCTCAGGTTGCCTCACACATGTGACGAATCTCTTTCTATCTCTCTCTCCACTGGCTCTCTGTCTTGCTCTCTCTCTCTCTCTCTGTCTCTCTGTACTATGTATGTCATACGCAACAAATGCACCATGCGGGGCACATGCGGGGCCCAAACAAGTGATCAACCTCTGCGGGTGTGTACTCCACGCCAGTGTAGTATCCACGATCGTCCGCGCGCCACGAAGTGAAGTGTCCTGACGTCATAGGGCGGGAAGCTGGGTGTGGGTGGTTCCCGAGAGTCGTGTGGATGTTTGGTAGAGCTTGCATTGCCCCCCCACGAAGTGGGGGTATTGGCTGGCGTCGCATGAAAACCCTGGCACTGGGGAGAACACTGAGCGTTCGGGTAAAATGATTGTTGTTGTTGTTGTTGTTGTTGTTGTTGTTGTTGAAATATTATTACTTCTAAAGAATAATTATTGTTGGGCCCCTGGTGCACGACCCCCCCGCCGCGCCTAGGCCGCAGCCACATTTTCATCATTTTCGTGAGGAAGTCTCAGGCAAAACGGGGTGGTCCGGATCCGGTTGTGTTGTTACGATCGGTTTTCCCTTGCAAAAAATAAGGCAAAGTGGACATTTCTTGTTCTAACATGACCAAACTTCAAGAATCCCTTGCAAAAAATGACACGAAGTGCACATTCGCGCGCGCAAGACGAAATCCTTCCAAAACCTTAGTCTTCGTAGCGATTTTCACATAAAAACATGAAAAACCCAATGGTTTTTCAAAAAAAGGGTTTCAAAAATTCACCCCGCGCGCTCTTGCGGATTTCTTAGGAAACCCAATACTTTTTCAACATTTCTGTCAAACGGGCTCTTGCGAGCAACTTTTTCACGTGCTTCGAACTTCTGCAACAAAGGTTGCGCGCCTGCCAGGGCCATCATCCCTGTCAAATAATACCATATGGGACACATTCGTTTTTTCTTCGCGCGCGCACGCCGAAATCTTCAATTGCAGGGGGAAAAGTCGTATACTAAGCTAGCTTCCACAAAATGTTACCACAACAAGTCATTGTACCCATGCGCCAGTGTAGTAGCCAAGGTCGTCCGCAGGCCACGAAGTGAAGTGTCCGAACGTCATAGGGCGGGAAGCTGGGTGTGGGTGGTGGCGAAGAGTCGTTTGGAAACTTGGTAGAGCTTGAACCGGCCCCCCCACAAAGTGGGGGTATTGCCCGCCTCCTATGAAAACCCTGGCACTGGTGAGAACGGAGTGTCCCCAGTCTTAAATGATTGTTGTTGTTGTTGTTGTCGTTTTTTACCAACATGTGCAGTTTGTTGTACATGCGCACAACTTGCAAGTGTAGATTGCCACAACGTTGTCACTGAAATCTCCATCAGAAAAATCAAGCTGGAAATTTCCACAATCAAATTCAATGTGTAAATCACCACACATTAAAATCAAATTGTGTTCAATTTACACTTTGTTTTTCAGTATAATCATCTCCCAGAGAAACCGTCGTGGGCCGCGGAAGCGTACCAGGAAAACCGGGCACTAAACATGGAAACGTTTTTACTTCCACATGGAAAACAGGAGAAATTGAGAATCAACTCAGGAAAACCTGTGACCGTTACTGTTTTTATTTGTTGCACCAATGATCGCGCTGACGTCACAGTGCTTCTACATATTGCTTAGTTTATTTTGAAAGTTAATAATAGTAATAAACGTGTAACAACATGTTTCATGTGTGTCCTGTTTTTCTTGTTTTCCTGGTCAGCTTCCGCGGTCCCACGGCGCCGCCATTGGGATTTCCTACAATAAAAGAGCAGTTGAAAATCCACACAGTCAAATTTGTTTCCAAAAACAGTGCAACCAATATCACTTTGAAAATCCACACAATCAAATTAAATGTGTGAATCCCCACGAATGAAATTCATGTGTCATAAAATTGCACATTGGTTTTGATTGTAATGAGTTTCCAGAGGCAGCCCCGTGGGGCCGCGAAAGCTCACCAGGAAAACAAGGAAAACAGGAACAACAAGAAACAATTGTGCTTGCAAATGGAAAAGCAAGAGCAAATTAGAAAAACAACGGAGAAAAGCCTATGACCATTAGTGCTCTTATTTGTTGCACCAATAAAACAACGCTGACAGTCACAGGCAAAAGCTTGAGTTTTCACATGGAAAGACAGGAAAAGCTGAGGAAACACTGTGACCATCAGCGTTTCGATTGGTGCAACAAATAAATATCAGCCAGCGTTGACTCCAAATAGATAGGAGGACAGGAGGAGGACGAGAGGAGGATGGGAGGAGGACGAAAGGAGGACGGGAGCAAGACGGGAGGAGGACGGGAGAAGCAAAATCAAGCAAGCGCAAACAAGCAAGCGGAAGCAAGCAAGCGCAAGCGAGCAACAACAAGCAAACAAGAGCCAGCGATCAAGTGCAAGCAAGCACGGGCAAGCAATATCAAGCAAGCGAGAGCAAGCACGCAAGAGCAATCAAACAAGGGCAAGTGGGCGTGCAAAAGCAAGCACGCAAGAGCAAGCAAGCAAGCCAGCAAGTGCAAACAAGCAAGCGAGAGCAAGCATGCAATAGCAATCAAGCAAGTGCCAGTGTGTGTGCAAGAGCAAGCACGCAAGAGCAGGCAAGCAAGCAAGCAAGTGCAATCAAGCAAGCAGGCAAGAGCAAGCAAGCATAGAAATCCATACGACTCATAGGAACGCATAGGAATCCATAGGACCCGCCATTGGAAACAGCGGGGGGGGGGCGTGCCATTGGAAATAGGGGGGGGGGGGGCATTGGAAAACGGGGGGGAAGGGAGGGGAGGGGGGGCATTGGAAATAATGGGGGGCCCCATTGGAAAAAAGGAGGGGGGTTAAAGACCAATTATTTATGATGAGCTAGGACTCCTATAGGGCAAGCCTACTTGGATAACGCGCTAACAGTCACACATTCCCCTTTGATTGTTATATCAGTTCTTCTTGCTTTTCCATGTGGAAACACATGTTGTTTCATGTGTTTCATGTGTTTCTTGCTTTCCTGGTAAGCTTCCGCTGCCCAGCGGCGCCGCCACTAGGACTCCCTACAATTAAAGATAATCTGAAACGCAACACACCCACATCCAATTAAACAACCGTACAACCCAAGTATGTTTGATTCAAGTGGTAAATCCCCATATATGAAATCAGCTTGTAATACATTGACACATTGATTTTGGTTGTGATGGATTTTCAGAGGCAGCCCCGTGGGGCCGCAAACCAGGAAACACATGGAACAGCTTGTGATTTCATAGGAAGAACAGGAGAATCTGAGAAAACGCGGAGGAACAACTATGATCGTTAGGGCTTTTATTTGTTGCGCCAATAAAAAACGCTGACAGTCACATGCAAACGCTTTTGTTCTCACATGGAAAAGCAGGAACAACTGAGGAGCCATTTATTGTCTGCGTGTTTATTGGTGCAACACATAAACACACTACAAGCCATTGGTGTTCCTTATTTGTGTTTCAGTTTTCATGTTTCCCATGTGAAAACACAGGCTGGTTTCTGTTGGTCATGTTTTTTGTTGTCCTGTTAAACTTCCGCGGCCCCACGGCGCCGCCATTAGGATTACATACAATTAAAACCCATTTGGAAAGCCGCACAATCATAGTTAGTTTAAGATCGTTAAACCAAAATCAATTTGAAAATCGTCAAGTTCAATCTGTACACCCCCACACATGAAATCAATGTGTGATCCATCTGCACATTTACTTTGATTGTAGTGAATTTCCAGAGGCGGCGCCGTCGGGCCGCGAATGCTTATCAGGAGCACAGGAAAACATGAAAAACAGGAAACGGCCTGTGTTGTCACATGGCAGAATGGGAAAACACAGGACAACCTGTGACTGTCGCTATTTTCGCGGTGCAGATGATCTACAAGTCAAATCCTTTTGTAGCGGTTTTTGCACAAGGATTCTTTTTGTGGCGACCTTACACAAGGATTTTAGGTGTGGAGAATCGGCAATGGTTTCCGCAAGTAGAATCCTTCGTGCAGCAGCCTGTACAAGAGGATTCTTGTTGTGGTGGTCTTGCAAAATCGTTTCAATCTTGGGGATTATGCAGTGGCGGCACCTTGAGCCCAGGAGAGCTAGAGAGGAAAACATGACAAACAGAAAGCAGATGAACAAAATATCGGCTTCCACCCGGGAAGAAAAGACAAGAACAAGCTAGGAACACAAGAACAAGAACAAGGTGGCCTTACAAAACAAACATATTTGAATTGTGGAGGGTCTTCAATGGCCTCCGCAAGTAGAATCCTTGAGTAGCAGCCTGTGCAAAGGGATTTCTTGTGTGACACCTTCCAAACAGGTTTCAATTGTGGGGAGATCGGCGCCACTAAAAACCGTGAGTCGTAGGTCTTGGAAGTCCTCTTGGAGGCCTCTTGGGGCGTTTTGGAAACTTTTTGAGCCGTCTGGAGGCTACTTTGGCGACTTGGACCGATGCTTCGGCGATTCGGGGCCCTCGAGCACCGTCTTGGGGGCATATTGGTACACTTTTGCGCTCTTGGGTTTTTTCTGGGCCCCCAAACCGCTCAGGGGGAGTCGTATCTGGGTGACGACCACCCCCTGTTGGGGAGTCGTATTTGGGTGGCGACCCCCCCTCCCCGGGACCCCCCCCCAGTCGGACGGACCCCCCGCCCGGCGGGGAAGGGATCAAAGGGAAGGGGATTCCTTTCGACTCAACTACAACGGGCCCAGGGAAAGGAGAGGGGAGCGGCGAAGGCGACGACGACGAGCACGACCGACCACGACGATGACGAGTTAAACGTAGCAGCCTCTTCCACACGCCAACAGGGTCGGTGGTTTTACGTATTCATGTGCATATCTGTCTACACACGCATATTCAAATACATATACACATGCATATACACGTACGTATTATCATGTATACGCGTCTACATCTAAGTATGTATTGGTGTCCTTGTCCCGTTCTCTCTCTCTCTCTCTCTCTCACTGTCTTTCTCCCTCTCTCTTTCTCCTTGTATGTGTTGTCTCATGTGTTTATTTTAATCTCCCTTCCTCTCTCTATATCTATGTATGTATACATACATGTATACATATCCTGTCTCCCTCCCCAGAGCGTTGGATCTAGTTGGGCCCTGGGGTGGTCACGCGTGTTCTTGACAATCGGAAGAACTGATTCTGAAGGCCTGAGGTAATCGATACATCCTCCTTAATACCCCCCTGCGAAAACTGATGTGTGCGTTTCTTGGTAAGCGCCGCGCCCTTTGCGCCCAAAGATTTCAACATTGATCACGCGATCGGCGGCTGGCGAAAAATTGAAAATGTGGGGGGCGCAGGGGGCGCGGCCCGTTTCCCGAAACACTGCGTAATGTTCGAACGGAGGCCACGTTTTCGAAGTGCCAGACAAGCCGCCAAGTTGCCAAGTTGCTGAGATGTTGATTGCTAAGCTCCCAAGAAACCTTCGCCGCGCAACCCAGTGGCCCTCACAAGCTCCTAGAGGGGTATCGGCCCACCCGGCAGAATGGTTCGCTCGACGTGCTGCCAGGCTGCATGGGCCTCGACGGGCTTCCGGACGTCCCCGTGGATGCAGCTCTCACGTCGGCAGCCTGAGCCAAATTGCAGCCGCTTCGGGCGTGGAAGCTATCCGTATGGCCTGAATGAGCTGG
>CAUYUJ010022281.1:1218740-1233740 GCA_963575745.1 Prorocentrum cordatum | reverse complement strand
CGACGAATCGTATGGCACCGCTACGTGGACTCGCCACGGGGTAGGTCGATGGTCGAAGAGAGGGGGCGAGCAGGAGCAGGACAAGGGCGTGCGGAGACGGAGCGACGGACCGATCGAGTGGGAGCGGGCAGGGTCGGAGCCGATGTGCAGAAAGGGCTCCTGGGTGGTGGCCAGTTCTCCCAAAGCTCGATGGCCCATGGAACGTAGGATAGACCAAGTCTGGTTTGCCTCGTTCACTCCCGCAGATGACCCTGGAGCCCTTGGAGTCCTTCAGTGCGCCGCGCTCCGAACCAAAGGGCCTCCGCTAACGAACGCACGTTCGTGTGAACCCTGGCCTTCGGATCATCGAGGGGAGGGGTCGAGGAGGCGGAGGAGGAGGAGGAGAGTGAACTGGACTGGAATGGATCGAACTGGCCCAGACTGGGATGAGGAGGGTGAGGACCAGATTAAACCCAGGGTAAGATAAGTTAGCGATGCTGCAACACACCCGCCCGCCTCAACTCCTCTCCTCACATGTCCCTGAAAGAGTCTCCTCCTCCACCTCTAGGAGCGCCTACAGAAGTGATTTACCCCAAACTTGATTTCCTCGTCGAATACAAGAAACATGTGGCTTTTTTTCATGGGTTCGACGAACACCAATTCTTGGGATACATCAATTGAATCAATTCTGTAGTCGGTCCACTACTCGAACTCTGAGACTGCCCACTCTGGCGGGGGCCCCGCCTCTGAGCAGGCGCAGCAGGCGGAGCAAGTGCAGGAGGAGAACGTGCTTCGGTAGCGACTCATGGGAGCCTCGTATGTCCTCGCAATTCCATTTCTAGAGTGCGTTAGGGCGCGCTAGCATCTGGTAGTCGATGAGGAAGCGCCGATTCAGCGTCGACTAGCATCGATTAGCGTCGATTTGCGTCGGCTAGCGTCTGTTTAGCGTCGATTGGAGGTTTGCAAATAGGCACCTATACCTACACAGGATGGTGGCCTCCACCACCACCACCGAGACCGGGATGATGATGATGATGATGATGATGATGATGATGATGATGATGATGATGATGATGATGATGATGATGATGATGGTGATGATGGTGATGATGGTGATGATGGTGATGATTGATGATGGTGATGATGGTGATGATGGTGATGTGATGGTGATGGTGATGGTGATGATGCTGATGCTGATGATGAGGTGGTGGTGGTGGTGGTGGTGATGATGATGATGATGATGCTGATGATGATGATGATGATGATGATGATGCCGATGCTGATGCTGATGATGGTGATGCTGATGTGATGCTGTGATGCTGATGATGCTGATGCTGATGCTGATGCTGATGCTGATGATGCTGATGATGATGATGATGATGATGATGATGATGATGATGCTGATGATGATGATGATGATGCTGATGCTGATGCTGATGATGATGATGATGATGATGTTGATGATGATGATGATGATGATGGTGGTGGTGATATGATGATGATGATGATGATGATGATGATGATGATGATGATGATGATGATGAGAGGAGGAGGAGGAGGAGGAGGAGGAGGAGGAGGAGGAGGAGGAGGAGGAGGAGGAACGAGGACGAGGACGAGGACGAGGACGAGGACGAGGAGGAGGAGGAGGAGGAGGAGTAGGACGAGGAGGAGGAGGATGATGAGGATGATGAGGATGAAGAGGAGGAGGAGGAGGACGAGGAGGAGGACGAGGATGAGGACGAGGAGGAGGAGGACGACGAGGAGGAGGAGGAGGAGGAGGAGGAGGAAGAGGAGGAGGAGCGGAGGAGGAGGCTCGAAAGGTCGGGCGCGATCACGGCCTGGGCCTTGAGAGGCCCTGAGTGACATTGCTAAACCTGAGCAGTGTGGGATCGGAGCGGGTTGGCCTGAGCGCAGAGATAACAAAAATCACCGAGGTCGTGATCCTCTTACCTCGGTGGAGGCACAGCGCCGATTTTGGTGTTGGTGTCCACCTCTGCAGGCCTCCGAGAGGTGGCCCTGGAAAGTCCGGGCCGCGCCCCGCCGCGCGGAGGTGCCGCCCGGCGCACCCGCCGAGCCGCCCGGCGCCCCCTCCGCCCCCGCTCCCACGCGCAGGCCCTCGCCACGGGGCCCGCCTCCCGCAGCCCCTCCCCTCGGTATCGCTCGGACGTGTACCATGGAGGAGCATCGTTGATCGTCTGGCGAAACAACCACGCACGAAACCGGAAGAAGCATAGGGAATGGACGTCCGAGCGATGGCCAGTCCCCCCTTCCCAGGAGAGAGGACGGGGGAACGAGTCATGACATAAGCATTCACAACTCGGAGGTCCGCGCGGACTTCTCGGACCGGCGCTGGGGCCCCCCCTGGCGGCGCCTCCGGCGCCGCCCCTGGCGCGCTCCGCGCGCCAGGGAGGGGGGTCCATCGCGGATCCGAGAAATCTGCGCGGACCTCCGAGTTTTGTGTTTATGGCATTTTTCGTTTCTTCAGGGGAGAGGAAGAAGGAGGGGGAATGCATGTGGTGGTGGTGGTGGTGTATATTATAGCCGACCGCTCTCTGCGGTTCATCGGGGGTCTCTGTATACAGAAGTGCTTGAGAGATCAGTCCGCGTTCCCTCGCTTGGGGGCCTCTAGGGTCGGCGTTGTCGATACTTCCCCATACCCTGTTACATTTGTGGAAAAACATCTGCATGCAGCTTCTGGCGTGTCAAGTGCTCGATCTTGCCAGCATGGGAGCGGGAGGGGGGGGCATCCGGCCCCTCCCGCTCCCATATTGGCAACCTCCACCTTCTCCTCTACATCCTCCCAAGACATCCTCCTCTGCCTCCTTCTCCTCCTCCTCCTCCTCCTCCTCCTCCTCCTGCTCCTCTGCCTTCTTCTCCTCCTACTCCTCGTCCTTCTGAGAAGCTTCCTAAGCCTTTCCCGAAGACACAGACCAATTCTCAGAAGGCCAGAGGGCTTTGATAAGGCCTCCTCCTTCTCACTTCCCCCCCTTGCTCGCCGCCGAGTCCTTGGTGGCCTCTGAGGTCCCTCTTGAGAAGTTTCTGAGGGGCCTTTGAGGCCCCCTTAGGGCTCACTTGGAGCCTCTTTGGGGTTCTGACGGGGCGGCCTGAACTGGCGTCCCCTCTGCAATCCGAAATTGCCTCTTTAAAATCTCGTTGGGCTCTCTTGGGGTGCTCCTGAGGCACTCTTGGGGCTTTTAGGGTTCTTCATTGTGGCTCGCTTGGGCCATCATATGGCTATCCTGCGGCGTCCGAAACCCAGCGGACGCCGAACAGTCGTGAAGGACGAAATCATTCCCAACCCATAGTTCTTGATGATTTGGCTTCCCGGGGTCTCGCTCAGGAGCCAATCCGGGGCCATATTTGGAGCGTTATTGGGGAATCATGGGGCTACGCAGGAGTGCCATTCAATTCGGCCAGTTGGGGCCATCTAACGTGGTCAGCTTCGACAATCGCATCTTGGCTAATGCTGCCCGCTTCCGCATGGAGACAATCTTCCAGCACTGGGTCTCTAAGATCCAACGGGCATTTGTCGGCGGGCGCTCACTTCTGGCCAACATCATCGACATCGACACTGAGATGCGGCTCACCGCAGTGGCTCAGGAGGATGGTGCTTGTATTTTCTTCGATTTTCGGGCGGCCTATCCGTCGATCGACCCCAGTCCTTCATGCTGGAGCTGCTGGAGTGGATCGGCATCCCGCCGTGCCTCGGCAGGTTCATCGCGGCATTGTACCACGACAATGTCTGCCAGATCGTCGTGGGGGGGCACAGGTTCGAGGGATTCGCGCTCTCGGCTGGCGTGCGGCAAAGCTGCCCGCTGTCGCCGCTGCTTTTCGCCATCGCCGCGGACCTCTTACTTCGCTGGCTCCGCCGGCTCCTCCCCGCCACCACGCCGCGGGCTTACGCCGACAATCTCGCCCTCGTCACGCCCCACCTGCACCTGCATCTCCCGCTGCTGGAGGAGCTTTCCCGCGAATGCGAATTGATCTCCCGCCTGGCGCTCAACGCGGGCAAGTCAGTCGTTGTCCCCTTGCGCACAGTCGACCTGGTCATGCTTCGGGATTCGATCGCTGCCTGCGCCCCCAGGTGGGGCGCCATGAAGATTGCGTACGCTGCGGAGTACCTCGGCTTCACCCTCGGCCCGCGCAGCGAGGGCACTTCGTGGCGCAAGCCGATGGAGAAATTCCTTGAGAGGGCGGCCATGTGGGGGAAGGTCGGCTGCGGCTTCCAGCTCACGCTGCTCGCGGCCAGGATCTACCTCGTATCCGCGCTCGGGTTCGCGGCGCAGCTCCTTCCCGCGCCGGCGGAGTGGGCCGCGGTCGAGCGCGAGGCGGTGGCCCGTTTCTTCCCAGGCCCGCGGGGGTGGATGTCCCCGTCCATACTGCGGGACCCACCCGAGCTCGATGGGTTTCTCCGGCAGCATTCCAGACCTTGCGATACTCTCGCTTGCGGCCCGTTTCCGCGTAGCCCGGTACGAAGCCACGAATGAAGGCGGCCTGCAGACGGCGCGCTGGGCTCGGGAGCTACGCAGGGCCATCGCAAATCGCGATTTCGAACTCCGACGGGCGGGCTGGGATGGCTGGTTCCAGGACGCTGCAATCCTGCACTTGGACGCTGCCGTTTCGCACTTCGAGGGCCTGGGCTGGATTGCGTCCGGGTGCGGGAGCGCATTGACGGAGTCGCCGACGCTGAGCTCGACGACGACGCCCGCGGCAGGAAACGACGTAGGTTGTGGCAGAAGACTTGTCTTTCAATTGTGCAGGGGACGTCGGCGGTGGAGGCGGAACGCTTCTGGCGGCGCCGGCTTCAGCGGTGGCGCTTGACTTTTCTGCCGCGGGTCAGAGCCGCTCTTTTGCGCACGTGGTTCAACGGATGGTGCACGGGCCGGCGCTTCCAGCAGCGCGGTTCCCGTTGCATCTTTGGCTGCGCTTGCGACGACTCCATCGAACACTACGCAGGTTGCTCAGTGGTTCAGGAGCTCGCGTGGCGGAGCCTCGCTATCCCTCGTGCCCTGGCGCCTCTCTCGGATTTCCTTTTCATTTCCTCCTCCCCGGCGAGCGTGCCTGCAGACTTCACCCTGCGCTCGGCCATTCGCACCGCGGCAGTGTACCTAGCGCGCTGCCGGGCGAGACACGCAGCGGGGCCAGGAACGCCCACCGCAGCGACGCTCGGGCAGCTTGCTTCGGAACTGGTCCGCGGCCACTCTGCCGCGGCTGCCGTGGAGCAAGCGCACGCGGGCCGGCGCGTGCAACAGCCTCGCCGCCGGAGACCATTATAGCTACGCCAATGGGCCTCTCTCCAGCGGGTCCGGGGCCACTGCCGTTTTTCGTTTGCTCGGCGGAGTCTCTGTCTTTAGTTCGTCTGTCCTTCGCCTCCGCCTCCTTCCCTTTTTCTGTCCTTCTCGTTATTTTTCTCTTTCTCGGCCTCTCCGACTGGTCGAGGCGCTTCCAAAAGGCCACCGTAGGGCTTAACAATTTTAACTCCGTTTTCGCCCAGGCCTTTTTCGAACTCTCCGGCCCGTCGGCCCGAGGCGCGT
This sequence comes from Prorocentrum cordatum, assembly GCA_963575745.1. Taxonomy (NCBI): domain Eukaryota; class Dinophyceae; order Prorocentrales; family Prorocentraceae; genus Prorocentrum; species Prorocentrum cordatum. The sequence continues at coordinate 1,228,227 of CAUYUJ010022281.1, read as the reverse complement.
CCGATTGGCCACCGTAGGGCTTAACAGTGTTAATTCCCCAAACAGCTTGCTGAACGGGGTGCTGTCGTGATAGAAACTAACTCCGGCCGAGGGAAGGGGAAGCAGAAACATCCTTACAAAATGTCGATGGTCCGGGCCGTCTCGCTTGAAACATCCTCACAACTCTCGTTTCTGAGTTGGCCGGGATTGGCCGTTTCGCCTGAGACATCCTCGAAAAGTTGCGCTCCAGGACGCCGCGCGAGAGGTGGTCCGGGCCGTTTCGCTTGAGACAACCTCGAAACTCTGAGCCCCGAGGTGCCGTGTGAGAGGTGGTCCGGGCCGTTTCGCTTGAGACATCCCTCGAAACTCTGAGCTCTGAGATCCCTTGCGCGAGGTGGTCTGGCCCGTTTCGCCTGAGACATCCTCGAAACTCTCACTTCGGAGATGCCGCGCGAGAGGTGGTCCAGCCCGTCTCGCCTGAGACATCCTCGAACTTCTGAGCTCTGAGATGCCCTGCGTGAGGTGGTCCGGCCCGTCTCGCCTGAGACATCCTCGCAATTCTGAGCTCTGAGATGCCGTGCGCAAGGTGGTCCGGCCTGTTTCGCACAAGTCATTCTCGAAACTCTGAGCTTCCAGATGCCGCGCAAGAGGTGGTCCAGCCTGGGGGCCCAGAAGGCCACATGTTACATATCCTCCCTGGGACCCTGGGAGCCCGCCTGAGACATCCTCGAACTTCTGAGCTCTGAGATGCCCTGCGCGAGGTGGTCCGGCCCGTCTCGCCTGAGACATCCTCGCAACTCTGAGTTCTGAGATGCCGTGCGCAAGGTTGTCTGGCCTGTTTCGCACAAGACATTCTCGCAACTCTGAGCTCCCAGATGCCGCGCAAGAGGTGGTCCAGCTTGGGGGCCCAGAAGACCACATGTTACATATCCTCCCTGGGAGCCCCAGGAGGCCTCAGAGAGCTCCAGGAGGCCGCAGGACGCCCAGGACAGGCCCCAGGGGTCCCCAGGAGATTCCCAGGAGGCTCCCAGGAGGCCCCAGGAGGCCCACTATCAGAACGTGTCAAGTTAATACACATCCGGTGCCGATTCGTTGATTTTTCCTGCTCTTGTGCCCCCCCCTCCATTTTGAGGGGCCCAAGCGGCCACAGGTTAGATATCCCCCCTGGGAGCCCCAAGAGGCTTCAGGAAACCCCAGGTGGAGTTCAGGAGGCCACAGGAGGCCCAGGAGGAAGCCCCAGGAGGTCCCCAGGAGGCACCAGGAGGCACCAGAAGGCCCCCGCAACTTGGAGCTCTGAGCCGCCGCGCTCGAGGTGGTCCGGCCCGTTTCGCCTGAGACTTCCTCGCAGCACGTTTCGCCCGAGACATCGTCGCAACTCTGGGGTCCGAGAAGCCGCGCGCGAGGTGGTCCAGCCCGTTACGCTTGAGACATCCTCGCAACTCTGGGCTCCGAGATGCCGTTCGGGATGAAGAGGTGGAGGAGGAGGAAGAGGAGGAGGAGGAGGAGGAGGAGGAGAAGGAGAAGGAGAAGGAGAAGGAGAAGGAGATGCAAGGGAGAAGGAGCAGGCATATGATGTGCATGAGGGAGCAGGCAGGAGGAGGGGGAGGAGGAGGAGGAGGAGGAGGAGGAGGAGGAGGAGGAGGAGGAGGAGGAGGAGGGAGAAGGAAGGGAGTTGCAGGAGAGGACCTAACGGGAAGCGAGTGCGATGTGGACTTGTCAAAACGTGTGCGAAAGATTGTCCGGCCCGTTTCGTTTGAGACATCCTTCCAATACTGAGCTCCAAGATGTCGCTCGCGAGGTGGTCCGGCCCGTTTCGATTGAGCCATCCTCGCAATGCGAGGCTCGAAGATGTTGCGCGCGAGATGGTCTGGCCCGTTCTGCCTGAGACGTTTCGTAGCACAGGGGCTCCAATCACAACCTCTCTCATTCCTTCTCCCGCCTCCCTCTTCCCACTTCCCGCCTGGCTCCTCTTCCCTCCTCCCTCCTCCCGCCTCCCGCCTCCCGCTGCTGCGCCTCTGCCTCCGCCTCCCCGTCCCCGCCGTCGTCGTTTCTGCCGCCTCAGCATCCGTCATGCGCGCACTGCCTTCCGCCCTCCCCAGACATCCGACGTCACGATTTTTCTTTTGAGACGTGCGCCGCGTATCTCTCGATATCATCCCCGGGGGAACCATCACGACATGCCCCCCCGCTTCCGCGCCCTCCCCCGCTTCCTCTTAAAGTTGCTTCTGAGTTCACAGCATGGCGGTGGAGCCTCCCACAGTGCCGACCCGACAGCTTACTCGTCAACCAGGTGCGACCTGGGACATCCTCGCAATTCTGGGCTCCGAGACAGGGTTCCCCAAACAGGATTTGTAGATGCACAGCAGCCTGGCTGGCAAGCGGTCCAAGGTTGGACGCGCACGGCTCATGATTTGTGGAAGCCAAGCCCCCGAGAACCCCCAAGACCTCCTACCGAACACCTTGATGCCTTCGTGTACAGACATGCGCAGCCCCATGCGCCTGCGAGAAATACACGTCTATCTCTTCTTTACATACATCCCGCTTGTCGGCGGTTGACCTGCCTGCACCCATTCCAGTTAGCACGGGGGGGGCCGTCGCTGCAGCAGGATTGAACCGTCGCTGCGGCGGTCTTCAACGAGGCCTCCGACCAAGACCTCCCCCTAGGGCAACCGGGATAACCATCATTACATGGCCCCCCCGTTTCCTTGCCCTCCCCCGTTTCCTCTTACAGTTGCTTCCGGGTTCACGGCATGGCGGTGGGGCTTCTGACAGTGCCGACCCGACAACTTACTCGTCGAACTGGTGCGAAGAAGGGAGGAGGGAAGAGGGAAGCATAACGACACCCTCAAGCGCTGGCTTCGTGAGAGGCATGCGTCACACAAGCTGTTGTGAAACATCCAAGTGTGCAAACATCATGCTCTCGTGTTTTAACTTGTCATGCAAGCCCACACTGGACGGGCACGCAATCGACTTTTGGAAACCACAATGAATATAAAAAATCCTGTTTGGGGATATTGCACTCCGGCTATAATTCCGTTTTCGCCCGGGCCTTTTTCGAACTCTGCGGCCGGTCGGCCTGAGGCGCCTCCGAAAGGCCACCGTAGGGCTTAACAGTTTTAACTCCGTTTTCGCCCAGGCCTCTCCCGAACTCTCCGGCCGGTCGGCCCGAGACGCCTCCACAAGGCCACTGTAGGGCTTAACTGTTTTAACTCTGTTTTCGCCCAGGCCTTTCCCGAGCTCTCCGGCCGGTCGGCCCGAAACGCGTCCGATAGGCCACCGTAGGGCTTAACAGCTTTAATTCCGTTTTCGCCCAAGCCGTACCCGAACTCTCCGGCCGGTCGGCCCGAGGCGCGTCCGATTGGCCACCGTAACGCCGTAGGGCTTAACAGTTTTAATTCCGTTTCGCACAAGTGTTTTTCGAACTCTCCGGCCAGTCGGCCCGAGGCGCCTCCTCTCTGGCCGCACCATTTACCTCGAAAGGCCATTTTGGTAGGGATCAGCACTTGGCCGAGTGCTGATCCCTACCAAAACGTCGTTTTGACGTTTACTCCACGATAGCATGTTGCGCATGGCCGGTCGTTGTCAGTATACGACGCAATTGAGTGAGTTTGCTCGTTCCCTCTCCTTCCCCTTGTCTCTCTCTTTCTCTCTGCCGCCGCCGCCGCTGCCGCTTCTCCTCCTTCCGTCCACGTGATAGTTTACCAGTTCCGCTCTGTTGGGAGGTCAGCTCGGTGGGGTTTCCGAGCGTTTGGGATCGCTGCCTCTTTTAGGCCTAACTGGGGATGTCTGGCGCGCAGCCTAATACTTCCCCGCTCCTCCTCGCGCTCTCCGTCCTTCCTCCTCCTCCTCCTCGTTTTTTGACTTCGGTGTGCTGCCGCCCAAATATCCGCCCCGAATTTCGGCCACGCTCGCCGGACACATGTCCTTTCGTCGACCGTGGTAGGTGTCTCTCGGCGGTTTTCTTGTTGGCAGGCGCTTCGCTATGATACAAATCCAAGTTTTGTTTGTATCATGCCACGCTCTCGTTTCTCGTCTTGCCTGGGTGCCCTCCGCCGTTCGGCCGTTGGCAATGGGCATCGTGCCGCGGGATGCGAAGTTGATCAGTCTTCGTTCGCCGTCCGAGGCCTTGGGAACCTGCGGGGCCTCCAGTGCTCTCTTCGGGAGAAAAAATGAGGCTATGTTGATCCATCATGAGGCATCTCGGACGCCCAAACTCATGGAACCAGTCCAGACTTCGGGGAGGAGGCGAGGGGTGAGATAAGTCGTTTACGGAGGGGAAGGAGGGGGTGATTTGGGAGAGTTCGTACGAAGTTCGTACCCTCCACAATTACGCCCAGAGGGCTGGCGGGGATGCACGAGCGACGAAAGTGTGCATACTCATTCCTCGCTGGACTAGATACCGAGGCGCGGTTCCATGGATACGCGATCCCATGGTTGCGTTCCGCGTGGGGCACTCGCGCAGAGCAGCCCTGCATCTATGTGGTCGCGTCCCAGGAATCCAGACCGCGAGGCCGTGGACATGAATGCGTTTCCCGCCCGCGAGGATCCTGGGTGTTCTTCGGCGGCGTGCCCGGGGGGGGAACGTGAGAGGGGGCAGGCCGTCACAGAAGGCGGCGGGGCTCCTGAGTGGAGCGCTCCTCGGCCCTGCACGTCCCTCCTGCGCCAGCCCCCGAGCTCCTGGCCGGCCACAGGTCGCCCGCGCCTCCCGCGCTTCGCGTTGCCCGGCAGGCGGCCGGGCGGGGGGGGGGGTCGGGGGCGGCCAAGAGGGGGGTGATGACTGGGGGGGGGGTGGGGCTATCATGGCGTGGGCCATGATGTTTCCCCAGGTTTGCCCCCCCCACGTGGACGTCCCCCTCGTGGCCGCCCCCGAGGGGGGAGTCCGATCTCTCTCTCGGCGGGCGAAGATCTGGGCCTCTCCCAGATGGGGTCGGGGCAAAGGGGGTCGGGGAGCCGCGCCGCATCGCCGATGCGTCGGCGATGCATCGACGATGCGGCGCGATCCTACGACCCCATCTGGGAGGCCTCGATAGAAGAGCAGTGTGGAATAAACTTATCCGCGGCGATTCGTCGACGATGCGGCGCGATCCTCCGACCCCGTCTACTCTGACCCCCTTTGTTGGGGGAGGCCTCTAGAAGAGAAGCGTGGAATGGACTGTCCCACCATCGGGGACGCCTGTCCCAGGGCGGGTGGGAAGTTTGCACCCCTGGCAGGTGGGAGTACAGCGGGGACCCATGCCAAGAAACACACTGCTCGCCTCCAGGGTGCCCTAGGTTTGTTGAGTTTCGATGGTTTGGCTATGGACAGGCTTACGTTCCCACACCAAAAATAAATGGACGTCCTGGGGGTCTCGGGGTTGGGTTTCTTGTGGAAGGTTTCTTGTGGCCGATCTCATACTGTACACCGCTGGCAGGTGGGAGTACAAACTCTCCGCCTTGGGACAGGCTCCCCAGATCGCGGAGCATGTCATGTTATACCGCTCTTCGGCCGTTAACTTCTGCCGCCACTGGTTGCAATCCCCTGCAGCTCCTCCCTTCGGACGACGACAACGAATCATATCGAATTATAGCTGCGCGTATACACTGATTGCGGCAGTAGGTTTCAAAGAAGTTTTCGACAGCGCCATCCACCAGAGCATACCAGAATCCTTGACCAGCGCACTTGCTTGCATAGTTCTACTTTGGGCAGACTGACAGTCTGTCTAGTCATGCGTCGGTGTTGGCACATGGTATGTCGATCGTCAGTTCATGTTCCTGCACTCAAGAGTGTCCAGTGGCCTTCGGTTTATCCCGCCACCGTGTCCAGGCCGTGGAAAGGAGGCCTCTTTCTTAACCGCAGCAAAGGTTTCCTTGCAAACGCGCAAGAAAACGCTCTCAAGATGACCCGAAGACAACGCAAGACGCAATCACAATGCGGGATTGCATTGCGCCCAGGATTTGTGGACACCTTCTAACTTGCAGATGGGATTTATCACGGGCCAGACGAACGCAACAGGGGAGCGGGATCCCGCCTGGCAACCAGGCAAGACGGGCGTACTGTTCAGCCCAAAATGATGCAACATGTGGTCGTCGTACGGAGCCCTTCCGCCTCATACACTTCACCTCTCTCCATCCCCATCCCTCCCTCATGTCTCGCCCGACCCCTTGCCTCATTTCCTCCACCTCCCCCCATCCACTATCCTCACCAGCCCCTCCCATCCCCTCCACCTCCTCCCATTCCCTTCTCACATCCCCATACCCTAGCCTCCACCTCCTATCCCCTATCCTCACTCCTCCACCTGCTCCCGTTCTTGGCCCCTCCACTTCTGGCAGAGGGGCGATCTCCGGCACTCGTACGCCCCGCACGGTGAGGAGATGCTGAGGGAGGAGCGGGGGGGGGATCAGCGGCGCAGACAGGCGACGGAGTGAAAGCCGGGAGGGGAGCTTCGAGGTTGCAGGTTTTCTCACCCTCGAGGAGGAGGAGGAGATGGAGGAGGAGAAAGAGGAGCGAGGTGGAGGAGGAGAAAGAGGAGCAGGAGGAGGAGGAGGAGGAGGAGGAGGAGGAGGAGGAGGAGGAGGAGGGGGAGGGGAGGGGGGAGGGGAGGGGGGGGAAAGGGGGAGGGGGAGGGGGAGGGGGAGGAGGAGAAGGAGGAGGGGGAGGAGGAGGCGTGTTGGGTTGTCGGTTTGAATCGAGCGCTGCTGCTCCCCCTTTTCCCGTCGCGCCTCTCCCCGCTACTTCCCCTCCCTCTGCCTCCTGGATCTTACCCCTGCAGTCAGATCGAGGCATAACATCGAGGTCGGTCCGGGGAGGGTGCCCTAGTGTTCTTCGTGTTCGTTGGATGCTCTTGTGCATCCTGGGGAGGGTACTTTTGGATGTTCTGTTTGTTTTGGCCGACTGAGAGTCTCATGCTCTTGAAGGATGTTCTTATGGCCCAGGTCCGACTGTACTTCCTACCTCGCCTCCATTGGTGCTGCCGATTATTGTCAACTGCGCAAATTTCGGCCGTTTTGCGCGAGCTTGCGGGGAGCCTGGTACAGTGGAAGCGTGGTCCTATCCAGATCGAAACGGGACTTCGCATCAGTTCGCCTCCGTGTTGGTGTTGCCAACTGCGCAGCTGTCCCCCCATACGTTACGGTCGCCATCCCTGCCCTCGTCGTCGTCAGCCCCGCTGGTCCCGCCCTCTTTCGGAGGAGGACAAGAGACTGTTTTTGTTGGGTCCGTTGGTAATCCGGGTTTTCGGGCTCGCCCCCCCCCCTCGGATAACCTCCCCCGGACACATCTTTCGGCATTCCCAGAAGGCGCCAGCATCGTCGCAGCACGACTAGTAGCATCGTCGCATCATCGTTAGTAGCCGTAGGGGCCGGCGCGGAGGCCCACAGCGCGAAGGTCTGGTTATCGGCTGGCCCCTCCCCCCGTCTCGCCTCCGCCAGAAAAGGAGGAGACATTCGGTCAGAGGGGGAGGGGGAGGGAGGGGGAAGATGACCTGGATCTGTATAAACGTTCGATCCCCTCCCCCTTCCCCTCCCCCTCCCTCCTTGGCCCACCCTGCCCCTCGCTCCCTCACCCTCACTCCCCCTTCGTCACCGTCGCCATCCAAGCCCTCGTCGTCGTCGGTCCCGCTGTCCCGCCCCCCTCTTCCTCCTCCTCCTCCTCCTCCTCCTCCTCCTCCTCCTCCGACGACGACGACGACGATGACGACGACGACGACGGCGACGACGACGACGACGACGACGACTCGGCCCAGGCGCCCCCCTCAGTGGCGTGGCTGCCGCCGCCGCCGCCCCCGAGCAGCCTCGGCCGCGGGGGGGCGTGCGCGGCCCCGAAGGCCGCCTCCTGCCAGGGGCGGGGGGCGGGGGGCTCTCCCGAGTGCCCGTGCGCCCCAGGCTCCTCCTCGTCGGGAGGATGACCTCCTCTTCGTCCTCCTCCCCCTCCTCCCCCTCCTCCCTCCTCCTCCTCCTCCTCCTCTTCCTCCTCTTCCTCCTCCCCCTCCTCTTCCTCCTCCTCGTCGGGAGGAAGACCTCCTCCTCCTCCTCCTCCTCCTCCTCCTCCTCCTCCTACTCCTCTGCCTCGTCCTTCTCTTCCAGTTAAGTCGGGGCTCTCCCGAGTGCCCGTGCGCCCCGGGCTCCTCGTCTCGGGCCGGACGAGAGGGGGGGATAGGGAAAGGGGGGGTTACGAAATCTGCTGCATGCAGCTGGTTTCGGCCCCGCCGCCAGGGCCCATTCTTCGATACATGGCCGCCTCCTGGCGCTGGGAGGCGCCGGGAAAATCAGCTACGTGAGCTGATTCTCAAACCCCTCTTTGCTATCCCCCCCTTTCGCACAGCCCGATCGTCGGGAGGGTGACCTACAGTTAAGTCGGGCGTGTCCCTCCACAGGAGGAGTACGTAGTCAAAAACAGTCAAACAAATAGTTTGGGTACGACTTTTTGAGCATCTTCGGCTATGTTTGGAGCATGCTTTGACTGTTTTTAATTTTTCGCCCAAAATCCGCCTGTAGGGGGACATGCCCGACCTCAACCTACAGGCCTCGTCAAACATAGACCGAGGCGCCGTTCAAGGTCGAAGCGCTCGATAGGCCGGGCGCTTGTCAGAAAACACGTTCTTCAATGCTGCGAGGGCGCTGCCGGATTTAGGACACCCCTGCGTGCGGGGCCAAACGCCTCATGCCAGCACTGAAGCAGCGCCGACCGCGCAAGCGCCGAACACAAAAACCGTCATGACGAGTCTTGGTAGGTTACCCCCTGGGGCGCGAAGGTCACCGCGCTTCGCGCGTCGCGGCCGCAGGGGCACAAGAAGCTAGGGAGTTGATGACAGCTACCTTGCCGAAGCATTGTCTACTCTGGATTTCTTGATAAGCGTGGGGGGATACCCCCCCGACGGGGGTCAACCTCGCCTCGTCGTCGCGCCGCGACGGGGGTCAGAGCGCCTTGGGCGCGCGGTGGCTGCCCGCGACGGGGTTCGATGTGGGGCTGTCGGCGGGGGTGACGCCCCCTGCACGCTTATCAGGAGACTCGGTGTAGATTGGGGCTGTTGTAAAGGCCGCCCCTTCGGCAGCAGAGGACAGCCAGGCGACCTTTCTGGTCTACACGGGCTCGCACGTGGTTGCCCTGCGGATTGCGCTGGTGACCCGCAGGGAAGCCATGGCTTTAGCACGGGCTTCGCCGACATCATGCTCGACAGCAGGTACACCAGCACCAGCACCGTTCGCGCCTACGCCCACGCCCTGGGATGCCGCGATTCTGGCAGGAGAGCTCGAGAACCCGGACGAGGCGATTGGCGACGGTGAGCGGGTTGCGTATCTACATGTGTGCCAACATGCCCCGCATTCGGAGCGACGGTGCGACTCGCAGTTTTGGTACCGTGCGTGAGGGCAATCACTTGGCAGGTGCGGCAGACCGACCTGTTGATCGTGGAACCAGTCCCCGACCTGAAGGTGCATATTTTCCAATTGGCATTGACCAGTGACGATCCTCGCCTTCGGTGCGAACACTTTTTTCGGATTCCGCGATGCCGGCCCGCCGGATCGCCAGGAT
>CAUYUJ010022281.1:1201240-1213740 GCA_963575745.1 Prorocentrum cordatum | reverse complement strand
AAGACGATGTCGGTGTTGCCAGATATTGGTGGAACCAGCAGCATGGGAACACCACAGGGGAAAGGCGGAGGAGAAGGAGCGGGTTTGGGGGTGGGTCGAGGAAGCGCAATCATGGATTAAGGCGCTTGGATTAGCGACGGTTCCCGCTTCTACACAAACGCCGATGCGCACCGTTGCCGAATCAGGCGGCATTGGCCTCGACACATCAGTGGATCGGTAATCTTGCACCTCGTGAAACACGCGCCACTCGAATCGTGCACAGTATAGTCGCATAGCTGTCACTACACATCTTGCACCTCCTACATCCCCATGACGACAGTTTTTTCTTCGTTGGGCCCAGACATGGCATGCGATACACCTCGGTTGATCCAATTGAGTTGGTGCAGATCCGAATGTACTTTAGATTTGTGTTGCGGCTGATCCGATTTCCGTCCGCACGGATCCGATTTCGGATGTTGTGGGTCTGATGTCCGTTTTGTTTTTCACGCTGATCCGATTGGGCGCCTTTTGAGTCCCTCTTGAAGCCCTCTTGGGAGATCTTGGGAGCGTTGGATGCCTTCTTGGGGCCATCTTGCAGGAGTTCGATCAAAGAAGGGAGGGTCCCATGTTAGGCCCCCCTCCCAGGAGGCCAAAAAGGGGGCCCAAACCTGAGTAACATCAACGAGTTGTGCCTCCTCGCTGGGGCCAGCTCAGACGCTCCGATGGGTCGCGAACCCCCCTTCCAGGGGGAGGGGGGAGGGGAGAGGTGTAAACCCCTTCCCCCAAGGGGAAGAAGATGGGTTAGAAGAGGACACGCAAACGCTCTAAACCACTCACGCCCAGGGGGCTGTTGGGATCAGAACGGGGGACGGAGAGAAAGCGGATCCGCGGCACCCAGGCCCGCCGCTGTTAGGATTCTACAGTGGAGGGGGGGTGCCATTATGCACTACCACAGGCAGGTCGCGCGTTGTCTCAAGGAACCCATCAACTCCAGGTGTCGGAAACAATTAAGCAACACTCACACATAACATATAGTGTGAACTCCCCGCCTCCTCCCCCCGAATGCAATGTTGGGCTAGGATCTCCCGAGTTTGAGTGTCGGACCAGTGATGCGTATACGTGCCAACTTCGAATTGCGTGGGGAGGGGTAAGTGTTGCTTCATTTTTGCCCTCCACCGTCCCACCGCACGGGCCACACCTAAGATGAATCCATCTCTCCTCATATCCTGGCTGCGGGAAGCAACTTGTCCAGACGCCGTGCGTATGGTGGCGCCGACGCTCTCTCGCCAACCGCTGATCGCCGGTGGCGCCTCAAGAGGAAAATCTTTCGTCCTGCGTGCGTAGTTTACCCCAAGGTTGCACCACCTCGCTTGCGCCACAAGGTCATCACGCAGCACACACCACATAGCGTCCACCACACGGCTTGCAACACGCAGCTGTCATCGCATATAGGGTGCTTAACGTAGCCACGTAGCTTGCACCACATTATTCACACCACAGCTTTCAGCACATATATTGCATCACATAACTTGCACCATGTAGGCTGCACCGCATAGCCTACACATCTAGAGCGCCAGAATTCACCGTGTGCGGTCCACGCTGGCAACACGCTTATATCTAAATTGATGTCTCTCTCTCTCTCTCTTTATCTCTCTCTCTCTCTCTGTAGATATCTGTTTATGTATATACACGTCTATGTGCGCGTGTGTGTGTGTGTGTGTGTGTGTGTGTGTGTGTGTGCAGTGGAGCCTTCACGGCACACCAGGATCCAACAAATCAGCATCAATTGCATCCTGCAGCACCCAGGTGAAGGTAGTGGCGAGTTTCGTTCTCCCGGCTCTGGCAGGGAGGGAGATCGGGGGGGAGCAGAGGGGAGGAAGAGTGGGAACTTGGGCTGAATGGTGGCAAACGCGGGGAAAGAGGTCGTGGGCGTGGCAGAGAGGTGGAACGCAAGCGGGGCCTGCATATCGTGACCCAGGTCACGATTGGTTGCAAAGCTCAGCGCCTTGGAGCCACTGCGAGCAAATGGTATGGCCGTGTGTTCGCAGAGGACACATGCCACATACCAGAAAGGTATCTCCAGCTTCCGATTAGCAATACAGCGTTCGTTCCGTAGGATGTTGCGCAGTGTGTCTGGCAAATCATGCGGCCAAGGCACGCGTTTTGTGGTAGACGTGGGCAGGGTGTGCCTTGGCGTAGTTATTCCGAAGGCATCGAGGCAGGAGGAGGGGAGTGCATGGGAAGAGTCGTGGAAGATGAGGCGGGGTGCCAGGAATGGGGAGGCAGAGGAGGTGGGGAAACATGCGAGTCGGGTAGCCGAGTGCATGCGATTGCGGCTGCAGACTGGCATCTCACAATTGACACGAATAGGTGTTGACCTAATCGTACATGATGTATGGTACTTCCGACCATAATATTCGTGCGGATCGCACGCGTTTTCGCATGTTGGATCTGTTGTGCTCAGCGGCTGAAGACGACCCCACTTGTGGAGGGGGACCCGCGTCGGCCAAATTGTCCGCGCGGTCTTTGATTGATATGGCGATTCGAAGTTTGGTCATTTGTTTGGTCGGAGTCGCCAGTTGCGGGGTCATCGTCAGGAAGGCAACTTCGATTGTGCAAGGCGTGGAGACGGCATGCTCGCGGCTGGAATTGTGACTGCCGCATATAAGCTTGGTAACAGCATGCATAGATTTTGTAAAGGCAACAGATCTAGGTGCAGATGGTGGTTTGCCTTTACATGATGTTGCAGCAACGTGTGCGATCAAAACTATCATTCAGTCATTCCCACTCTTGCTCCTTGTTCGTAGCAATCGTGGCCCAGCTACAACGAGCAGACAGAGTGCCACCGAACATACAGAAGCGTCGGACACCCACCTGGTCCAAAACATGTTTGAACCTCCAGATCGCTTAGCAGAGACCGCCCCTTCGGGAGGCTCAGCTTCTATTGCTAACGCTGTGCGCATCCCATCATGCCTTCCAGACTCGATCCCCATGCGAGTTGCCTTGGTCGCGGACGTGTCGGAACATGCAGTCCAGGAGTGGTTTATACACATGCGCACGCATCGAACCACATGTACATTAGCAGTCATTTCGAATTAGGGGAGGTGGAAGGGACATGTGAGGAATATGCGGAGCAGAAGGAGGAGGAGGAGGAAGAGGAGGAGGGGGAGGAGGAGGAGGATGAGGAGGAGGAGGAGGAGGATCAGGAGGAGGAGGAGGCAGAGGGCGAACGGAGGTGGAGGTCGAACAGAAGGAATCTGAATTTGACCGAACACGTGCCCACCCGAAGTCAGGTGAGCCTTACGTGGGAGGAGGACGGTGAGAAGGAGAAGGTGAGGAAGGAGGAAAATGAGGAGGAGGAGGAGGTTGAGGAGCAGGAGGAGGTGGAGAAGGAGGTGGGAGGAGGAGGAAGAGGAGGATAGTGAGCAGGAGGAGGATAGGGGAGGACGGCGGCGACGACGACAGGAATCAGACACAAAGGCCTTCGCGGATGGTTCGATCTGGGAGTCGGTGGGAAGATTTTTGGAGCAACGTCGGCGTTTGGTTGGGGCAGTGTTGGGAGCTTCCATGTCCCTCCTGGGGGTCTCTTAGGATTCTTTTGGAGGGCCTTAGGGCCCCCCGTGGGTCCAGCCTAGAGGCAGTCATGGAAACGGGAACGGTCCCCATTCGCCCCGCACGTCGGAGTGCGAACAGTCGTTTCTTTGGTCTTTGCTGCGACGCCTGGACCGTCTTGGGGGGCCGTTGGGCCGTCTTAGGGGTCTGCTGGATCCTTCCTGGGGCTATCCTGGACGATCTTGGAGCCATCTTGAGGCCTTAGAAGCCCATCGACAGCGAAATTGCGAGAGGGCGATCGCCCACCGTGTCAGCCCAGCATTCTGGGTGGCGGCTGTTCGAGGGGCATTGTATGCCGTCACGTGTGACACTTCGTGCCCCGAAGTTTGGGAACGTCGTGACGAGGATGGTGAGGACGTTGAAGAAGATACTGATGGTTATGGTGGTGACGATAGTGGTAATGGTGATGGTGTTGCTAATGGTGGTGTTGCTGGTGATGGTGATGCTGATGGTTATGATGCTGGAGATGTTGTTAGTGATGATGACGATGATGATGATGATGATGCTGATGATGATGATGATGCTGATGATAATGACGATGATGCTGCTGATGATGCTGATGGTGATGATGGTGGTGGTGATGATGGTGATGATGGTGGTGATGATGGTGATGATGACGATGCTGCTGCTGATGATGCTGATGCTGATTATGATGACGATGATGGTGATGGTGATGATGGTGCTGATGATGATGCTGCTGATGATGATGATGATGGTGGTGGTGGTGATGATAATGATGATGCTGATGTTGACGATGGTGAAGATGATGATGGTGATGGTGATGGGTGGTGATGGTGATGTTGACGATGCTGCTGCTGATGCTGCTGATGCTGATTATGATGACGATGATGGTGATGGTGATGGTGGCGGTGACGGTGATGGTGATGCTGATGGGGATGATGATGAGGATATGGATGGAGATGGGGATGAGGATGATGATGAGGAGGATCAGGATTAGGATTAGGATTCGGACTAGGATGATGATGAGGATGAGGGTGAGGATGATTATGATGATGATGCTGATGATGATGATGATGCTGATGCTGATTATAATGATGATTATAAGTATGATGCTGGTGATGGTGATGGTGATGATGGTGATGAGGAGGAGGATTATGATGATTATGATGCCTATGATGATGAGGATGCTGGTGATGACGATGCTGATGATGATGATGATGATGCTGAAGATGCTGATGTTGATGATGATTATGCTGATGATGCTGATGATGATGCTGATGATGCTGATGATGCTGATGATGCTGATGATGATGAGGAGGAGGAGGAGGAGGAGAAGGAGCAGGAGGAGGAGGAGGAGGAGGATAATGGTGGTGGTGATGGTGGTGATGCTGGATGATGAGGAGGAGGTGCGGGAGCCTGAAGAGGAAAGTCGTCACATGTGTCGCCTTTCACTTCCTGACCTGAGGAGCTCGCATGGATATCGTTTGAGCCGTCTTGTGGCTGACTTGGGCTCCGGTGGGGCAGTCTTTGGGGGGCCCTTGGGGACTGTCCTGGGGCCTTCTTGGGCCGTCTTGGAACCCTCTTTGGCTTTCTGGAGCCACCTTGATTCCTTGGCTCTGTGGGATCTTGGGGCCGTGTTGGCGTCGTTTTGGGTCGTCGAGGGGCGCTCTCAGGCCGTCTTGGGTCCCTACGGATGCCCTCTTGGGTCAGCTCGGGGCCGTCTTGGCAGCAGCTTGTGCGTGGGCAACATTGCGGCCCTCTTAGGTGTTCTTGGGCTGTCTTGGGGCCATAATTTGAGGCTTCTCGGGCCGTCTTGAGCTGATGAAAGCCCAGCTAGGCGATAGTGTGCCAATACATCAACAAGTTTTTAGACATTCAATGAGTTTGGCTTCTTCGGGCCCCTTTGAGAGTACTCGTGCTCTCCTCTTGCCTCTTGGGCCGTGTTGGGGGAATCGCGGACCATCCCGAGCCAAAGTTGGGTTGCCCTGGGGCCATATCGGGTCGTCGTGGAGACACCTCGGGCCATCTTGGCGGCCCTGGTGGCTTGACAGGGTCGTTTTCGAAGCCACCAGGGGCACCTTGCAGGCTGTGGAGCACGCCGGGAAGGCGTCGGGCCGCCCAGGGAGCCTCGGGAGGGGGTGGGCGATGCGCGCAGCTGGACGCGTCGAGAGGGGACGCCTTTCAAAGGCCAATGGATGCCCCGCCAGGCAGCACCTGGCATTCTGCCACTCCTCCTCCTTCTCCTCCTCCTCCTCCTCCTCCTCCTCCTCCTCCTCCTCCTCTTCCCATGGCAGAGGTACTGTGGCAGATCATTGGAACTGTGGGACTGTGGCAGATCATTGGAACCATCGGGTTTTGAAGGCTTTGGGCCTGTCGCGGGCGCCCGTGGGAGGATCCGAGGCCATTTGGAGCCGCCTTGGGGCCGTCTTTGGACCTCCCGGGGACATCTTAGGCCGTCTTGCGCCGTGTTCGAGGATTGCTTGGGGCATCTGGGTCCATCTTGGAGTGATCGTGGCCCAAAAAGTTGTTCCCTCCCTTCTTTGAAGGCCAAAACAGCAGGTTCCAATAACTTTGCTTGACCTCTTCTGGCAACTTTGGTGTGTACGAAAGAGTCCCAGAGGAAACAGGGATGTCGTTCGTGACAGCGTCGGCCTGCCCCGTGTGGTTGGTTGTGGCAGGTCCTGAAGAGGATGGCCAACCACACGCCGAAACGCTGAGGGCGAACTGGACCAGGGGTGCCCGAATAGTTGGGCATACTCAGTCCGAGACCAAAGGAGCATCCCAAGACCAAGATAATGCCGATTATATTGCACTTGTGTTGACATGTAGTTGCTTTAAGAACCCTTCCATTCAGAGTTGACATGATGTTGCACTTGTTGTGATATGACAGGCAAATAACGGGTTGTCAGTCGAAGCTCTCCAGGAGCTCGTCTTCGGCGGCGCAGCCTTTTTCCCATCAGTCAGAGATATTCCAGCAGCATGCCTGCGCGTGTTGCAGAGAGATTCCGGCATGCCTGTTGTGAAGTCGGCTCCGCCGTCTTGTGCTCCAGTCAGTGCTCTGGTCACGGGGGCGGGGGGTCAGACATTCAAGGAAAAAGGGGACACCTGCGGCCAGTCCGCCAGGTGCCGACGGTGTCACGAAAGAGGGGCCAGTTGTTCCCTCCCTTCTTTGAAGGCCAAAACAGCAAGTTCCAATAACTTTGCTTGACCTCTTCTGGCAACTTTGGTGTGTACGAAGGAGTCTCGGAGGAAACAGGGATGTCGTTCGTGACAGCGTCGGCCTGCCCCGTGTGGTTGGTCCTGAGGAGGATGGCCAACCACACGCCGAAACGCTGAGGGCGAACTGGACCAGGGGTGCCCGAATAGTTGGGCATACTCAGTCCGAGACCAATGGGGCATCCTGCCGATTATATTGCACTTGTGTTGACATGTAGTAGCTTTAGGAATCCTTCCAATCAGAGTTGACATAGTGTTGCACTTGTTGTGATATGACAGGCAAATAATGCAAAAACCTACCAATGATGCCCCTCTGACAGGCCACCATCCTCTGTGCGACATTCCGTGAATTGGGGATAATTAAGGTTGCTTCTGGGGCTCGAGCAGTCCCCTCTTGGAGCTCTCTTGGGTCCCCCTTGGGCGCTCCTTGGACCGTCATGGGCCCCTCCCATCTTCTGGCTCTCGTGGGCGATCGTGAAGCCATCTTGCGGCCACAGTGGCCCTGTGGAGACGAAGCCATCACTGGACAACAACATGTGGTGTGGAATGGTTTGGGCCTCTTGGGGTATCCTTGGATGGCTCTGCCCCCTCGCCCCCTCCCCCCCCTGTCCAGTCCCAGGGGAGGAGGTTGAGCAGAGGGTTGAAAGACACATCGGTCCAAACAACCTGCGCCCAGATGGCTGGCTGTGGCTCGGAGCCCGCTGGGTATGAACCCGTTTGGAGCTCCAGGGCAGCGCTGTCCGTCTCGATCGGTACTCGAGCTGTGTGTGCTCTGAGGTTGCCTGGCCCGGGGCTGTAACGGGGAGGCCAGAGTAAGGAGGAGTGGGAGGTGGAGGAGGGGGCGGGGGATGAGTATGAGGATGAGGATGAGGAGGCGAGATCATGAGACTATCGGTGTACGGCTCATGCTGTTTCTTCCGTATTCCTCTTCCTCCAACGCATTCTTCAAACATGCACAGCGTCTCGCTCGCTCGCATCCACTTCCAGCTTGGGCATCGAACTAAGGAACATGTTGGGCTCGGAGGCGGCCCGATGTTGCTTTAATTCTTCGGCAACCGCCCAGCAGGGCATCTCAACCAGGCAGATCAACCCGACGAGGAAGAACATTGATTATTTCGCTCTTTGATTGCCCAGGTCATCCCCGCATGCGCGAAGATGACCGCATTTCGCGCGTCGCGGCCCAGATCGTTCGCTTGGTCTTCTGCAGGGAGGCGGTGCGACGGTGTAAATATTGCGGCGCCTTGCGCACCGCGCAGCGCGGTGCGCGTTGCGCGAAGTTGGGTGGCCCCGACTGCAGCTCCGTGCAGCAAGCAGTGGCGAGGCGTCCTGGCTTGCCTGTAGGCCCACTAAAGACTGTTCAGAGAGTCTTTTGTGGTCTGCACGAAATGTTTTCTGAAGATTTCTGGCCGAGACCGGCTTGGTTTAACACATTGGGTTTATGTTCCAAGAACATCGTTCTCGTGTTCAAGACATCCTGATGTTCATATAAAAAGTCGTTGTCAGCCCACAGGAATGCTGGGACGGTCGGTCCCTTCTCAAGTGCAGCGAGATTCTGACCGCGGCCCCGCCAGGGGCGGCTCGCCGTGGGCAGCCGCCACGGCGCCCGCGGCCCCGGCGGCGGCCCCCGCGCCCGCGGCGCCGGCGGAGGCGGCCCAGCCCGCGGCGGAACCGCGAGGCTGCCCTGCCGGCGGCGGCGAGACGGGCCTGCTGGGCCGCAGGCCGAACAGGCGAGTTGGCTGTCCAAGTGCGGGCATCCTCGGAGTATGGTTCGGCGACTGCGCGTTGCGAACCACCCCCTTTGCAAACCACACCCTCTGCAGTCGCCGAGTGGTCACCACATGCGGTTGGCTCTCGTCCTACATTCTGCCCGCTCCCACTTCGAGCTCACTGAGCCCCTGCCTCGGGAGGGAACGAGAGCATCACCGACGCGCTGCCGTTGGGAGCCAGTCGGCGTGTCATTCCTCGCTTTCGTTTATACGGTTGTTTCTCCGAAAACTTGGTCGTTCTTCAACCATAACTAGCTGATGTGCTCCAAACGGCGGCGTGCCATTGATACTGTTTGTTTCTCCCCCACTACCTCCCTTCCGCTCTCCCCCTCCTCCTCCTCCTCCTCCTCCTCCTCCTCCTCCTCCTCCTCCTCCTCCTCTCCTCCTCCTCCTCCTCCTCCTCCTCCTCCTCCTCCTCCTCCTCCTCCTCCTTCCCCCCCCACCACCGCACCCCTCCCTCCATCCCCCACCCCCACCGCACCCCTCCCTCCATCCCCCACCCACCTCCTCTCCCCTCCCCCGCTGGCCCCGAAGGTGGAGGCGCCCGCAGCAGAGCCCGTGCCCAAGGGCTGCAGCTGCGGGCGGAGGCGCAGGCCGAGGCCCCCCCAGCGCCCAGGCGCAGGAGGCGACGGCCGCTCGTCGCTCGTCGCCATCATCGTCGGCGTCGTCGTCCTCCCCCTCCCCCTCCCCCTCCCCCTCCCGCTCCTCCTTCTCCTGCTCCTCCTCCCCCTCCTCCACCATTCCTTCTCCTTGTAAATAACTACTCCCTGTCGCACCCCGAGGCGAGTCGGAAGGTCGGGCCGGGCGGTTGCTTGAGACTTGTTCTATGTTCTATTCTTGAACTTCAAGCTCAACAGTTGGCAACGGCTTCACAGATGGAGGGTGGGTGGTTTTCAAAATGTGACTCTCGCCTCAGTGCCGCGCACATTCGTGTGAAACATTTACAAGAGTTTCACGGATCGAGAGCGGTTCTTTTTCAACATGTGGTTCTCGCATTAGTGCCGCGCACATCCGCGCACGGTCTGAGGGCGGGTCGTTTTCAAAATGTGGTTATCGCTTTGGTGTCGCGCACATTCGTATTAGCAAGTTGCAGGAGCTTCACGGATTGAGGGCGGGCCGTTTTCAAAATGTGGCTCTCGCCTTAGCGCCGCGCACATTCGTTTGAAACATGTCCAAGCGCTTCACGGGTCGAGGGCGGGTCGTTTTTAAGATGTGGTTCTTGATTTTGACTTAGCGCTGCGCACATTCGTTTGGAACAAGTTGCAAGACTTTCACGGTTTGAGGCCGGTTCTTGTTCGAAATGTGGTTCTCGTTTTAGCGCCGCGCACATTCGTTTGAAAAATGCAAGAGCTTCACGGATGGAGGGCGGGTCGTTTTCAAAATGCGGCTCTTGCTTTAGCGCCGTGCATATTCGTTTAACCATTTTACATGAGTTTAATTTATTCTCATGGTTGACGTACCAGACATGGTGTTTTGGAAAGATTCAGGACTGTCAGGGTGGAGCAGTTACGTTGATTCGTGGTGTTGAAGTCTCAGGAGCGGTGCTCTGGCACGAGGCAGGATCGTCAAGACGCAACGGTCAGGTGGACTCGTGGCGTTGACGTCCTGAGAATGGTGTTTTGGCACGTTTCAGGATTTTCACCCGGCTGTCCCCCAACGGGGCACTTCCCTCAGTGGGGAGGGCCTTCCTATGGGGTCTATGAAGATGGAGCTTGGAGGGAGGGTGTATTCCAACATCGTTGTTGAGTCTTGGGTTTACACTGGTCCTCCTCCTCGTCCTCGTCGTCCTCCTCCTCCCCTCCTCCTCCCCCCCCCTTACTCCCTCCTCTTCCTCCTCCTCCCCATGCCTCCTCCTCCTCCTCCTCCTCCTCCTCCTCCTCCCCCTCCTCTTTCCTCTTCCATTTTCCATCCTCAACACGAGCCAACAGTGAGTGCGTCCTGGGGGCACGCGCGCATGCGAAGCTGCTTTGTCGAGCATGCTACCGGGCGGCATGTTCAGGGGTGCCTTGTGCCCTGGCCTATCCCTTCTCCTGGTGGCGCGCCTGCTGAAACAACGTGCGAATTTATGTATTTCGGTTAAGGGAAAAATTAGCAACACACACCCCTCCCCTCGCTATTGCTTTGATGTGGGGGATCGTTAGTTGGAACTATCAGGCTCTTCGGGAGCGTGCATGATTCTTACGACCGCAGAGAGGCAAGTTCGCTACAGTGCGTAAGTTCAACGAGCTTCATGGTATTGCAAGATTGCAAGAAACGCACGGTAGCAACGCCGACACTCAAACTCTTTGTATGCTATGTTTCCGAATGTGTTGCACGTGGGGAGCTGTTGCAATGTATATGATTTCTGGGGGCTTCGTCCTTTCTGTCTCCCACAAGTTCCCCGCGTATGTTTTGTTAATTTCAGGTAATATATAGTGGCGGATGCTGTATTCTTCAGACTTCTCCATCTGAGTGGGCCTCTTGATGAGCGTTCTTTGGGAATATCCATCACGACCCTAAGCTGTTGACAGCTCCAGGGACGCGTGTTCTTGCAGCGATCCGCCGCGCTTTGCTGTGCAGACAGGCCGTATGCAATGTTGTGGGGACTGGAGTTTCAGTATGTAGCATGAGGAGCGGGCTGTTGGTCAAAGATGGGCCGACTCTCCTCTCCTGTTGTGTTTCGAGTCGCTCGAGTTCGTCGAGGTACCCCAGTATTCCCACACTCCTCGACGCATACTTCATACAGAGCGTCGGCAGGCTGGACGGGACATATCTGAATACCCCCACGGCTGGGATCTTGGAAAATAAGATGAGGTCTAGCATTCAGGGCGACTATTTCGACCGGCAGTTCCCTTCAGACTACGTCCCGATCATCGTGCAATCGGCCCCATGCATTCTTGCAGAGGCATCTATTCCTAGATGGGCATCGCAGTACCCTGAGTTTCCTTGACTTGTCTCTGGTATCCTGGAAGAGGTGGGGGCATCGGGGGAGCCGTTCGAAGCCCAGAGGCAGTGCCAATGGGACCCTCACTGAGCATCTCGATCGACAGAGGGCGTCTCGTGGGACATCCTGGGGCGAGGGGCTCGAAATGGCGATTCACGTCCCCCATCTTGAGCCCTCCTTGGGCCGTCTTGGGGCCATATTGGACCATCTGGGCGCCCTCTTAGTGGGCCTCTTGGGGCGTTCTCGGGGGCCGTCTTGAAGCATCGAGGACTCGAAAAGGCGAGAACGCTAAAATCTGTCGAATACCTTCGAAATACTTCGGGGCCCTCTTGGATGGCCTCTTGCAGCCCTTCTGGACCGTGTTAGGAGCCGTCTTGAGGCCATCTTGAGCACCTTGGCCTCTTGGACCATCTTGGAAGCCTCTTGGGACGCTCTTGGCCTGTGTTGGCGCGTTCTGGCTTCAAACCAATATTAGCGACGACACGCGACACGCCCCAAGAGATCTGTCAATTTGGGGTGCGGGCCCCTGAATTCTCAACAACCCTCAGGACTGAGGACGGAGGGCTCAAGGGATTTGAGGGCACTCCAACTCGCGCCTCTCGGCATGGCGGCAGACATGAACACATATATATATATATATACACATACATACATACATACATACATACATACATACATACATACATACATACATACATACATACATACATACATACGTCCATACATACATACATGCATACATACACACATACATACATACATGCATACATACACACATACACACATACACACATACTTACTTACTTACTTACATACTTACATACTTACACAGTTACATACTTATATACTTACATACTTACATACGTACAGACTTACATACATACATACATACATACATACATACACATATACATACATACATACATACATACATACATACATACATACATACATACATACACACATGCATACATACATACATACATACATACATACATACATACATACATACATACACACACGTACATACATACATACATACA
>CAUYUJ010022281.1:1178740-1196240 GCA_963575745.1 Prorocentrum cordatum | reverse complement strand
GGAAGAGCGAGAGAGAGAGAGAGAGAAAACAACAATAAAGAGAGAGAGAGAGAGAGTCACAGTGAGAGAAAGAGAGAGAGAGAGAGGGAGAGGCAGAGTGGCATGAGGAGGAGGAGGGAGAAGGGGAGCCCGAGGAGAGCCCGGGCCGCCTGCCTGTTGCCGGGGGCGGCGTCGGAGTGGTGCCGCTCAAGCAGGTGCTGAGGGCCAGCCCCAAGCGGGGGGCGAGCATTTCGGAAGCACGCAGATCCGACTCCCCCCTCCCTCGTTCACCCCGCAGGTGCCATTTTGATCCGATCGATCCGATTCGGTATCGGCTTCGCCCAGCTTGGTCCGATCCACTGCTGGTTTTCGGGCGATGCGATGCGGCCCGATGCTTGCATGGCGCTGCTGTGGCGGCCGCTACGAATCAGTTCCGACTCCGTGCCGATGCAGCACGATCTGACGCACATTTCGATTCGATACGATTCCCCCGCTCGATTCTGATTGGCCCTGTCTTTCGCTGCTGCTCAGCCCTCTCCTAACTCAGACCCTGACGATCGGTTCCCACTCCTTGCGGAGCCCCGGGGCCCGCGGATAGCCTGAGAACCACGTCGGTGCTACTCGGAAGCCGGCAGTTGACCACCACACCTGCCCAGGCCCATACTACATTCTGCGATGGCTTCACGGTGGCGGATCAGGTTGTGATTTCTCACTGGATTGAATGTTTCGTTTCTTACATGGCGGATGCAATGGGCGTCCCAGTTGCAGATTCAGGACCGGCTTCTTGAAATCTGGAATGAGAGGAAGGTGCCGTTCCCGCGTGCCGTGCCGTTCCCGCGTGTCGTGCCGAGCCGTGCCCACGCTGTATAGCGCGAAAGACAATATCTGTGCCGCCCGCGTGTCCTGCCGTGCCGTGCCCGCGTGCCGTTCCGTGTTTGCGCTCTAGAGCTGCGAGAAGCGTGCCGCCCGCGCCCGCGGGCCGTGCCGTGCCTGTTGTGCCGGGCTGTGCCCACGTGCCGTGCCGCGCCGTGCGTGCCAGAGTTGCGAGCAGCCGTCTGCGTGCCGTGCCGTGCCCGCGTGCCGTGCCGTGATTTCGGGGGCGGCCAAGGGGGGATGATGACTGGGGGGGGGATGGGTATCATGGCGTGGGCCATGGTACTTCCGTACTTCCCCAAGTTTCATGGCGTCTCTTCTCATTTCATTATGTCCCTGGCCCCCCCGCTGGGTCGCGCACATGCTGCCGGCCATGATTTGCGCCCACCCCTCTTGGACGGCCCCCCCCCCCCTCGTGGCCGCCCCCGATGATTGCGTGCCGTGTCGTGCCCGCTTGCCGTACAGTGGGGGCCCATGCCAAGAAACACCCCGCTCGCCTGAAGGGTGCTCTGGGTTTCTTGGGTTTCGATGGTCTTGTTATGGGAAGCCTGACGTTCCCACACCAAAAATCAATGGACGTCCTGGGGTCTCAGGGTTGGGTTTCTTGTGGAAGGTTTCTTGTGGACTGGCCTCCACTGTACCGTGCCGTGGCCGTGCAGTGTTTAGTTTCTCAGGAGCAGGACATGTGCAATCCGCGTGCCGTCCCGAGTCCGAGAGTTGTGACTTGCAGGCGCATGTCGATGCTGTCTCACCATGTGTCTTCTCAAGCAGCTCTACCTTTTAACGTCTCTGTGCCTGTGCAGTTGGCGCTGAAGCAGAGAAGGCATGTACCAGGGAGATTCGCAATGTCCACCGCTGACTTAGATTCGTGCTCGAGTCCAGGATCGTATCATCAGTATGTGTAACGTCCATCGCAGGTCGACTCGCTTACCTCAGCGTGAAATAGTGTCTTGCCTTTACCCCAGCTGCGCGCATCCGCTTCCAGCAGGCATCCACCTCAACAGTAGAGAGCGCCGATGATATCGAGAGAAGGCCATATGCACCAAATCAGTAATATCAGCATCAGCCCATGAGGCAACTTCAGGTACAGGGAACATCACAGCACCACCAGCGCAACCGCAGTAGCACCTGTGGCGGTGGCAGCAGCAGCGGCAGCAGTAAACTTTGTATCAGCACAAGGGGGAGGGGAGTAGATGGTAGACAGCTGGAAGCAGAAGCACATGTGATGGGGGGCGGGGTAGGATCTCGCGAGACGCGGGCTGGCCGGTTCCCAGGAGGCCTTCTTTGCATTCTTCTGTCGTAGCGGTTTTGTGGGAGGCATGGATAAAAAGCGGAGCCTCTGTCATTGTTGCTTTCCTCAAGGCTGTTTCAGTTGTTTCCTCCCTTCTTTGAAGGCCAAAACAGCAGGTTCTCAGAGCCTGGCTTGACATCTTCTGGCCATTTTGGTGTGTACGAAGGAGTCCCAGAATGCGACCAGACACAGTATATCTTTGCATTTAAGAGGTACGCGTGGTGTTTTCGCACAGTCGGAAACAGAGGTGTCGTTCGTGTCAGCGTCGGCCTGCCCCGTGTGGTTGGTTGTGGCAGGTCCTGAATAGGATAGCCAACCACACGCCTAAACGCTGGAGACGGACTGGACCAGGGGTGCCCGAAAGAGTGGGCAGATTCAGTCCTAGACCAAAAAAGGGACCAAAGGAAGTTGCGCAGTCAACTGCTTCTCGGCGACCCTGGCGCGGCACAGCCGTAGCCAGGCGAGCCTGAGGCGGGTGTACAAAGATGCCTTGTATGTTGCACTAATATGGACATGCTTGGCAAGTGACTGGTTATCAGCCGAAAGTCTCTCCAGGAGCTCGCCTTGGGTGGTGCGGCCTTGTTCCCAACACTCAGAGAGGTAGCAATGGTGGCTTCACCAAAAAGGGGGCTTCGTAGGTGCGCTCTGATTATGATTATCCACGAGCGCCTAACGCAGGGGTCGGGTGGCGCACACCCCTGGGCTGTGGTTAGTGTCCGCTCAAGGAAAAGGGGGCGATCGCCTGGCGTAGCTGCGGTTGCCGGCGGTGTCACGAAAGAGGGGGCCGTTGTTTCCTCCCTTCTTCGAAGGCCACAACAGCAGGTTCTCAGAGCCTGGCTTGGCATCTTCTGGCAATTTTGGTGTGTACGAAGGAGTCCCATAATGCGACCAGACACAGTGTATCTTTGCATTCAAGAGGTACGCGTGGTGTTCTCGCACAGTCGGAAACAGAGGGGTCGTTCGTGACAGCGTCGGCCTGCCCCGTGTGGTTGGTTGTGGCAGGTCCTGAAGAGGATAGCCAACCACACGCCTAAACGCTGGAGACGGACTGGACCAGGGGTGCCCGAATGAGTGGGCATACATAATCTTAGATCAGAAAGGGGACCAGAGGAAGTTGCGCAGTCAACTGCTTCTCGGCGACCCTGGCGCGGCACAGCCGATGCCAGGCGAGCCTGAGGCGGGTGTACAAAGAATGCCTTGTATGTTGCACTCATTTGGATATGCTTGGCAAATGACTGTTTCAGCTTGCCCACGAGACCCACGGTAAGGCCTAATTTCTCACGTTCGGTAGCAGTTCATGGGAGCCTCGTATGTTGTCATAACTCCGTCTCTAGAGTGGAACGCCTATGAGCGCCTGGTAATCAATGGTAGAGCGCCGATTTAGCGTTTATGAGCGTCGATTCAGCGTCGACTAGCGTAGGTGAGCGTCGATTCGCGAGAGCCAGCAAAATGGCATAAGAGCCTCCCGTGAGTTGCCACCGGACGTTCGCCCGGGTCCTGATGCCGATGAGGGGGGAGGTGCCGCGGTGGTCCAGCCACCTTCGGCGGCGTTCGCCGATGGAGTCGACCAGCCTGGAGAGTGGACCAGCCGAGGCCCCGCTTATCCAACAGGAGAGGGTGAGAGGGCACGCCTGCTTCCTTCCCTGAGATGGTCGGATGGCATACGAGGGAGGCCCAACACGGGCCAGTTTCCGAACCAAGAGGAGGAGGAGGAGGAGGAGGAGGAGGAGGAGGAGGAGGAGGAGGAGGAGGAGCAGGAAGAGGAGGAGGAGGAGGAGGAGGAGGAGGAGGAGGAGGACGGGGGCACGATGGGCGGGGTGTGTTTTGTGCATGCGAACGCTTTCGCATGTCAGGCCATTGTCCTGACGTCTGTGCGCAGCAGCAGGAGGATGGGGTATGGGTCCATTCACAGTTATTTGTGATCGTAGGGGAAGTTTGGAGGAGACGTTCGAGATGATGCTTTCTTTCCCCGAATCGCGCAGGAGAGCGTAGGGGAACATATATCAATGTCATCGAATTTCCGGCTTGCAGATACATGGCATTCAACAAAGCAGGAATACAGCAGTCAGGCAGCAACACGCATGTCAGATATTACCAAGGTTGGCCGCCGCAGTGCTGAGGATAAGAGTTGGCGTTGTCTGAGGAGCCACTACAGGACCAGCCACGCCCTCAGGGAAGGCACAAGTGGTTCAGCAGAACATAAGAGAACCGTGCGTCTACATCGATCATGTCGCGCGCATGGAAGGCATTTGCGCTGATGCCCTGCGCACCCAATGTCTCGGGCGCCGGAGGTACCAGCAAAAACGGCGCCCTGACAAAATGTGTGGTGTCCGCCGGGTTCGTTTCAAACAGGGTCCCAGTTGACACATGTCTACGGCGAAGTCCACTGCGATTACCTAGTCGGCATTGCAGTCGGCCGGATGCAGCGGGCCCAAGACCGAGCTCGCTGGAATGCAAACAAAGTGTTTCGCATCAGTGTTTCCCAGCGTTGCTTTTGCCGCGTCCCCTAGCTATTGTTTTTGCCAGTGTTGTTCTCCGGATCTCTGCTGTCGGTTCCTCCTGCTCTCCTTCCCTTCTCCTGACCTTGCGTTTCCCCTGCCCTTGTTGGCTGGCGCGGCGTGCGTTCCCCCCCTTCTCTCCCTGTTTGGCTTCCTCTCCACGCCCCCCCGCCCCCCCGTTTGTCGGGCATGTCTGCTCTTTCTTGTCGTCCTCCCCATGTTCCGCCCCTCCTCTCTCCTACTCCTCGGCTCCTCACTTTCCCGCTCTTCCGTTTTCCTTGCTTGGCCCGTTTTTCTTTGTCGACCCGGCTTGCGGTTCGCAAAAGAGCTGTGCGGCTGGGGATGCCACGCAGGCGAATCGCCGGGCGTGTCCCAGGATTCAGAGAGAGGCTGATGATTTTCAGACGTGATCCCCAAAGCAGAACGAAACAGCCTTCATATCACCGAAGCAGAAGCCTGATGGGGCCTTCAGAACGAAACAGCTTCATATCACCTTCAGAGGCTGATTGGGCTTTCATATAACCAAAGCAGAACGAAACAGCAGAAAAGCAAAAACGGCGGAAGCCAAGACAGACGGCGTTGTGTTTTGCATCGGTTCCACATGATGCCGCCGGCCATTTCAGAGCGGAGCTGCATTTTTCAAGGAGGGCGGCATTGTCAAAATAGGAGTCGTGGGTTCCCTTTGCCGCGTTGCAAGTCGGCAAGCCAGGGGGAGGGGGGGGGGAGTGAGGGGGGCGCAGGGGCAGGGGGGGACGATGGAAACCATCTGGATGGACACGCTGGCAGCCCTGCTCTCTTCCACCCCCCTCTCCCTGTCGTCGATTGGGGTGCTTTGTCAGGGCCTGGTTCTCGCACCCTCTGTACGCTCGCCCCAGTTGCCCAACCGACCGTGCGTCACTGCTCGCTCGTGGTCTGCTTGGTGCTGCAATGGCACATCCGCGTCCTGGACGGATGCCAGAACAACTGGCCGTGCAGGGGAGGAGGGAGAAGCGCGCTCGAGGCCGCGCGCGGCGCCGTACACCCTGGGCCGGGCAGCGCCTCCGCCTGCAGCCACCCGGCGGACCCGTGCCCGGCGGAGCAGGAGAGGTCGGCCCGGCGGGCTGAGACGTCGCCCATAGCTCTTGGCATCGCTCGGGCGTGTGCATTTCTCCTTCGGCGAGTACCATCGAGGAGCATCCTCGATCGTTTGGCGAAACAACCACGCACGAAACCGAAAAAAGCACAGGGAATGGATGTCCGAGCGATGGCCAGAGCTTGCTTGGGCCTTGCCGGGACGGGGTCTCTGCCCATGGGGGTGGAGGCCCCAAGGGACGCCAGGGGCCGGCTCGGGCCCTGGCGGGGTCTCGCCCTCGGGGGCAGAGGCCCCGGCTCTCCCCCCTCCCCGCCCCACCCAACGTCACCGCCTGAGGACTGGGGCAGAGCACGTCATGATTTTGGCGGCTGGGGCCCTGCAGGAAATCCCTTCGGATGCAGGGGGCGCAGGGAGGACTGCCAGATAGGAGGGCGACGATGAAGAGTTACGATCAGGAGGAGGAGGGGGAGGAGGAGGAGGAGGAATGAGGAATATGAGAACGGCGGGGATTCACGATGATGAAGGATGACCAGGGGGAACAGGAGTACTGATGAAGATGAGAAAGGAGGAGGAGTTTCGAATAATAACTCACATGGACAATATCACTAATACTATGAGCGCTGCTAATATATAATAATAATGCCATTACTACTACTACTACTACTACTACTACTACTACTACTACTACTACTACTACTACTACTACTAATAATAATAATACTGATAATACGAATAGCAAAAATAGTAGTAGTAGTAGTACTAGTACTAGTAGTAGTAGTAGTACTAGTACCAGTACTAGTACTAGTACTAGTACTAGTTGTTGTTGTAGTAGTAGTACTACTACTACTACTATTACTACTAATAATAATAACAACAATAAATAATAATACTAGTAATAACAATAATGCCAATCCAAAGACTACCACTATTGAAAACACTACTAGTAGTGACTAGTACTACGACCATTAATCAGGATACTCATACTAATCGTAGCACGATTAAGCATAATCATAGTAACACAAGAAGACAAATCTGGATACTGAAAAGAAGAAGGCGGATCAGGGAAGCTGGATGATGATGATGATGCTGATGCTGATGATGATGATGATGATGCTGATGATGATGATGATGATGATGATGATGGTGATGATGCTGATGATGCTGATGATGCTGATGATGCTGATGATGCTGATGATGCTGATGATGATGATGATGCTGCTGCTGCTGCTGCTGATGATGATGATGATGATGATGATGATGATGATGATGATGATGATGATGATGATGATGATGATGGGAGGAGGGAGGGGGGGGGGAGGAGGAGGAGGAGGAGGAGGAGGAGGAGGAGGAGGAGGAGGAGGAGGAGGAGGAGGAGAGGAACGCGGGGCACCGTCTCTTCAAAACGAGGACCCAACACCACAGGATGGTTGGGAAAAAGGTTCTTAATGTCAGCCCCCCCGTCGGGAACTGAAAAATTGCCTCCTGGAGCCCTCTTGGGGCGCTCTTCAGGCACTCTCTTAGGCGCTCCTGGGGCTGTCTTGGAGCCCACTTAGTCTCCTCCTGAGCCTCTCTTGTGCGATCTTCGAGCCATCTTGCGCTCTGAAGCTGATCGGAAGGATGTTTTACCTCTCGGAAGCGTTCTTGGAAGGCTTCGTGGCAACTTGGAGCTGCCTTGAGGCGGTATTGAGGCCTCGTCGAGGTTCGTGGGAGTCTATCTTAAAACACGTTTGGGTACATTGTGCCATTTTGGGAGCCATCTTGGATTTTCTGAGGCCCTTTTGTATTTCCTCCGTCGTTGAACCCCCTGGCAACGTGCCGCGAGCGACATCAAACCAGCGCATCAAACTCGCATTTTTGGGCGGCGCCTCTGGTGCACATTGGTGGTGGTGAATCTGGCGCACTTGGTGTACACTGGCGTTTCGCATGAGACATGCTCAAACATTCATCCCAGTGTAAACCATGTGTGCGCCGGGGGAGCGTCCCAATGTACACCAAGGGTGGACCTCGGCGCTACCTTCCTTCTCATCTCCCCCTCTCTCCCCCTCCCTGTCCCCTCTCTCCCTGCCAATCCCCCTTCGGCGCCCTCCTGAGATCTGGGATGGCTCCCCCCTCGGCCCTCTCCTCAGATTTAAGCCAGGGCGCGGCGCGCCAGGCTCACAAGGGACGCCGTGCGTGTTGACGAACATCGCCTGTGCATAGGTTCCGATTTCTGGACGCTTCCGGTATCCCCACGAGCTCCCCTGGTCGTCGTTCTTCCCGACTAACTGGTGCTTCCGACGCCATGCATACTTGCACGCTGGCAGTACGACTCAGTTTCAGCTGCTTCCTCCACTCGCCGGTCCGCCGCTGAGGTGCTGCGCGAGGCCCCGCTTAGCCGCTTTAGGTGAGGCCGTCCTCCGTTGCTTTAGGTGAATTTGTCGTTGCGTGCCCCGCTTTGACTGGACTCGCCGCCAGCGCGCTCGCCCGCGGCCGCTGACTAAAAAGTATCCCCACGAGCCCATCCAGAAACGATTCCCGCGCGAGTTGCCCTGATCAGGGAAGTGTAACAGCATGTAGTTCATCAATCAGCCACAGAAGAGGCGGAGGTGGAGGAGGAGGAGGAGGGCAGGAGAAAAGAACATAGTGAAGGCGATATTCCAGAAACGATGCCCAGGGGAGTTTTCTAGAGGAGGGCCGCAGGTGAGCATATAGCAATGCAAGGAGGCGAAACATGGTGAAACTAAACTTCGGGGAGCTCCTGGAGCCGCCATGGGATAATCACGAAATCCTTTGGAACTCTCTTGGGGCGCTCTTGGGGCTCTCTTGGGGCCCTTCTGGGGGCCCTTCTGGGGAGCCTCGAGGGTCCACGTGGGAAACCTTGGAGGCCATCGAAAAAGGGAGGTGGGAGGGTTCTTGATGCCAGCGCCCTCGCCGGAAACTGAGCATAGCCTCCTGGGGCCCTCTTGGGGCGCTCTTGAGGCGCTCCTGGGGTCGTCTTGGAGCCCTCCTGGGCGCCTTGTGGGGCCCTCTTGTGCGATCTTGGAACCGTATTGAGGCCTCCAGAGCCGATCAGTAAAACAGAAAAGAAGAGAACGCAACAAATACAGTAAGAACATAACGCAGGAAGCGCGCATCGCACCACTCTCCTGCACCTGTTGCGACGGAAACACGCACGCAATTTCGACTCCACGCACCGCGCGCGCGCAGAGACGGGACATGTCGACGAGTACGCATCGCTGCCAAGCGTCGACTGGCGTGCGCCTGCCGTGAGCGCCGCATGTGCGTTCTGTCCGCGCGGTATAGCACATCGCCATGCCGCTCGCGCCAAAACCACGACGTGGGTGCACTGGTGGAGAGACGTTGGTCCATCGTGGGGTGAGTCCAGGCATCGGTGCGACTCGTCGTTGCTTCCCCTTTGTACTTCTTCGCGCCAGGTGCCAGTGATTTCCCAGGGTTTCGTTTTGCCTCGTCGGGTATCGTGTAGGAACCCTCCGAACCGAGTGCTGGATCCCGTCCTACTGCTCGGCGTTGTGGCGTCCAGTTCCGTCGCGTTGCTCAGTGCCCAGGTGCTGGTCATGCCACATACTTGTTGCTTAAAGACGTAGTGTTCGACGCGCTGCTCGTCTCACTCGTAGGAGTGAGTCTGCTGGGGCTGGTTCCCGTCGTGCTCCTCGACTTCGCAGTGCTCGATTTCGTCGCGGACGCGGTACTCGCGTTGTTCGGCGTCGTATTTATTGTTCAGTGCCGTCGTTCTGTTTAGTGTCGAGGGGCAGGTCGTTGACGTGCTGTTCGAAGCCGTGGTGCTCGTTGCACGATGTTGCACTGATCATCACATTCGTGCATGTAATGCTGTTGGTGCTGGCTGCCGTCGCACTGCTCACCGCCGCGGTGCCCAACCCCGCCCCGTGGCTCAGCGTCGAGGTGCTGGCGACAAGACGTGGTATTCAGTGCACTGTTTGTCCCACTGAGTGCGATTCGATTCTGCCGATGCTGGACCCCGTCGTTCTGCGCATCGTGGTGGTGCTCGACTCCGTCGTACGGCGCGGCGTCAAGGTGCTGGTCCCAGAGGTGCTGCTCGAGGGCGTGCTGCTCGTTGCATTGCTCATCTCCCTCGAAGGTGTGAGGCTGCAGTTGCCGCGTTTCGTCGAGTTGCACACCGTAGCGGTGCTCGCCTTCGTCGTGCTGCTCGTTGTCGAGGTGTTGGTGCCGGGCGTGCTGCTCAAAGACGCTGTACGCTTTGCGCTGCGCGCGTAGTTGGTAGATTTGAAGTCGTCGATGACGCGTCCCGTCGTGTTGCGCGACGCCGTGGTGTTCGACTCCTGCGTGCTGCTCAGAGTCAGCGGACTCGTCGTGTGCGTGCTGCCCAAAACCTTGGTGCTCGTTGCGCTGCTCATCGCACTCGTGGATGCGAGGCTACTGTCGCCCCTGTCCAGGAGCCCCGGCGGGCTGGCCGCCACCATGAGGGCGAGGAGAACACTGAAAAGAGGTTGGCCCGTGAAGGGTTGTTGTCTGCGTCGGTGATTGTGCTGAGCAGCGCCCGAGCGCAGCTTGCGAAGGAGCTCCCGATGCCGCGGACTAAGCCCCGGTGTATTCGAAGGGCCCTGTCGGTGCCGCAGTTGCTGGTGCGACGGCTGGCATCGGCGATGCGAGCTCTGGCGCTGGCGCTGGCTTCCGTGTGTGCGCAGGCGGGCCTGATGGCTCAGCCGTAGACCCCGCAGTCGACGGGGCTGGCGTCTCTGTTGACATGCACCATGGCGTTGGTTCAGTGTTACCCCCACCCGCTTGGCCTCCTCAGGGAGGTTCGGCTTCTGAGGGGGGCGAGGAAACACACTTGACGTGAACAGGAGGGCAGCATTGCCATTGGTCAGCAGGGCCACCCAGCATCGGTTCTGGTTCCCCCGTGCGGCCAATGACAGGGCCGCGTTGGCCGCTAATGTGGTCCCTTACGTGGTTGGGGGCCGTTGCGTCGCTGCCCTCCTGGGCGGGCGGAGGCGCGGGCGGAGGGACGAGGCCTTTGGCGTCGGGCAGGCGGGCCTTGCGCCTGCCCTGGTGGGCCTAGGCTCAGTCCCGAGCGCGGACGGCCGGGCCCCAGAGCTACCTGGCACGCTGTTCGGCAGGTCCACCTCGTCCCAGGGGTCCCGTTCGCCGTCCGGCGAGGGCTGGCAACACTGAAGGTAGAGGTGCTGGCAGTGGCATTTGTCGCGCCGTGGGCGTCGCTTTGGCTGGTGTCGCCCTGGGCTCCACCCTGGTGGGTGCACCCTTGGAGGTTGGCGCTGGCTGCAGCGCAGGAGTCCAGGGTACCCTAGTGGCGACCACTCTCCACGTGGCAACAGCTGAGAAGATAAGGACGGAGTCCCAAGGATCGTAGGTCGGGGCTTTGGCCCTGGCGGGGTATCGGGGGATGCTATTGGTCGGCCCTGGTGAGCGTAGGCGCAATCGGGAAGTCGAGGCCGATGAGAGGGGCTGTGCCGTTCTCCCGTTGGGTCACGGCCAGGGGCTTGAACCCTGGTGGGTCATGGCTGGTGCCCGTATTGCGTGTTCTGGGCAAGATGTAGTTTAGTGTAGCTGATCTTGATGCCTGCACATGTTCATTGGTTCGCTCCTGAGCCGAGGCTGGTCGGAGCGGTGTTGCTGATGTACGGTCTAGAGGTCGGTTGGGTGTTTTTGGACGAGCTCGTCGTAGGCTGCAGTAGCCCGGTCTGCGCCGCCACCGGTTTGGAGGGCAACGGCGCAGGCCTCCTGGCGCACGGGGATTGCCAGCCTGGAACATAGCATCGCTTCATTTCGATGCCGATTTGAAGGATTCCCCTCAGTTTCCGGGGGCACATCCTTAAGCTTGTCATCGCCTTTTGGCTTGCCGATCTTAGGGATAGGGATCTGTCCGAGGCTGGTTGGGGAAGGCTCTCTGGACAGGAGGCTTGGCGTCCCTTCCCTGATCGCTTGGGCTGCGGTGGTACAGGGCCCAGGGCGCATACGGCGAGGCTCTCATGAACCATTGCGGCGCGCGCGCGGGGATATGGAGGAGGTGCCACGAATCTGGCACACCGTGGGATGCGGTGTGTCTGGTCTCGCCATGCGCGGAGAAGAAATTGCAGGTTTCCCTCGGAGCTTCGCGTCGCGGTTGTGCTCTGGGTCAGAAACGCTCGAGCCGAGATTAGGTAAAGGGAGAGAGAGAGAGAGAGGGAGGGGAATGAGGAGAGGGAGGCAGGAGAAGAGAGGAGGAGAGAGGGGAGGAGGAGTGAGAGGGGAGGGTGAGGAGGAGAGGAGGAGAGGGACGAAGAGAGGGAGGGAGGTGAGGGAGGTGGAGAGGGAGGGAAGAGGGAGAAGAGGAGGAGAGGGAGAGGAGGGAGGAGGGAGGAGGAGAGGGAGGAGGGGAGGGAGGAGGGGAGGCTGGAAACCAGGGGGAATCAGGAGAATAAGGGGGGGAGGAGAGGGAGGGAGATTGGAGGGCGGGAGCAGGACATGGAGGAGGGTAGGGAGGAGGGGAGGGGGCTTGGCTTTCTTCACTCTAGCCTCGAAAAAGAAACGGCATAAGCGTGAACTTCTGGAGGTCCGCGCGAATTTCTGGGCCCACTCTGGCGGCGCCTCCCGCGCCGCCCCTGGCTCGCTCCGCACGCTAGCGAGGGGGGTTCCAGCGCCGATCCAAGAAATCCGCGCGGACCTCCGAAAGTCTACGGTTATGCCGTCCTTTCTTCTAAGTTATGCATTTCGCCCGCATGGCTGGTTGGAGGTGGCAGATTTTGAGACCTTTCGCGAAGCGTCCCGCACATCAGCGTCCCACAAGTCAGCACTCCGTGTGCTATCCGGGTGGTGGTGATGCTCCTTCTCCCTCCCCTCATTCTCCACGCTGCCGTGTCCTCGTGCTCCTAGCCTTTGTCATTCTCCTCTTGCCGTCCTTTCCAACAGACTGTTTGGCTCCATCAGGTCCTGAGCAATTGCCGCACACCCGTACGCTCCCTGTATAATTTCAAACTAGCGATTGGCTCACTTGTTTCGCAGATGGCGCGTCTCTTGCTGATCACCAGTCTGGTCGGGGCCCGCGGCGCCGCCAGCCTGGGTGCGGCCCCCGCCGATTCCAGCATGATCCAGCTCGGACCAGCGATGGGCAAGATCAGCACTTCGCTACAGACAACGGCGACGCACTCTACGGCGCCTGCCCCGCTGACGTGTCGGCCTGGCAGCCCATCCACCTGCGCAGTCAGTGAGTACGTCCTGAGTGGGACGTTCTCAGCAGGACGCCTGGTTCGAGTTGAGAACGGTCACGAGGTGAGAAGGTCAACGGACACCAACAGCTGCCCCGACGGCTGGAAGATCTGGTCCGCCCGCAACAGAGAGGACCTGGATACTGTTATCAACACCGTCAACCCTGCACCGGCAACAGAGTGGGCCTGTAATCAGCACCAACACTGCGTATGTTGGCCCACCCTCCAGCCCGACTGTCTTGGCTTCCCTTACTTCATTGTCGACGTCACGAAGCCATCCGACGGATGTGGTGTAGGATGTTTGGGCGTCGCGATGAATTCCGACACAGCAAGCGTTTGGGTGACGGCCGACGGGTCACCATGGTATCTGCGCGGTACCCCGTCTGGGGATCCAAGTGGCGATTACACTGCGAACTGCTACCTGGGCATCTTTAAGTTCTCCGACGCAGATGACGTGTATGTCAACGATGCGGGCTGCGCGCACAGCTCTTCAGTCTATCTGTGCCAGCCAGAAGCTACGGTACGCCTGCGCACCCTCTACAATTACTCAATATGAAAACTACTCTCCTCCTGCCCCCGATGACGGGTGCCGGAGCAGAGACATCCTCACAAAAATTTGATGGTCCGGGCCGTTTCGCTTGAGACATCCTCACAACTCTCGTTTCTGAATTGGCCGGGATTGGCCGTGTGGCCTGAGACATCCTCGAAAAGTTGCGCTCCGGGACGCCGCGCGAGAGGTGGTCCGGGCCGTTTCGCTTGAGACATCCTCGAAACTTTGAGCCCCGAGGTGCCGTGCGAGACGTGGTCCGGGCCGTTTCGCCTGAGACATCCTCGAAACTCTGAGCTCTGAGATGCCTTGCGCGAGGTGGTCCGGCCCGTTTCGCTTGAGACATCCTCGAAATTCTGACCTCGGAGATGCCGCGCGAGAGGTGGTCTGGCCCGTCTCGCCTGAGACATCCTTGAACTTCTGAGCTCTGAGATGCCCTGCGCCAGGTGGTCTGGCCCGTCTCGCCTGAGACATCCTCGCAACTCTGAGCTCTGAGATGCCGTGCGCAAGGTGGTGTGGCCTGTTTCGCACAAGACATTCTCGCAACTCTGAGCTCCCAGATGCCGCGCAAGAGGTGGTCCAGCCTGGGAGCCCAGAAGACCACATGTTACATATCCTCCCTGAGACCCTGGGAGCCCGCCTGAGACATCCTCGAACTTCTGAGCTCTGCGATGCCCTGCGCGAGGTGGTCCGGCCCGTCTCGCCTGAGACATCCTCGCAATTCTGAGCTCTGAGATGCCGTGCGCAAGGTGGTCCGGCCTGTTTCGCACAAGACATCCTCGCAACTCTGAGCTCCCAGATGCCGCGCAAGAGGTGGTCCAGCCTGGGGGCCCAGAAGACCACATGTTACATCTCCTCCCTGGGACCCTGGGAGCCCCAGGAGGCCCCAGAGAGCTCCAGGAGGCCGCAGGACGCCCAGGACAGGCCCCAGGGGTCCCCAGGAGATTCCCAGGAGGCTCCCAGGAGGCCCCAGGAGGCCCCCTTATCAGAACGTGTCAAGTCAATACACATCCGGTGCCGATTTGTTGATTTTTCCTGCTCTTGTGCCTCCCCTCCATTTTGAGGGGCCCAAGCGGCCACAGGTTAGGTATCCCCTGAGTCCGGATCCGCCCTACTTTGGGCAATTTCGTAAGTGGGGCCTGGAATTTCCGCCTTACTTTTCAAGCCCCGCTGATGCCAATTTCCGCCCTACTTTTCTGTTGCTGTTTCCGCCCTACTTTTGTGGATTTCCGCCCTACTTTATGTCGGGTGCGTGACCGAACGTGCGTCATGGGAAACGCATTGGATGTGTTCCGTGCTGCGTGGCTGCAGCAGGGTTCAGACATCTTTCTCCAGGTCGGTTCCACGTTGCGGGGTTGTCATGCGGACCTTGTCATTGAAGCATTCCGCGGCGATTTCTATGGCGCCACGAAGCGCGTGAACGGTGTGCCGACATGAGGCGGGACCTCCATGCGCACCTTACCGTCGGGGCCTTCCGCGGAGCTCCGCGTCGCGCAAGTGCGACCACCGTGCGCGCGGCAGCGGTGGCGCGGGGGGCGGGCCAGGGGGCCCGCATTGCCGCCGAAACGAACGAGAAGGCTTCAACGCGGCGCCGAGGCGGTCCAACGCGCCCCCCCGAGACGGCTGAGATGGCTCAGCGTGGCTCCTCCTGATGCTTTTCCTCCTCTCCTCCTCCTCCTCCTGCTCCTCCTCGTCGTCCTCCTCCTCCTCCCCCTCCCCCTCCCCCTCTTCCTCCTCCCTCCTCCTCCTCCTCCTCCTCCTCCTTCTCCTCCTCCTTCTGCTCATCGTCCTTCTTCACCCCCTCCCACACATCCGACGCCTTGGTGAGTTCAATGCGCGGCCCCTGGAGGCCCCGACATATTATATGCGGGTCTTCGTCCGACGACCCTCTCAGAGCACCCGAAAGGCGAAAGCGGCGACGACCTTCCGCCTTGATTTCGGGCGCATCCCGAAGTTGTTTCTCGCGAGGCGAGCTCCGACAGACTGACAGACTGACAGACTAACGGATTGAGCGACTGACTGACTGACTGACTGACAAACTGACTGGTCGCACCCGTTGCGCGGCGGTTTCCTTCTTCGGCCGTCGAGGGCGCGACCGCGGCGAAACCAATCAGAGGCGGTTTTATTCTTCGTTGCCGAGGGCGCAACAGATAGCGCAACCCATAGCAGGCAGTTTTATTCTCAGCCGCCGCCGAAGGCGCGGCGCAACCCACGGCGCAGCCGATGCGGGGCGGGTTCATGCTCGGCCAGCGCCGAGGGCGCGACCCATGGCGCAACCGATCGGAGACGGCATTATTTTCGGCCGCCGAGGGCGCAATCTATAGCGCAACCAATGGGAGACGGATCTATTCTTGGCCGCCGAGGGCGCAACCTATGGCGCAGCCACCAAAGCGACGGGTTAATTCTCGACCGCCGAGGGCGCAACCATGGCGAAGCCAATAGGACACGGGTCTATTCTCGGCCGCCGAGGGCGCAACATATGGCGCAATCAGCAGCAGGCGGTTATATTTTCGGCCGCCATGGGCACAACTTATGGCGCAACCAGCAGCATGCGGTTTTATTCTCGGCCGCTGGGGGCGCAACCCATGGCGCAATCTATGGGCGGCGGTTTAACTTGCAGCCGCCGAGGGCGCAACCCACGGCGCAACCAGTTGAAGCCAATTTTACTCTCGGCCGCCGAGGGCGCAACCTACGGCGCAACCAATAGGAGACGGCTTTGTCCTCTTGCACAGGGCGACTGGAGCCCCGACAATTTTATGTCATGTCGCCCACCCCTCTGCCCCCAGCTCTTCCCCCAGCGGTTCCCTTTCCTTCGCCGCCTCTCTGCTCCCCGGCGGCCGAGTGCCCCCTCTTCCCGACCATTTCATTATATCTCGCGTCGCCCCGCCCCCCCCTCCTCCGGCCCCAGCTTTCTCCCCAGCGGCCCCCTGTTTTCGCCCCCACCAACCGAGCGCCCTCCCCTCCCCCCCCGCCCCCGCCGCATTATTTTGCGTCGGCTCCCCCTCCCCACCCCGCCCGCCCCCCTGCCGCGCCCCCAGGGCCCGCCCCCTTGTGTTTTCCTTCGTTCATCCTCTCCTTCTCCTCTCCTTCCCCCATGCGCAAGACCCACGGCGCGCGTTCCGCGTGTTTTCGGCCGCCCAGGGCGCAACCCATGGCGCAATCAAAAAGAGGGGCTCATTCTCGGCCGCCGACGGCGCAACCCATGGCGAAACCAATAAGAGACGGGCTCATTCTCGGCCGCCGAGGGCGCAACCTATGGCGCAACCAGTCGGAATGCGCTTCATCATCGGCCGCCGAGGGCGCAACCTATGGCACGACCGAAACGAGACGGGTTCTTTCTCGGCCGCCGAGGGCGCAACCTATCGCGCAACCAATCGGACGCGGTTATATTTTCGGCGGCCGAGGGTTCAATGACCGGCGCAACCAATAGGCGACGTTTATATTCTCGGGTGGCGGAGGGGAACGCGAGCACTTCGAGGACGATGCCGACGATTAACGACGACGAAGACGACGACGACAACCACGACGACGACGGCGACGGCGACGGCGGCGGCGCGGCGAAGGCGTTTGCTGCGACGACGACGACGACGACAGCGGCGGCAGCGACGGCGGAAACGAGGACCGCCGCCG
The DNA here is from genome assembly GCA_963575745.1 of Prorocentrum cordatum. Lineage (NCBI taxonomy): Eukaryota > Dinophyceae > Prorocentrales > Prorocentraceae > Prorocentrum > Prorocentrum cordatum. The sequence continues at coordinate 1,179,169 of CAUYUJ010022281.1, read as the reverse complement.
CCACGACTCCAAAAGCAACGACGAGCACGCCGACCCGGCCAAACCTGACTGGACATCCACATGCGCGCGGGGCCACGACCGATTCGTGCTCGCTGTTTGGGCTGGCGGCGGGGCCCACGCGGCGAGTTTTTTTGTTTTTATTCAAGACGTTGGATGTCTGGGCTCATCGCCCATCTTCCCGTCACCCCTCCCCCCTGTCCTCTCTCTCTCTCTCTCTTTTTCTCCGCGCTTTCCCCCCGCCCCCTCTCCTGTCTTCGTCGTCGTAGACGTCGTCGTCGTCGACGTCGTCGTCGTCGTCGTCGTCGTCGTCGTCCTCCTCCTCCTTCCCGCAATTGTCGTCGTCGCCGTTTTCGTCGTCCTCGTCGCAATCGTCGTCGTCGCGGACGCCGTCGTCGTCGTCGTCGTCTTCGTCGTCGTCGCCGTCCTCGT
>CAUYUJ010022281.1:1108740-1168740 GCA_963575745.1 Prorocentrum cordatum | reverse complement strand
CCGCCTCCCTCTTCCCACTTCCCGCCTGGCTCCTCTTCCCTCCTTCCTCCTCCCGCCTCCCGCCTCCCGCTGCTGCGCCTCTGCCTCCGCCTCCCCGTCCCCGTCGTCGTCGTTTCTGCCGCCTCAGCATCGGTCATGCGCGCACTGCCTCCCGCCCTCCCCAGACATCCGACGTCACGATTTTTCCCCAAACAGCTTGCTGAACGGGGTGCTGTTGTGATAGGAGCTACCTCCGGCTGAGGGAAATGGGAGCAGAGACATCTTCACAAAAATCTGATGGTCCGGGCCGTTTCGCTTGAGACATCCTCACAACTCTCGTTTCTGAGTTGGCCGGGATTGGCCGTTTCGCCTGAGACATCCTCGAAAAGTTGCGCTCCGGGACGCCGCGCGAGAGGTGGTCTGGGCCGTTTTGCTTGAGACATCCTCGAAACTCTGAGCCCCGAGGTGCCGTGCGAGAGGTGGTCCGGGCTGTTTCGCCTGAGACATCCTCGAAACTCTGAGCTCGGAGATGCTTTGCGCGAGGTGGTCCGGCCCGTTTCGCCTGAGACATTCTCGAAACTCTGACCTCGGAGATGCCGCGCGAGAGGTGGTCCGGCCCGTTTCGCCTGAGACATCCTTGACATTCTGAGCTCTGAGATGCCCTGCGCGAGGTGGTCTGGCCCGTCTCGCCTGAGACATCCTCGCAACTCTGAGCTCTGAGATGCCGTGCGCAAGGTGGTCCAGCCTGTTTCGCACAAGACATTCGCACAACTCTGAGCTCCCAGATGCCGCGCAAGAGGTGGTCCAGCCTGGGGGCCCAGAAGACCACATGTAACATATCCTCCCTGGGACCCTGGGAGCCCCAGGAGGCCCCAGAGAGCTCCAGGAGGCCGCAGGATGCCCAGGACAGGCCCCAGGGGTCCGCAGGAGATTCCCAGGAGGCTCCCAGGAGGCCCCAGGAGGCCCCCTATCAGAACGTGTCAAGTTAATACGCATCTGGTGTCGATTCGTTCCCCAAACAGCTTGCTGAACGGGGTGCTGTTGTGATAGGAGCTACCTCCGGCCGAGGGAAGTCGGAGCAGAGATATCCTCACAAAATTTTGATGGTCCGGGCCGTTTCGCTTGAGACATCCTCACAACTCTCGTTTCTGAGTTGGCCGGGATTGGCCGTTTCGCCTGAGACATCCTCGAAAAGTTGCGCTCCGGGACGCCGCGCGAGAGGTGATCCGGGCCGTTTCGCTTGAGACATCCTCGAACTCTGAGCCCCGAGGTGCCGTGCGAGAGTTGGTCCGGGCCGTTTCGCCTGAGACATCCTCGAAACTCTGAGCTCTGAGATGCCTTGCGCGAGGTGGTCCGACCCGTTTCGCCTGAGACATCCTCGAAACTCTAACCTCGGAGATGCCGCGCGAGAGGTGGTCCGGCCAGTTTCGCCTGAGACATCCTTGAACTTCTGAGCTTTGAGATGCCCTGCGCGAGATGGTCTGGCCCGTCTCGCCTGAGACATTCTCGCAACTCTGAGCTCTGAGATGCCGTGCGCAAGGTGGTCCAGCCTGTTTCGAACAAGACATTCTCACAACTCTGAGCTCCCAGATGCCGCGCAAGAGGTGGTCCAGCCTGGGGGCCCAGAAGACCACATGTTACATATCCTCCCTGGGACCCTCGGAGCCCGCCTGAGACATCCTCGAACTTCTGAGCTCTGAGATGCCCTGCGCGAGGTGGTCCGGCCCGTTTCGCACAAGACATTCTCGCAACTCTGAGCTCTGAGATGCCGTGCGCAAGGTGGTCCGGCCTGTTTCGCACAAGGCATTCTCGCAACTCAGAGCTCCCAGATGCCGCGCAAGTGGTGGTCCAGCCTGGGGGCCCAGAAGACCACATGTTACATATCCTCCCTGGGACCCTGGGAGCCCCAGGAGGCCCCAGAGAGCTCCAGGAGGCCGCAGGATGCCCAGGACAGGCCCCAGGGGTCCGCAGGAGATTCCCAGGAGGCTCCCAGGAGGCCCAGGAGGCCCCCTATCAGAACGTGTCAAGTTAATACACATCCTGTGTCGATTCGTTGATTTTTCCTGCTCTTGTGCCCCCCCCTTCCATTTTGAGGGGCCCAAGCGGCCACAGGTTAGATATCCCCCCTGGGAGCCCCAAGAGGCTGAAGGAAACTCCAGGTGGAGTTCAGGAGGTCACAGGAGGCCCAGGAGGAAGCCCCAGGAGGTCCCCAGGAGGCCCCAGGAGGCACCAGGAGGCTCCCGCAACTCGGAGCTCTGAGACGCCGCGCTCGAGGTGATCCGGCCCGTTTCGCCTGAGACTTCCTCGCAGCACGTTTCGCCCGTGACATCGTCGCAACTCTGGGGTTCGAAATGCCGCGCGCGAGGTGGTCCGGCCCGTTACGCTGGAGACATCCTCGCAATTCTGGGCTCCGAGATACCCTGCGCGAGGTGGTCTGGCCCATCTCGCCTGAGACATCCTCGCAACTCTGAGCTCTGGGATGCCGTGCGCGAGGTGGTCCGGCCCGTTTCGCACAAGACATTCTCGCATTTCTGAGCTCTCAGATGCTGCGCAAGAGGTGGTCCAGCCTGGGGGCCCAGAAGACCACATGTTACATATCCCCCCTGGGAGCCCCAGGAGGCCCCAGAGAGCTTCAGGAGGCCGCAGGACGCCCAGGACAGGCCCCAGGGGTCCGCAGGAGATTCCCAGGAGGCTCCCAGGAGGCCCCAGGAGGCCTCCTATCAGAACGTGTCAAGTTCGACACATCCGGTGTCGATTCGTTGATTTTTCCTGCTCTTGTGGCCCCCCCCCATTTTGGGGGGCCCCGACGGCCACATGTTAGATATCCTCCCCTGGGAGCCCCAAGAGGCTTCAGGAAGCCCCAGGTGGGGTCCAGGAGGCCACAGGAGGCCCAGGAGGAAGCCCCAGGAGGTCACCAGGAGGTCCCAGGAGGCCCCAGGAGGCCCACGCAACTCGGAGCTCTGACACCCCGCGCTCGAGGTGGTCCGGCCCGTTTCGCCTGAGACTTCCTCGCAGCACGTTTCACCCGAGACATCGTCGCAACTCTAGGGTCCGAAATGCCGCGCGCGAGGTGGTCCAGCCCGTTACGCTGGAGACATCCTCGCAACTCTGGGCTCCGAGATGCCGTTCGGGATGAAAAGGAGGAGGAGGAGGAGGAGGAGGAGGAGGAGGAGGCATGTTTTAACAAGCCATTCCAGCCCGCACTGGACGGGCACGCAATCGACCTTGGAAACCGCAGTGGGTCTAAAAACACTGTTTGGGGATACTGCACTCCGGCTATAATTGATTTTTCCTGCTCTTGTGCCCCCTCCTCTCCATTTTGAGGGGCCCAAACGGCCACAGGTTAGGTATCACCCCTGGGAGCCCCAAGAGGCTTCAGGAAGCCCCAGGTGGAGTTCAGGAGGCCACAGGAGGCCCAGGAGGAAGCCCCAGGAGGTCCCCAGGAGGCCCCAGGAGGCACCAGGAGGCCCCCGCAACTCGGAGCTCTGAGACGCCGCGCTCGAGGTGGTCCGGCCCGTTTCGCCTGAGACTTCCTCGCAGCACGTTTCGCCCGAGACATCATCGCAACTCTGGAGTCCGAGATGCCGCGCGCGAGGTGGTCCAGCCCGTTACGCTGGAGACATCCTCGCAATTCTAGGCTCTGAGATGCCGTTCGGGATGAAGAGGAGGTGGTGGAGGAGGAGGAGGAGAGGAGGAGGAGGAGATGGAGAGGAGGAAGGAGAGGAGGAGGCGGATGATGGATGAGGGAGGAGGGGGAGGGAGGGAGAGGGAGGAGGAGGAGGAGGAGGAGGAGGAGGAGGAGGAGGAGGAGGAGGAAGAGGAGGAGGAGGAGGGAGAAGGAAGGGAGTTGCAGGAGACGACCTAACGGGAAGCGAGTGTGACGTGGACTTGTCAGAACGTGTGCGAGAGGTTGTCGTGCCCGTTTCGTTTGAGACATCCTTCCAACCCTGAGCTCCAAGATGTCGCTCGCGAGGTGGTCCGGCCCGTTTCGATTGAGCCATTCTCGCAATGCGAGGCTCGAAGATGTTGCGCGCGAGATGGTCTGGCCCGTTCTGCCTGAGACGTTTCGTAGCACAGGGGCTCCAATCACAACCTCTCTCATTCCTTCTCCCGCCTCCCTCTTCCCACTTCCCGCCTGGCTCCTATTCCCTCCTTCCTCCTCCGGCCTCCCGCCTCCCGCTGCTGCGCCTCTGCCTCCGCTTCCCCGTCCCCGCCGTCGTTCGTCGTTTCTGCCGCCTCAGCATCCGTCATGCGCGCACTGCCTTCCGCCCTCCCCAGACATCCGACGCTACGAGTTTTCTTTTGAGACGTGCGCAGCGTACCTCTCGATATCATCCCCGGGGGAACCATCGCGACATGCCCTTCCGCTTCCGCGCCCTCCCCCGCTTCCTTTTACAGTTGCTTCCGAGTTCACAGCATGGCGGTGGAGCCTCTCACAGTGCCGACGACCCGACAGCTTACTCGTCGACCAGGTGCGAGAGAGTACGACACCCTCTAGCGTTAGCTTCGTTATAGGTATGCGTCACACAAATTTTCGGGCAAACATCTCATGTGCAAACATCATGTAATCATGTTCTAACATGCCATGCCAATCCGCACTGGACGGGCACGCGAGCGACCTTGGAAACCGCAGTGGGTCTAAAAACCCTGTTTGGGGATATTGCGCTCCGGTTATCATTTTACACACAGGATTCCCCGGAGTTGGGTTTTCGCCAGCTCCCGGCGTGCAACTGGCCCCCCCGGTCATCGAGGATGGCCGACTGGATGGGCTGCAAAAGGATGCAAAGTTCACGTGCGACGACTGCAGCAAGGTTTACCTCATGTTGAACGAAGGGACCTGAGAAGACGACGCGACTAGGGAGCTCTTGGCGCAGAACCGCCCACAGGTGTACGTCTCTGGTAAGAACTGCAGGTGGCTCTGCGAGAACTGCTGGGTCGCGAGCGTGGAGGGACGAGGGGTCCACGCCCCACTGGGTGCCGACGTGGCGCAGCGTGTCCAAGACTACAACATAGGCCTAGTGGACGGCACGGAGCAGAGGAAGGCGATAGCCTTTCCCTCCCTTGCGCGCCTCCTACTTGGGTACGGTAGAAGCCCGTGCGCTGGTGATCCTAGCTCCCTACAGGACCTCTTCATGGTCGCAGCGAGCCAGCGCTGCCCCGCCCTGGCCAACCCGACCTTGCCAGCCTGGAGGATCAATGACGGAAGGTTCGGCGGCGACGCTCACAGGACCGGCATCTACACGGCGAAGTGTGACGCGTGCCCACCAGACGCTCTCCTCGCGTGGAAGGTCGCGCGCCCTGCCTTCGGCTGCTTCCTGTGGAAGCCTGCGCCTGGCACCGACATCGATGACTGTTCAGGGCCCCCCCTATGGGGCCAGTGGCTTATCGCCTGGCAGGAGCGGAAGTGGAACGCCGCGCGGAGCTGCAGGAGGTGCCTCGTCTACATGGAACGTCGCGCCGAGCGCCCTGGACCGCGCCCTGGACCGCGACTTCAATAAGGTCTACCCAGACGTTGCCGAACAGCTGCCCCCAGGGCTCGCCAACGCCACCGTCACGGACGAATGCTCCTAGGAGCCAGCAGTGCGGAGCTTCCAGGACGGCGCCAGCGTTTCCGCGGGCGGTTGCGAAGGGGGCGCGCCCGCGATCGGGGCGGCGCCGGACCTGCTCGCTCTCCTTCCCGAGCTTCCCCCGCCAAAGTGCCCCCAGCTCAGCTCGCGATCAGTTGCTGACCTACGCCTGGCGACGGACGACGAACAGAAGCGCGGTCGGACCAACAAGCTCCGCGAGGCACAGCACCTCTTCGCCACCTACCTCCGCGACTTTCACCCAGACGTCGACGCGAGCTGGCGGGGGCGTGCGACAGTGGAGGGCGCAGCCATCCCCGAGCCAGAGGATCAGGGGGCCCCCTGGCCGGCAAACAGCCTGCCCCGTTCCTGGCCAGGACGCACGGCCGCGAGATTCCAGCAAATGGCCCGCCGCCACACGTCAATTGGGACGGTCAGCGCTGGGCGGCCGCCAGAGCGGCGACGCGCCTCGCCAACTGCCCGCGTCGCAGCGAAGCCTGGCAGCAGCACTGCACCGGCCCCGGCCCTGTCTGGCGCGAGCTCCCAGTACTCGCCGACTTCCTCTTGGGCCTTGACGCGAGCGCCTTCGCGACAGCCACCGTCGCAAACCTAGCGCGCCAGGGCCCAGTCACTACCTCGGGCAGCGAGGTGGCTCCTCAGACAGCAGCAGGTGCTGGGGCAGGGAAATGGCCCGCCCCCAGCAAGAGGTCGGCGAGCCATCCCAGAGCCGGCACGCCACTCGTCACAACCCTGGCGGGGACGACCCAGCGGCGCTTTGTGGACGCGCTGCCTGGCCCCAGGCGGCTCAGGGATGAGGCCGCCGCCCCCCCGCGGCCGGCGGGGGGGCCGCAAGGGCGGTCAGGGGCGCGCGACGGCGCCAGCGGCACTACCACGGAAATGGATCACTTTGTGGATTTCGGCGGCCCGCGACCAGCACCCCCAGCAGGGTCGCCGAGCGAGCGCGCAGAAGCGACCAGAGGTCCCCAGCAGCCCGGCATATCGCCCCCACCCTCGCTCGAGCTCAGCCGCGAGGACGCAAGCGAGGGCGCCCCAGAAGCAGAAGCTAGCCCAAGCCCTGGCGACGATCCTCTCGGTGCCTTCCGGCCGCGCGACCCACCCGCGCCCTCTGCCGCAGGTGCCGCGGCGGCCGCCAGTTCCAGAGGTGACCCCCCCCCCGCCGAGGCGCGGCAATGCCATCGGTGATAGGGGCGCGCCCGGCGCCCAGGCTGGGAACGGGCACGCAGCGCCCCCTGGCGCCGACGGCAGCAGGCGCCCCATCGACCCCCCCCCCTCGCTGCAGCGGCGCGCGAAGGGCCATTGACCATCTCTTGGGTCCCACGTGGGCAGCGTCAACTTGGATCACCGCGGAGATCCCCCAGCCGACAAGATCGCGCGCCTCCAGAAACTTCTAGGAGGCGCGTTCAATGGGATCTGGCACGGCAGCGCGCAGAAGCACCCTAACCGCGCCAAAGGGATGTCCAAAAGTAACCCTTTCCTGATCAGGGCGGCCGCCGGCAAGGGGTCCCAACAGTCAAGGGGATAGAGCTCTGGCCCCCAGCGCCAGCCCTGGCACGACCGTAACTTGCATGGCGGAGGCAAGAGAAGCAGACGGAACAGCGACGGTGCAGACTGCGACGGCAAGCGGTCCAAGTGGTCGTGAGCTCAGCGGGCTCCGCGGCACAGTCGCTGGATGCGTCAGAAACGTCACCAGAAGGCATGGCCGTGAGCCAGACACCAGAGACCAGAAAGCGTGGCCGTAGCCACCTCGGTGCCAACCCCATTTCCTGGCATCACGTTCAGCGCTTCCCCTTTCTCCCCCCCGTGCTTCGTGCCAACTGACTGCGTGGCCGTGCGCCACTTGCGTTCCCTGGCGTCGCCCCCCCCCCCCCCCCGCCTCTCCCCCTCCGCCGACCAGTTTCGGCCCCGGCACAGCGTCTGTCTCGCCCCTCGCCCTTGGAGATCAGGCGCCACGGCGTTGTCAATACCTGGCGCGATGCCCTTGCTGGGGCGGGGCGCAGCATGCCATCGCACGGCCCTTGCCGCTTGCTGTAGCTGTTTTCACCCTGGCCTTCTCCCGCGCCTTGCCGCGGCCTGACCCGGCATCCCTCGTCAGCGGGCCTCGTGACGGCCAGTGACGGCCCCGACGCTGCGCCTGGCTTCGCCCCCCGCCCTGGGGGATCAGGCTCCACGGCGCCGTCAATACCTGGCACGGCCCCCCTTGCCGGGGCGGGGCGCAGCGTGCCACCGCGCGGCCCGGGCCGTTTACTGTAGTTGTTTTCGCCTTAGCTTTTTCCCGCGCCCGGCCACAGCCTGGCCTGGTGCCCCCGGTGAGCTGGCCCCTTCTTCGTGGCGTCACTTGACTCACGCACGCCGCGCCGCCGGCACTTGGCCTGAGGTGTTCTCAGCCTTCAGCTGCTTGCCGCGCCGCCCCTCTTGGCGCTGTCTGCCCCCCCTTGGCCACCGCCGCCCCGCCGCCGACCACAGCCTGGTTGCGGCTTCTGGGCCCTCGCCTTCCGCCCCTGGCGCCCTGTGGCATCCGCGCTGGCTTCTTTGAGCCTGGTGAGGTAACCCTGGCGTCCCGGTGACTTGCTCATCGACCAGCTCCAGCTAACATGCTTGCGTGTTCCTGGCCTTTGGTCTTCAGACACTGCCATAGCCTGGCCGTGTTTGCAGCTGCCGCTTGCAATGGTGGGACGCACCCTCACGTGGATTGCTCATGAGTGGTTTAGCTTTTTTGTTCAGCCACTTGAGGTTGCCACTGTTGGCGTGCGACACAGATACGTTGGACTGCTTTCATAGCCCCGCGCTATGCCGTGCTATGCTCGGTGGCACGTTTACCTCTGGCGCCTGGCGCGACAGGGTACTCTGGGATGGTTGCACTTCAGCCGCCTGGCGCACCTGGCAGCTCTTGCATCCCGCCTTCGGCCCCCTGGCGCCGCCCTGCGTCCCTCGGCGGCAGCTCCGGCAGCCGTGAGTGTGCGCGCTAGGTAATTAGGTTTCGCTTGTAGCCCGGACTGATTTCGGACGCCGCCTGCGCCTTCGATTGCGATCGTTACCAAAAAAATCTCTTGTATCCCATCCAGACACGATCGGAGGTTTTCTTGGGGCCCGCCGCCCGTCGCCCGCCCGCCGTGTTTCCGTGTTCAACACAACACCCAGTACTCGAGAACGTCCGTTTCCAATACAAAGCCCAATGTTCAACAGCCTCCGTCTCCAACACAAAACCCAGGATTCAACAACATCCCGCTGCAAAGAAAAATCCTTAGGAGTGCGATTAAGATCCCGATCCGACCGCCCGCCGCCCGTTCGACCGCCGCCCGTCCGCCGCCCGCCCCACGCCCGCCCGCCCGCCGTGCTTCCGCGTTCAACGCAACACCCAGTACTCAATAGCGTCCGTTTCCAATACAACACCCAGTATTCGACAGTTCCCGTCTACAACACAACACCTAGTACTCGACACCCCCCCGCCCGCCCGCCGCCCGCCCGGCGCCCGCCTGCCCCCCGTCGCCCGTTCGCCGTGCTTCCGCGTTCAACACAAAAACTCAACAGCCTCCGTTTCCGACATTATACCGGGTACTCAACACCCTCCGTTTCCAACGCAACACCCACTACGCAACAACATCCCGCTGCAAGAGAGAATCCCTAGGAGTTCTACTACGCTCCCGATCCGCCCGCCCGCCCGCCCGCCCGACCGCCATCCGACCGCCGCCCGTCCGCCGCCCGCTCCCCGCCGCCCGCCCGCCGTGCTTCCGCGTTCAACGCAATACCCTAAACTCAACAGCGTCCGTCTCCACTACAACACCCAGTGCTCGACAGATCCCGCCCCCAAGGCAACACCCAGTACTCAACCGCATAATGCTGCAAAAGAGATTCCTTAGGAGTTCTATTCAAATCCATCTCCGCCCGCCGCCCGACCGCCGCCCGCCCGCTCCCCGCCGCCCGTTCGCCGTGTTTCCGCGTTCGACACAACGCCCAGTACTCAACAGTGTCCGTCTCCAACACGTCACCCAGTACTCGAAAGTTTCCGTCTCCAACGCAACACCCAATATTCAACAGCATCCCGCTGCAAGAGAGAATCCTAGGATTCTGCTCAAATCCCAAGCTGCTTGCAGCCCACCCGCCCGCCACCCGCCCGCTCCCTGCTGCCCGTTCGCCGTGCTTCCGCGCTCAACACAACACCCAGTACAGCATCCGTCTCCAACACAAATCCCAGAACTCAACAGCTCCCGTCTCCAACGCAACACCCGGTAAGCAGTATCCCGCTGCAAGAGAGATTATTTAGGAGTTTTGTTCAAATCCCGACCCGCCCGCCGCTCGCCCGCCCGCCGCCCGCCCCCCACCGCCTGTTCGCCGTGCTTCCGCGTTCGACACAAGACCCAGTACTCGACAGTGTCCGTCCCCAACACAACACCCAGTACTCGACAGCTTCCGTTTCCAACGCAACACCCAGTATTCTGCAGTAGAGAATCCTTCGGAGTTTTTTTATATATCCCGATCCGCCCGCCCGCCGCCCGCCCGACGTCCGCCCGCCGCCCGCTCCCCGCCGACCGCCGCCCGCCGGCCGTGCTTCCGTGTTCAGCACAGCATCCAGATTTCAACAACGTCTTTCTCCAACACAACACCCAGTACTCAACAGCTCCCGTATCCAACACAACACCCAGTATTCAACAGCATCCCGCTGCAAGAGAGAAATAATCCGTAGGAGTTCTATTCAAAACCCGATCCGCCAGCCCGCCGCCCGCCCGCCCGCCGTGCTTCCGCGTTCAACACAACACCCAGTACTCAACAGCGTCCGTCTCCACTACAGCACCCAGTACTCGACAGCCCCCGTCTCCAACACAACACCCAGTACTCAATACTCAACAGCATCCCGCTGCACGAGAGACTCTTTAGGAGTTCTGTTCAAATCCCGATCCGCCCGCCGCCCTTCCAAAAACCTTCTCAGCGTCCCCCCCTTTCCCGGGATTTGGGGGGACAATTTTCGACAAAACAAACGCTCGTTTTTTTTGTCGGGGGTTTCTTGGGGGTGGTCCAGGGAACTCCCACACCAGTCTCTGTACCACATAGCTTGCACCGCATAGTTTCCACCGCATAGCTTGCACCCCATAGCCTGCACCACGAATCTCACAACACGCAGCATACACCACCCAGCTTACACCAAACGGATTGCACCGCGTAGCCTGCGCCACACAGCTTACGCGGCATAGTTTTCACTGCGTAGCTTGCGCCGCATATCCTACGCCGCATAACTTGCACCACATAGCATCCGCCACGTAGCACACTTATATCTAGAGTCATTGGTTTCCCAGAATTGAATCCATCATGCTTGGGTGGTGAGAGGAGGAGGCGGAGGAGGAAGAGGAAGTGGAGAAGCAAGACAGGGAGGAAACTTGTGAGCCCATGCAGGCGACGCCATCTCCAGCGCCGTCCCCAACGGCAGTTCCGACACCAGCTCCGACGCCAGCTCCGACTCCGGCCCCACCGACGCCATCCCCGACTGTGGGGATGGTATCAGCAAGGTATTTCAGGTTCGTTGTGGTTATCAGTGGAACCGCAAATCATATATGCATGAATTTCATGAAGTTCACTGGTGACTGGCACGACCACTATGTACAGTCGACACATGCGTTCGGATTTTCGGGTATGTACGACTTAAGCCCGGTAGCTAAGTGGCAAAGCGGTCGAACTGGTCACTGGTGCGGGTGGTCGGCAGACCATGGCGGTGCGTATCTTCAATGGGATATGGGGACCGTCGTGGAGATTGATTCGTACACTTTCAAGCCTGACAGTCATTGCCCGAATGCCCCGCAGGAGTGGATCATTGAAGCGTCCGTTGATGGATCGTCTTGGTTCCAGGTAGACCACAGGTCAAACGGTTGCGACATTTTGACTTGGCAATCAATGAACACGTTCCGGTTTCCACAGGCCCCGCCAAGCACATGCACTGACGTCCCAGGATGGCACGACGGCTATTCGTCTCACCAAGATTGTGACTTCTACAGGAACCACCCGTCTGGTTGGTGCACGCGCAGCTTCCAAGAAGTAAACCCAACAGCATACGGCTATCACGGCGTGTCTGGATTGGCTGGCGCAGCAGCTTGCTGTGGCTGCGACCATATGACTTGCGAAGAGCTGCTGCAGAGTCCTTACGGGAGCTGGTACCACGATCGCCACCCCGCTTGCCAACCGACGCCAAGCCCGACAGGGGTCCCGACGGCATACCCGATTCCGACTCCGGCCCCACCGACGCCATCCCCGACTGTGGGGATGGTATCAGCAAGGTATTTCAGGTTCGTTGTGGTTATCAGTGGAACCGCAAATCATATATGCATGAATTTCATGAAGTTCACTGGTGACTGGCACGACCACTATGTACAGTCGACACATGCGTTCGGATTTTCGGGTATGTACGACTTAAGCCCGGTAGCCAACTGGCAAAGCGGTCGAACTGGTCACTGGTGCGGGTGGTCGGCAGACCATGGCGGTGCGTATCTTCAATGGGATATGGGGACCGTCGTGGAGATTGATTCGTACACTTTCAAGACTGACAGTCATTGCCCGAATGCCCCGCAGGAGTGGATCATTGAAGCGTCCGTTGATGGATCGTCTTGGTTCCAGGTAGACCACAGGTCAAACGGTTGCGACATCTTGACTTGGCAATCAATGAACACGTTCCGGTTTCCACAGGCCCCGCCAAGCACATGCACTGACGTCCCAGGATGGCACGACGGCTACTCGTCTCACCAAGACTGTGACTTCTACAGGAACCACCCGTCTGGTTGGTGCACGCGCAGCTTCCAAGAAGTAAACCCAACAGCATACGGCTATCACGGCGTGTCTGGATTGGCTGGCGCAGCAGCTTGCTGTGGCTGCGACCATATGACTTGCGAAGAGCTGCTGCAGAGTCCTTACGGGAGCTGGTACCACGATCGCCACCCCGCTTGCCAACCGACGCCAAGCCCGACAGGGGTCCCGACGGCATACCCGATTCCGACTCCGGCCCCACCGACGCCATCCCCGACTGTGGGGATGGTATCAGCAAGGTATTTCAGGTTCGTTGTGGTTATCAGTGGAACCGCAAATCATATATGCATGAATTTCATGAAGTTCACTGGTGACTGGCACGACCACTATGTACAGTCGACACATGCGTTCGGATTTTCGGGTATGTACGACCTAAGCACGGTAGCCAACTGGCAAAGCGGTCGAACTGGTCACTGGTGCGGGTGGTCGGCAGACCATGGCGGTGCGTATCTTCAATGGGATATGGGGACCGTCGTGGAGATTGATTCGTACACTTTCAAGCCTGACAGTCATTGCCCGAATGCCCCGCAGGAGTGGATCATTGAAGCGTCCGTTGATGGATCGTCTTGGTTCCAGGTAGACCACAGGTCAAACGGTTGCGACATTTTGACTTGGCAATCAATGAACACGTTCCGGTTTCCACAGGCCCCGCCAAGCACATGCACTGACGTCCCAGGATGGCACGACGGCTATTCGTCTCACCAAGACTGTGACTTCTACAGGAACCACCCGTCTGGTTGGTGCACGCGCAGCTTCCAAGAAGTAAACCCAACAGCATACGGCTATCACGGCGTGTCTGGATTGGCTGGCGCAGCAGCTTGCTGTGGCTGCGACCATATGACTTGCGAAGAGCTGCTGCAGAGTCCTTACGGGAGCTGGTACCACGATCGCCACCCCGCTTGCCAACCGACGCCAAGCCCGACGGGGTCCGGGGTCCCGACGGCACACCCGATTCCGGCCCCACCGAGTGCGCCCAGTGCAGGCGGCGCAGGTGGGGCTTCCGCCACTGGCGATCCCCATTTGCAAAACATTCATGGCCAGCGGTTCGACCTGATGAAGGCGGGCAAGCATGTTCTGATAAACATTCCTCGTGGAACGAGCGCTGAAACCGCACTGCTTCGCGTGCAGGCCGAGGCGCGCCTGCTGGGCGGACATTGCGGAGACATGTATTTCCAAGAATTGAACGCGACAGGTTCTTGGGCAGAGGCAAAGCAAGTTGGAGGGTATCATTACAGCATATCGCATAGCGACGCCGAGACTCCGAAGTGGATTGCCTTTGGCGAGATCGAGCTCAAAGTCGTGCGTGGGCATACGGACAGTGGTCTCCTGTATTTGAACCTGTACGTGAGGCACTTGGGGCGAGCGGGATTTGCAGTCGGAGGTCGTTTGGGCGACGATGATCAGCTCTGGGTACCCCTCTGCTTCCCGCCCTCGGGCCTCCTCCGCAGGCCTGGATCTAGACCTCTCTTGGGAGGGAGCCCGGTAGGTGTATTTCCAGACCTGAGGCAGGATGCAGCCCCGCGGTTGTTTGGTCTCTCTGGTTCTTTGGGTTTTAGGCCTAGATCTGGACCTTTGGGGATCTCACAAGACACATGGTCCCCTGGTCTTCCTGGCGGGTCATGATGTATATCTGCTGGGCTCTGTCCCCACCGTTCCGTTGGTCGGGCATTCCGGGCCCTTGGCCCCCACAGGTCTAAGTATAGACCTGTGGCGGGACCCGCAGGTCTAGATTTCGAGATCCGCTGGATTCTGGCACATCAATAAAATGTTGCACCACCTGGCCCGGACAACAAGTCGCATCGCTGTTCTGTAAGCGTTTGTTTTCCACCACCCCCCTCCCCCCGATCTTAATATTGGGTTCAGTCCGTGCTGGTCGAAACAATTCGGTGGTGCAACATTTTGTCGGGAGCCCCTGGGCGGCCCAAGGGCTTTTGGCCATGCACCCAATATCAAGATCTGGAGGAAGGGGGTGAACGAGCAATGCAGTATGGGCGCCAATACGCAGCAAAAGTGGTGCAACATTTTGTCCATGTACGGTCTGATTCCCGCCCTGCGCTGGCCTGGCGATCTCCTGGGCCCCCACAGGTCTTGATCTCGGCCTGTGGGGGGGGCTGCTAGATCTAGACATGTGGGCCCCTGCTCCCCTGCCAGACCTGCGCGGCTTGGGCCCGCGCCCCTCGTCGTCCTGATCTAGACCCGTGGCCCAGAGGGTCAGATCTAAACCAATGGTCCCTTTCTCTTCCAGGCAAGTCATGATTCGTGTCTGCTGGGCTCCGCCCCAGTCTTTCCGTTGGTCGGGCCCGTGGCCCCCGCAGGTCTAGACAGAGACCTGTGGCGGGGCCCGCAGGTCTAGATCTAGAGACCTGCTAGGTTTTGGTTCCCGCCCTGCGCTGGCCTGGCCTCTGATCTCCTGGGCCCCCACAGGTCTTGATCTCGGCCTGTGACGGGTCTGCTAGATCTAGACATGTGAGTGGGTCCTTGTCCCCCTGCCAGGTCTAGATTTCGACTTGCTGGGCTTGGGCTCGCGCCCCGCGTCGGCCAGCCTGATTTCGTAGGCTCTTTGGCCCTGACAGGTCTAGATCTGGACCTGTGGCATGTCCCACAGGTCCAGATCTAAGCCTGCGGACCCTTCTTTATCCTGGCAGGTCTACTGGGTGACGACGACCACGGGGACGCCAGCACCCCTCCGGAAGCTTGTCACCACCGCGTGGCCCTCGTGGCGGGGACGCATGGCGGCAGGAGCTCCGCCGAGGCTTCGGCTGCAGTAGCAAGTTTCGCTTGACGAGGCCTGTCTCTGAGAGCTGCTGCCTCTGCCGCCGACCCCTTCCAGTGGAGTGGGCCACACAGGCGTAAGCCTCCGTCGTTCTGGCCCCTCGCGGCCTTCTCTCGACCCTCTGGAAGCCTGTCGCAACCGTGTGGCCCTCGTGGCGGGGGCGCAGCGAGGGCTACCAGAATTCCTCTGTGGCTCAGGAGTGTGGCGTGAAGTGGCCTGTGTATGAGTGCTGCCGCCTCTGCCGCCGACATCTTGTTGTGGAGTGGGCCACAAAGGTCAGAGTGAGGGGGCCGAACTGTCATTCACTGTTCCTGGGTGCGTGGCTGAAGTGGAATTCCGCGGTGCGGATTCTTGTTGTTGTTTGTTTGTTGTTGTTGTTTGCCCGTTGTTGTTGTTTGTTGTCGTCGTCCCACCCGCAACCCGCCCCGCGACCCACCCGCGACCCAAGTCGCGACCCACCCCGCGACCCACCCGCGACCCACCCGCGACCCACCCGCGACCCACCCGCGACCCACCCGCGACCCCCCCCGCGACCCGCCCCGCGACCCACCCGCGACCCACCCCGCGACCCGCCCGCGGCCCACCCCGCGACCCACCCGCGACCCACCCACGACCCACCCGCGACCCACCCGCGACCCACCCGCGACCCACCCCGCGACCCACCCGCGACCCACCTTCGACCCAAACCACGTTCAAGGTACAAACCACAATTTTCGGCGCCTGCGGCGGGCTTTTTTGCATTCCTTCCAGTTGGAGAGCCCGCGACCCACCCCGTGACCAACTCGCGACCAACCCGCGACCCACACCACGTTCAGGGTACAAACCACATTTTTCGGCGCCTGCGGCGGGCATCTTTTGCATTCGTTTGAGGTGGAGAGCCCGCGGCCCACCCGCTTCCACGTTCAGGGTACAAACCAAATTTTTCGGCGCCTTCGGCGGGCATTTTTTGCATTCGTTCCCGGTGGAGAACCCGCGACCCACCCGCGACCCAAACCACGTTCAGTATAAAAAAACAATTTTTGTTGGCGCCTGCGGCGGGCTGCGTTTGCATTCCTTCCAGGTGGAGGTGGAGAGCCCGCGACCCACCTGCGACCCAAACCACGTTCACTGAACAAACCAATGCCGCACAAGCGCGGCGGCGGATTTTCGCATGCCGTCTGAGCCCGCAAGGCCCTCTTCAAGCCCCGCGCATCCACATCAGCCCGTCCAGCAACTTTGCCCTGGCGAGTTGCCTTGATCAGAGAAGTTGGGGAGCATAAAGTGGAAAAAAGGACTGCGTTGCTGCTATTTTGGGAAAAGGAGGGGGAGGCAGGAGAAGTAAACAGGGGACGAGGAGGACGCGGAAGAAGAGAGGATGGAAGGAGAATGTGGAGACAGAGGAGGAGGAGGAGGAGGAGGAGGAGGAGGAGGAGGAGGAGGAGGAGGAGGAGCAGGAGGGGGAGGAGGGGGAGGAGGGGGGGAGGGAGGAGGACGAGGAGGACAGATGATGGACGACAATTGGAGGACGATGATGGAGGCCGATGAGGGGGAGGACGACAATGGGAGGACGATGATGAAAGGACGAGGGGGGGAGAGGGAGGACGAGGAAGAAGAGGAGGAGGACGAGGTGGAGGAGGAGGATGACGATGACGATGAGGACGAGGACGAGGAGGAGGAGGAGGAGGAGGAGGAGGAAGAGGAGGAGGAGGAGGAGGAGGAGGAGGAGGAGGAGGAGGAGGAGAGCGCCATCGACCGGGAAGGTGGGGGCCACGAGGTCCGCCGGCTCGACGACGCCCGCGTCGCCCGTGCCCGCCCCCTCAATCTTATCCGCAATTGCGGGGTGCTATATATACGGTCGAGAACTTTTGGTATGGCGTGTCGCCGCAGCGGCCCAAGCGACACGCTATGCCCTGCGAGCTGATAGCGCGTCGCTCCGCTCTGCGGGGTGGGAGGCTCGAGAAGGCTAGGGACGTGGACGCCCGAGGGCTGGGAATTGGATAGCGCGTCGCGCCGAAGCAACGCTATCCAAAATATCCCGACCGTAAACACCTCCTTCCTTGTGGCCCCTCGTGGCTTTCTTGTTTCTTATGCACTGTGAAACTTGTATCGCTGATCATATGCATGCTTGCGTGTCCATACGTACAGGGTTCAGAAGGCCACGGCCTCCCCCACCAGGTCTTGAGCAGGCCCGGACAGCTGTCCGCAGTGGTGGTTCGTTCGTTCATTCCTCGTGGCTTTCTCTCGAGGGCCTCGGGCCCCTCCGGCACCCTGACGTGGGCTTCTTCGGGGCTCCCTGGAGCCGTCTGGTGTCCTCATGAAGCCTCCCGTGGGCCGCAGGGCGGGCTGTCCAGGATGGCAACGGGGTGCCGCGGCCGTCCGGCGCTTGTAGGCTTCTTTCGGGTTCTGTTGCTCCAGCCTACTTTAGACTTGATCACCAGCAAGAATTTCGAACACCAAGGAAATACCGAAACTGGAAGCTTTTCACGTGTCTGACCCTGGAGGCTGTAATCGTTCGAAACTTCGCTAGCGTGTCGGGCAGGCACCGTTTCGATAGTTGTTTAATTATTTCTGGGATGGAGGCCTTAAGTACGATGGGAACAACATTCGGGGTGTGGTGAAGTCCCCGCGCCGTATGGACCACGCGAATCCCCGGCCCGCGGAGCTTCCATTCGACCGCCTGGGCCGCAGTAGCCGGCCGCTGCGATTCGACGGCTCCGTCGGACTGGGCGGCCCGAGCCTGTGGGGGACTGCAGGGCACTCTGCCTGTCACCCTTCTGAGACTTTCTGTTCTTGACAGCCTGGGCCGCAGTAGCCGGCCGCTGCGATTCGACGGCTCCGTCGGACTGGGCGGCACGAGCTTGCGGGGGACTGCGGAGCACTCTGGCTGTCACACTTCTGAGACCTTTCCTGCGTAGATAAGGAATGCGCCTCTTCCACTTACATCTCCTGATCATTACTGCGAAGGCCTTACGGCCAGTGCCGCCGACCCGGAACGGGAACGACGACAACGGCGGCGGCGACGGCGACGCTGACGTGGGTCAGAGTCTTCGTGGATGCTTCTTGGGGTCTCTCGGAAGCGCTCTCGGGGCTTCATCAGACCCACCGCGAACTTCGAACATTGGGGGGAGGGGGAGGCGTTGACAGATGAATGTTGGGGGCCCAAAGAATATACACCACCACGTCGATTCCTCCTCTCTCCTCTACCATCATCTTCCCTTCCTCTTTCCTGGGAGAGGGAGGGGGTGAGGGAGGCGATGGTGGTGTATATTTTTTGGGCCCCCCAAATGTGGCATGAGTGTTCGCTATTTTTTCCGAGGCCTGTAGCCACGCCGCGGCACCCTCGGCCCCCCCGCGGCGGCCTGCTCGGCCCCGCCGCGCCCTCCGCTCCCGCCGCGGCGAAGGGCGCCGGGGCCCTCGGAGGATCCTCGACGAGGTCTTCCAGCGCTCGGCTCCCTTCCCCCCCTTGCTCCGCCTCCCTCCACCTCCCTCCGCTCCCCCTCGGCCTCCACTTCCCTTCCACCTCCCTCCACTTCCCCTCCTCCCTCCACCTCCCCTCCACCTCCCTCCATCTCCCTCCACTTCGCTCCACCTCCCTCCACTTCCCCTCAGCCTCTGCATCCCTCCTTGGCTCCTTGAGTCCTGGGCGCGCTGCGTCCTGCTGCTGCAGCACGCAGCACATGAATCAGGGGGGCAGTAAAAACCCGTTCAGCACTCAAGAGGGACTGGCTCCCAGCAGAGAGGGAAAGAGTACCCTGACCATCAGCCTCGGCTTCGCTCCCCGCTCCCCTCCACGCTTCCCTCCTCCCTCCTCGGGCGTCCTCGACTCTCCATCCACCAGGAGGATCCCGCCACCCTGCTGCCGTCGCTGCGGTGGCTGCTCGGCGAGGCGGACCGCGAGGAGGGCGCGAGCGTCGCCGACCTTCGCGAGGATTCGGACTGGGGTGGGAAGGAGGAGGAGGAGGAGGAGGAGGAGGAGGAGTTCAGGAGGAGTACTTGTACTCGCATGCCACTAACGGGGATTTCACGATAATCGGCCTGGGCGTACTCATCGATCCGTTGCCAGAGGAAAGCACGTCGGAGGACTGCTGGGTTCAGATATTAAGCAAAGGCATATACTAACGTCGCAGGCATCAACACCGCTACGAACGCCTGTTGTCACCTGTGACGGTGCTGGTGCGATGGATTTGGTCCAAGTTGCTTATGCGCTGAACATGTCCAGTCTAGCGTCTAGCCTATGTGCGGACGTTTGGGAAAGACAAAGTTACATTGCACGGGCAGTACATGAACGTGTGCTGGGCAGCAGCCAGAGCACAGCTTCATGAGCAAGAACATGGGATGACCGACAACGTGATACTGGCCTGGGTGGATCGGCTCCACCTGGAACCATACTGGAATCGTTCCCAGACGCTGCTAAGGCACAATCGTGCGAAACAGACCCATGAAAGCTTTGCTGTGCCTTTTCCGACATGGTGCACTACGGCGGAAGCTCATCAGCAGCTCGAGAAGGACCGAGAGCGATTCGATATGTTCGAGGACCCAATCTGTACACATCACTGCAGCGGTGTTACTACTGCAATCAACCAGGCACCTGGCTGGAATGTTCACGGATGTCAGCGTCCCAGTAGTTCCGTGAGCATGTGCGACATTATACATGGGAAACAAACATGACAAGAGTTTCACGACGTTTCGCGTAACCCCACCAGTACATCCGTTGGCTCTGTGGGACACGTCTCGGGTACAAGACGTCCTCGTCCCTCTGTGCTAGACGACTCGGATGGGTATCGCTGGGCCACCTTTGATGTGCACACTCCTAGGGGTCTGCCGTGCATCGTGCCCCTCCCTACCTTCCACTCGTCGGATCCGGGCTGTCGCATCTCAGGTGTGGTTGTTCTGTCTAGTTATCACTCTCCACACCCTGGATGCGCTTCTTACGTCGCGACTTGCTTGCCGCCTGCTCTTCAGTTGCTACCTGTCCCCAGTCGGCCTGTGGTACCCTGCAGGCTCCATGGATCGGTGCCCTCTGGACGTAATTGCTGGACGGCTTCCTACCGCGACCTTGGATCAGTGGCTTTGTGGGACTTGCCTGGGTATACACAGTCTCGTTCCGCTTGTGCTCTCCGCCTCATTGGACTGCACTGTGACACTGTGCCGTGCACACGCCGCGTTTCGACGGGAGCGTGCATTCGGTGCCCTTTCACCCGTTGGGTCTGGGCCGATACGTCTTGGTGTGGTTGTCTTTTCGGAACATGGATACACCTTGATGTCGCTGACGCCGCGGCTCGCTGCCGCTGGTGGGATCCTCTGGACCTACCACCCCGACCTCTGTGTTCGACAGGCTGGGGCTGGCGTCTTCGGCCGTTCCCTTGTTCACTCTTGGACGTTGGAACGTTTTCGCGCCATTTTGGCCGCGATTGGTGGTCTCGGTGCCTACCTCAGGCCTGTTGGACGCACCTGCATGCCCGTTCAGGGGCTGTCATGGCACCTGGACTGCATCGTCTTCCGTGGGCGCTGTCGTGAGCCGCCTGATCCGCGGCCCTGCGCGCGTTAGGTAATTTAGTCGCGTCCGCGGCCCGTTCGTGACCTTCCGCCGCTGGCGCTTCCGCCTGCGGCTGTAAAAAAAGAAAAGTAACCCCACCAGCTTGCGTCGGCCTAGGCGCCTTCGTAACCAATTATCTCGCCTGTGCCCCAGACGTGTTTGCCCCGCTCCTTGGACTCTTCTTTGGAGCCGCCAATCAAAAAAGTAACCCCACCAGCAGAAGTGTTCCTGTTGCTCGCGGTTAAATTTAGTGTTTGGCCCGGCTGCCTTGTTACTTTTGGCGCGCGGTCGTACCGTTAGCGCTCGCGATCAAAAAGTACCCCCGCCAGCCCTCGCACGTTCGGCGTCCGACTCATCTTCGCGCGCCCGCGGACCAAGAAGTAACCCCTCCAGCCCATCCAGAAACGATGCTCAGGCGAGTTCTTTGGATCAGGCATGTGGCTGATCATGCAGTGGAATCGCGGGTTGGGGAAGCCGCCATACCCTAAGCGTGGAGGATGGAGGAGGCATCGGAGGAGGAGCAGGAGGAGGGGGAGGGGGAAACGGGAAGAGGGAGCAGGAGGAAGAAGATGACCCGTGCAAACCCAAGACTCAATAGCAGTGCTAGGATGCCTATTCCTTCCAAGTTCCCTTTTCACTGAAGGAGATGCCCCGTTGGAAGACAACCGCTTGGAACTTTTGAACTGTGTCAGAACGCCGTTATTGGGACCTCAACGCCGCGAGTCACCATTACTGCTGTGTCTTGACGATCCTGAACCTAGCCAGAACATCGCTCCTGAGACTTCAACACCACGCATCAACGTAACTGTTGTGCCCTGACAGTCCGACATCGTGCCAAAACGCCGTCTGGGACGTTAACAATGAAAATCCGGAAAAACGCCCTCCGTCCGTGAAACGATTGCAAATTTTCAAACGAATGCGCGCGGCACTGAAGCGAGAGCCACATTTTGAAAATCATTCGCCTTCCATCCGTGAGGACAGCGAATGTGCGTGGCGCTGAGGCGAGAGCCACATTTGAAGACCATACGTAACCGTAGTCCACCCGTGAAGCTCATGCACATGTTTTAGAGGAGTGTTTAACATGGATTCGCGCGGCGCGAAGGCGAGAGCCACATATGGAAAACCACCCGCCTTCCTTCCGTGAAATTGCTCCAAATATTGAGCTTCAGGATCAGAAGTTGCGATGGAACCTCCAGCGCAACGTCCGGTCCGCCCTTTCGATTGGCTTCGGGGTGTGACAAGGAGGAACTGCTTACCAGGAAAGGGAGAGGAGGAGGAGGAAAAGGAGGAGGAGGAGGAGGAGGAGGAGGAACAGGAGGAGGAGGAGGAGAAGGAGGAGGGGGAGGAGGTGAATGAGGGAGGATGACGAGGACGAGGACGTGCTGAATGGCCAGAGGCCTCTTGGCTGCCTTTCGGGGTCTCTTGGGATGTCTCTTGGAAGCTTCTTTGAGTCCTCTCGGGGCGTCTTGCAGCGTTTTGGGTGCCTCGGGCGGGGGGGGCCTCTTGGGACCTCCTGGTGGTCTCGGGAGCCTTTTGGGGACCTCTTGGGGCCTCCTGGGCGCCTTTTGGGGCCGTCCTGGACCTCTATTGGGAGCTTCGGGGGGCAGATTGGGGCCATCTGGAAAAAAGAAATCGATCACAGAAGGGAAGGGTTCGATTAGCCCCCTCCTCCGCTAACATGGGCCCAAGACCGAAGTAACACAGTAACCAGCGTGGGCCCCAACCAATGTTTCTAGCAATCTATGTTGTGTAATATGTGTGGAGCCATCCATGTGGTGCGGTCTACATGGTGCAATACATGTTGCGCAGTCCAGGTTGAGCAATATTCGTGGTGCGATCTAGGTTGTGTCATAGTTGTGTCGCAACCTATGTGGTGCAAAACGCGTGGCGCAATCTATGTTGCGTGACTCACGCTGTGCAATCCATGTGGCGCCGTTTGTGTTGTGCACTTAATGTTGAAACACTTGGCGTTGACAGCCCCACTGGTCGCGAAGTCATCACACCCACCCACCCGCAACTTGGCTTGAAAGCCCATGCGGCGGCGACAGCAGTGAGTGCTTGGTGCTGGCTGGTGCGCACCTTGGCCAGCTAGTTCGGCGCGACCGACGCGGCCACGGTGGTGCTGGCCGCTGGGCACTTCCCAGCGGGCCCGTCAGTACAAGTCGGTGATTTGGGCGGGCGCAGGATCATGGCGACGGCGACAACGGTAGACGCGATGATGATAGTAGCGGTTAAGGTGGCGATGGTGACGATGACGACGAGGAGGCCATTGATGGCGTGGGTATTGATTTCGCCGGTGACGATGACGATGTCTTTGCGTCGGCGATGAACGTTTTTGACAAGAGTTCGGCATGCGCGCGCGGCCGACGCGAGCGAGTGGCCCGTGTAGTATTACATACTTGATACGGATCGCGCCCCCGCCCAACGCGCGCGCAAGGGTGTTCGAATGATTTCGACATGGGGCGCGAGAGACCCGCTTGGTCCAATATTCCCTTAAGAGTTCGCAATATCGCGCAGACCTTTTTGAACGTTGGCGTTGCACAGCCGCGTGTTGATACGTGTGTTTTCGGGGCTCGATGCTGCAACCCCTACAACTGATGTTGAAGGATTTCGGCGTGCGCGCGCGACGGCGCGCACGCGCGCAGGCATTTCGTCGCTCGTTTTGCCCGGGGGTTCTTGCGACAGCACGTGCGCAAGGGCGCTCGAACGATTGAGGCGCTTGGGGCAGCAGTTGCTGAAATGTTGAAGAGCAAATGGTTGTATGAAGAGTTCGCGAGACCACGGGCGCATTCTTTTTTATTACCCTTCTTGCGAAACCATTGCCCCGCAGTTTCGGCCCACTCGATTTCGAATACCTCGCGAAACCTTCAAGTTTGAGGGATTCCGGCAGGCGCGCGCGACGACGCGCGCGCGTGAATTTCGCCCCGTGCGTTGCAAGGAGCTCTTGAAAGATGATGACGTTTGATAGACAAGTGCGCGCGCAAAGTGTTTTTTCGTGGACAAGGGGGGGCGATGAGGGGCTGCGTGGGATGTTGCGGATTCATATTTCGGATGGGCGATGGCGGAGGAACACGCGCGCCTTGCACTGCGAAGAAGGCGGGCCGTGAAGTTTTTTTTTTCGCGGCGTTTGATTTTTGCAAGTTCTAGGAGCCAGAACCTAGGTGGCGCGCGGTTCATGCGGTGCAACCGTCGCGGTGCAATCTGCGTGCTCTAAGCTGCGTTAGTGAGTTGCCCGCTCCGCCGCTCGCTCACCCCACCCGCCCGCCCGCAATTTATCGCAATGTGGTTTGCAGGCCCCATGCGGCGGTGATTGCGACGGGTGCTCGGGGCTGGCTGGTGCGTCTCTGCGGCCGCGCCAGCCCGCGCATGCTCGCGCGCGCAGCGGCCAGCTAGTTTGGCGCGACCGACGCGGCCGCGGCGGCGCTGACCGCTCGGCGCATCCCAGCGGGCGCTTCAGCGCGAGTCGCGACTTGGCCGGGCATGGTCTCATGGCAACGTCGACAACGGTAGACGCGACGTCGATAGTGGCGATGCTGGCGACGCTTCTGACAGCGACGACGGCGCGGCCAGTGACGGCGCCGATATCGATCGCGCCGACGACGACGACGGCGTCTTCGCGCCGGCGACGGGTTTTGGAAGGAGATCGACGCGCGCGCGGCCGACGCGCGAGAGTCGCAGCATGGCATTATTTGACGCGGACCCCCCCCCCCCCCCCAGCGCGCAAGGGCGCTCGAATGTTTTCGGCGCGCGGCGCGAGAGGCCCGCGTGGCAGATTTAATTCAACGACGAAGTTGAACAATTTAATTGTTCTTATCAAATCAAATCGCAAGTGCGCGCGCGCAGGTTTTTTTTGGTGCGTGGGCTTTTTCTTCAAATGGGCCTGCCCTGTCGGAGTCCTAGCTCAAACCCTGCGAATGCGTCCGTTGCCCCCCCCCTCTTAATTCCTATGCCCCCCCCCCAAGTCCTATGGCTGCTATGCCTATGCCCACCCCCCCCTTCCGTTTTTTCCGACGCCCCCCCCCATTCATGCTTGCGCGCTTGCTTGCTTGCTAAGTTGCGGATTCCAAGCGCGCTCGATTCCACTGATTATTTGATTTGAGTCGTCCAGTATATTCGGAGTCAACGCTGGCTGATATCCAGAACGACGCGTTGTTTCCATGGTTCCGGGGCGGGGCATTCGGTTTTGAAATGTTTGCGACACCGAAGGTTTTTCTCGCGCGCGAGAACTCCGCCCCGCGTTTTGCATATTGTTTGCGAGAGCGCGCGTGCATGGACGCTCGAACGATTTCGACATGCGCGCGCGATGCCCTTTTTGGGGGCACTGCACGAGTTGTCGATATCGTTTTCTCCAGAATTCGCAAGAGCGCGAGCGGGAGCTTGATCTAGACGCGCGCGTTGCGAAACCTTCTTGAATAAAAAATGACACTCGATTTTGAACCCCTCGCGAAACCGAAGGTTTTGAAGGATTTCGGCGCGCGCGCGACGACGCGCGCGCGTGCGCTTCGTCGTGCTTCTTCGCCGCGAGAGATCCTTGAAATCTTACGGTTTTTGACGAGCGAGCGCGCGCGCATAAAGGTTTTGGCAGAGGATGGCGGGGGGCGTCGATGCCGGCCCCCTGACCGATTAGTCCGGTCTCGGGAGGGTGGTGGATCCTATTCTGTCTTAGGAAGGAGAATCTACGCGGGGCAACTGACTACCCTGCACCGCGTTCGACCACCTACCGCACCCTGGAAAACGCCCCACCCACCCGCCAAAAACTTGGTTTGCAAAGCCCATGCGGCGGCGATTGCGATGGGTGCTCGGCGCTGGCTGGTGCATCCCTGCGGGCGCGCTAGCCCGCGCATGCTCGCGCGCGCAGCGGCCAGCTAGTTGGGCGCGGCCGACGCGGCCGCAGTGGCGCTGGCCGCTTGGCACTTCCAGCGGGCGCTCCAATGCGAGTCGGTGACTTGGGCGGGCGCGGTGCCGCGGCGGCGCCGACGACGGTAGACGCGATGGCGGCAGTGGCGATGGCGACGATGTTGACAACGACGACGGCAAGGCCAACGACGGCGCCGATGCTGATCGCGCCGGCGACGACGACGACATTCTCGCGTCGGTGATGAAGCGCGCGCGGCCGACGCGCGAGAGTAGCCGCATGCTATTATTTGACCATGATCGCGCCCCCCCCCCCCCCCAGCACTCGCGCAAAGGCGTTCGGATAATTTCGTCATGCGGCGCGAGAGGCCCGTTAGGCATAATTCCAGGACAGCGTGGAAAAGCCGATGGATTCCTTGAGATTTGGCAAGAGCGCGAGCGCACGGTTTTGTGAAAACTGATGTTGCGAAACCGTGTTGTTTCGTTTCAAAATGTGCTTTGGTCACTCGTGAAGTCGTTGAGAAGCCGATTGTTGTTGGCGGATTTCGGCCTGTGCGTGCGAGTGCACTTCGTTTCTTGGGCTGCAGAGTATTCTCGCGACGGCGCGCGCGCAAGGTCGCTCGAACGCTTTCGGCATGCGCGCACGGAGCCCTCTTAGTGGCATTCTATGAAAATTATGAACAACCATGGCTTCCTTAGGACTTTGCAAGAGCTCGCGCGGGCTTTTTGTTGGAATACCGCGTTGCGAAACCATGTGTTTTTTTATATGTTGTCTGGGCACTCGATTTGGAAATCCCTGCGCACCCTAAGGTTTTTGAAAGATTTCGGCTCGCGCGCGCGACGACGCGCGCGCGCGTGCACTTCGTCATATTATGTTGCAAAGGATTTTTTGTTGATAAAGGAGTGCGCGCGCATAGAATTTGTGCAAAGGATGGCGGGGGGGGATGCGGGTTCGGCTGGGATGGGACTAGTTAGTTTATATTCAGGATGGACGATGGGGCATAACCGTTTGCACATTGCAATGCGCATCTTTGTATTCAGAACCGTTTGCAAAGGGGTAATGATAATCCGGGGGGATAGAGTCTGTTCTCTTTTAAGAAAGAAGAATCTATGCGGTGTGGCGAGTTTTTGGTCGCAGCGGGTTGTCAAATCCATTGCTCGCGCAATCGTCCTACCCGCCCGCCCGCACATTGGCTTACAAAACCCACGCGGCGACGACTGCGACGATTGCTTGGCGCCGGTTGGCGCTGCGCCGCGACCGCGCCAGCGCGCGCGGGCTCGCGCGCAGGGCGGCCAGGTAGCCTGGCGCGACCGACGTGGCCGCGGTGGCGCTAGCCGCGGTGGCGCTGACCGCCGGGAACTTCCCACCGCGTTTCGCAGGCCGCGCTGACGCGCGGGCACTCGATCGCGAGTCGGCAACGGCAGACATGACGATGATCGTAGCGATGCAGGTGACGGTGATGACGATTACGACGACCAGGCCAATGACGGCGCCGACGCTGACCACGCCGATGGCGACGATGAAGTGTTGGAGCGATTTCGGCGCGCTCGCGCAGCCGACGCACGCGAGTGGCCAGTGTGGGCATCAAAGGTGTGTTGCACGCGTTATGGCGCGCGCTCGTAAAATCTCCCGCGCGATTTATGCCTGAACCCCCCACCCCCCCAGCCGGATTTTTGTTCTTCCTTCCGCGGGGGGTCCAACTTCGCGGCGAGTCGTTAAACCTGGGGGCCCAAGCGGCGCATAGATTTGTTTCCTGTTTTCCGCGCGCGTAACGCCGTAGGAACCCCACGAACCCCTCCAGCTAAAATTCCCGTAGTATTCGAGTACAACTGATACCAGCGTGCTATTGGGCAGCTGCTCCTAGATTGCACCTGGCTGCATCAGTACAGCTCGTCCTATCGATATGCGATTGGGGCATTCAAGGAAACAGTGTATAGACCCTTGGTTTTGGATTCAGGAACTATCAGTGGATTTGGGAGAACGGAAACATAAGATGCCCGCGACCAAGGCACATGTGCACATGGAAGAATATCGATTTCGGGCAAGGACAGACATCAGCGTGAAAGTAATGCTAGTACAAATCCCTAGCACAGCTACTATTAGAGTGATGCTGCACTACATTCACAATATTGGCTCTCGCGCGTTTCCTCTGGTTGCGCTGGGGGGGGACCCCGTGCGCCAGCACACCCGCGGTTTACAATTCATTCCTCTTCCAGAGTGGTAGGCAGGTGCAACCCGCGTGCCCGAACCCCTCGCCAAGGATGTGTTTCTTTCTCCCGAAGAAACCGAGCCCCTTGGGTTCTTCGGCGCGTCCCGGGAATGCTGACTGGTCGTGTTCCCTCTTTCTCCTCCTCCTCCTCCTCCTCCTCCTCCTCCTCCTCCTCCTCTTCCTCCTCAGCAAAAGACTTGTCCCTTTCTCCCCCTCCTACCATCCTTGCCCTCCCTGGCCCCCTGTCCTCGACCTGCTTCTCTCTCTCCTGATGCCCCTTTCCTCCCTCCTCTCCCCCCTTGGCCCCCTGGCCGTTTTGAGTGCGCACAGGGGCAAGCCTGCGTGGCGACTTTCGGCCACGAGATCTTCGGGGCGCCTGCGCCTCTTGGTTATTCGGTCGACCGCGCTACTCTCTGGCGACTGTCCCCTTGCCCCCCCCCTCCCTAGCGATACTTTCCAGCGATACCCCCCTTGCCTCCCCTCCTCTCATGGCCCTCGAGGAGCCCGCGGTCCTCGATCTGCTCGAGCTGGGCTGCGAGGATCCCGCGCCCCCTTTCTTGAAGGCGCGCCCGCGACTCCCTTACGGGGGGGAGGAGGGAGGCCACCGCAGGGAGGAAAGAGGTGTTTGCGAGAAGTATTGGCGGGAGAACGGCACCTGCGTGAGGTACCAGCAGCAGGGGCCAGGATGGAGGAGGGGGAGGAGGAGGAGGAGGAGGAAACAAGGAGGAGGAGGAGGAGGAGGAGGAGGGGGCGGAGGAGGAGGAGGAGGGGGCGGGGGAGGGGGAGGAGGAGGAGGAATATTATTACGAAGAATACTAATATTATCAAGAATATCATGACGAAGAACACGAATACGAAAAACAAGAAACATATGAAGACGATTAGCAACAATAATACGAATACTAATACTATAGTAATACCAATACTAATCATAACAAGACGACTAGTACTAGACTGATAAGAAGAAGAGTAATCATAAGAAGAAGGAGAAGAAGAGGAAGAAGAGGAGGAATAAGAAGAACAGGCCGCATTGGCATTGCCATTGAGAGCGTGCTCGCGCCTCGAATCTGACGGCCCGCGACTCGCAACAGGTCTCATCACCCTCGGCCTGCCCGCATGGGCTCGCGGCCGCTATCCAGAGTTGCGCGCGGCTGCTCGCATTTTGAATGTGGCGCTCCCGCCAGACGGGAGAGGCACTCGCGCTCGAGGTGCTGTCACGCCACGAGACGCCATCTGTCATCATGGGTTCTCGCCGCTCCGTGAGAATGCCGGCGCGAATTTCCCGTGTAGGCGGCGCTACAAGCAAGGCGCTTGCTTCTGATGGGGGTATAGTAAAAGGGAGGATGAGAAGAGCCCATTTCTTTGCTGCTTGGGGCATGACGGGCGTCATGGCCCCCGCTCCCCCCCCCACGACGTAGCGCTTCCCCCCCAGTGCGCTCCGGGCTCTGCCGCCGTGCACGCTGGGATCCGCGTAGGTGTCCGCGTAAGAATCCGCATAGGAGTCTGGTCCGCAGTCGTCGTCGTCGTCGTCGTCGTCGTCGTCGTCGTCGTCGTCGTCGTCGTCGTCGTCGTCATCACTCGTAGCTCGTCGCTCATCGTCGTCGTGCGCGCGGACGCGGCTGGAGCCTGTTATTTGTCCCGGGCCGATCGCGGCAATCATCTGAGGGGGTGTGGAGGGGGTCGATGACATCATGTTTCGCGCCGGCGGCGTCTGGGAATGCCTAGGGATGACGGAGGACGGGTAGCACCAGCATGTAGGTGGCGATCTGCACCACAAAGCCTGTGTACACCACAGTGCCTGCGTGCACCACAGCGCCTGTGTACACCACGCCGCCTATGTACACCACGGCAGCCGCGTGCAACACAGCGTCAGTTTGTGCCTCCGTGCTCGCGGGCAAAACAGCTGTTGTGTACACCGCAGCGCCTGCGTACACCACATCAGCCGTGTGCAACACAGCACAAGTGTACACCAGAGTGCCTGCGTGCGTTGCCGTGCCTGTGTGCACCACGGTGCCTGTGTGCACCACAGCAACCGTGTGCAACACAGCGCCACACTTGCATATCGAATGTTAGAAGGATTCCGTATGACAAAATGGAGCGCTTGTGGATCCCACAAAAAAAACAATACAAAGGAATCCTTATGGACAAAGCGCCGCTGGAATCTACGAGTTCCCCCGAGCCCGCCCGCATCACCCTAACTTTTCCCATCTGCGTCCAGGAGGCTCCAGCAAAATTGGCCGTGCGAGAACCAAGTGGACCGATTCAGTAGACCATTATGCGGTGCACTGCGCGCTGAATTGCGCACGTGCGTTGTAGCGCCGCCCCGCACGACAGGCGGTAAGGAGGAGGAAAAGGAGGAGGAGGAGGAGAAGGAGAAGGAGGAGGAGGAAGAGGAGGAGGTGGAGGTGGAGGTGGAGGCGGAGGAGGAGGGAAGAGGGAAGAACGTCGCATTCGATTATCAGCACTGTCCTGCATGCAGGCACTGGTGTACAGTCGCGCTGCGTTGCACGCGGATGCTGTGGTGTAGACAGGCGCTGTGGCGTGCACAGGCGCTGCGGTGCACGCAAGCATTGTAGTGTACACAGGCGCTATGTTGCACATGGTTGCTGCGGTGTACACATGTGCACCGGCGCTGTAGTGTACGCAAGCACTGTGGTGTACACAGGCGCTGCGTTGCACACGGTTCTTGCGGTGTGCGCAAGTGTTGTGGTGCTCGCGCGCGTTGTGGTGCACGCGAGCGATGTGTACAAAGGCGCAGTGGAGCATATCGCCACCTACATTTTGCTCGCGTCGTCCTCGTCGTCGTCGTCGTCGTCGTCGTCGCTCGTCGCTCGTCGCTCGTCGCGTCGTGCGCGCGGGCGCGGCTGTGGTGCTGGAACCACACGGCGAGGGGGGGGCGTTACGTCATACCCCCCCCCCGCCCCCCTCCCCCCCCCATGGCGCCCGTCATCGCCGAGCGTAAAGAAACGCGCTCGAAAGAGAAGGTGAGTGAGGAGGACGACCAGGATTGTGAAGAACATGCAGGGATAATGGGGCGGACGAGCAGGAGGATGCGGGTGACGAAGAGGCGGAGGGGGACGGGGGCAGGACGAGCAGGAGGAGGGGGAGGAGGGGGAGGAGGAGAGGAGGAGGAGAGGAGGAGGAGGAGGAGGAGGAGGAGGAGAAGGATGGGGGAGAGGGGGGACGAGGAGGTGGAGGAGGAGGAGGATCAAGAGGATCAAGCTGATATGCAGGATCAGGAGGAGGAGGGGTGCTAGAGGGGGGATGAGGGGGATGTGACGAAAATGATGAGGATGATGAGGAAGGGGGATGTGGGAGGAATAAGAGGAGTGCATAAGAGGAGGAAGACGAGGATAGGGTGGAGGAGGAAGAGGAGAAAGTGGTCTTCTAGTCACGACGCGCTGTCAGCCGTTGGCCCGTTGGGTCTGTGTTGCCATGTTGCCCCATGTCACAATTGCATGGCTTCATGTTGTTGCCACGTTGACCTAACGCTGCATCCGCTTCCCAATTGTCCCTCTTGGCAGGCGTCCAGCTCCGCGGGCTCGATGTCTGCGCTCACCCGCAGCGCTGGCAGCCTGCCTCCATTGTCGCCGGGCGGCCGATTGTCGCTGAGCAGCCAGGCCGCAAAGAGGAGCACAGTTGGGAACTTTGGCTTAGCGCGTTGCTCCGCCAGTTCTGGCCCACCACGCTTCGGCGCAACCTGGTCCTCAAGCGTCAACGTCCCGAGCTTATCCGAGCCTCCCGCCCCGTGGAGCGGAGCGACACGTTATCCACTCGCAAGGCATAACGTGTCGCCGGTGCCGCTGGGGCGACGCGCTAAGCAAAAATTCCCGACCGAAGGAGAAGGAGGAGAGGATCGTCGGCCTGTCGGATTGTCAGTTGATGAAAGTTGTGCTGCAGGAAGCTCGGACAAGGTTGAGGGATTGTTTCTGACCTGGCAGTGGCGATGCATGCATATGAACATGTGTATCTAGATGCATGTGTTCGCACATGACTATGTGCATAGCTGTTACGGGCCCCAGCTTCAAGCCACCCCCCGTCCATTGGAAAGGGGGGGGGGGCTTCCGAAGCTACCCCCGTGCTCCCTCCCTTTTGTAGGGCATTTTTTAATTTGGGGCCCTAGCTAAAGGGGAGGGGGGGGCTTGGAAGCTACCCCTCCTCCCCCCCTTTCCGGCGGGACCGAAGAATAGCCCTGGCTTCCCTTTCAAAGGGGGTGGGGGGCTTGGAAGCTACCACCCCCTGCTTTTCGCAACTGAGAGTGGTTGCCAAGGGGGGCGGGGCTTCAAAGCTACCCCCCCCCTTCCTTCTCCAGAGCCCAAGGCTAGCCCGGGCTTACCTTTCAAGGGAGGTGTGCTTCGGAAGCTACCCCCCCACCCTTCCTTTCGCAGATGAGATTGCCTTGCCAACGGGGTGGGGCTTCAAAGCTACCCCCCCTCCCTCCTTCTCCGGAGCCCAAGGTTAGCCCGGGCCTCCCTTTCAAAGAGGGGGGTCTTCCCGGAAGCTACTCTCCCTCTTTTTCGCAGGTGAGATCGGCGATTTGCTGGTTTTGGGTGCCTTTTTGGTTTTCGGCGCGTTCTTGTTTTTGTCTGTTTTGATTTTCGGCGCCGCCATGGTTTTCGACGGTCGTTTAGTATTCGGCGTATCTTTGGGTTTCCGGCGCTTCCTCGTCGGTTTCTGGTGACTCTTGCTCGTCGGCTCTTGGTTTTCGGCGTTCGGTTAGTTTTCGGCGCCAGTTGGGTTTCGTTGCTCCTTTGCTTTTGGCGCTCTTTTGGTGTTCGGCGTCCAGTTGGTTTTCGGCGCCCTTTTGGGTTGTTCTTTGGGTCTCGGCATCCCTTTGGTTTTCAGTTTCTTTTGGTTTTGTAGCTCTTTCGGTTTTCGGTGCTCTGTTCATATTCGGTGCCTTCTAGGATTTGGGCGTCTCCTTGGTGTTCGGGTGTTTTTGTTGCTGCTGTGCGCTCTTTGGGATTTCGGCGCGTCTTTGGTTTTCGTCGCCCTTTGGTTGTCGGCTGTCTTTTTGTTTTCGGAGCCTTTCTTTAGCCACGGGGGAAGGGGTCCAAGCCATTCTCCTCCTTTAGCCGAACAGGGAGGGAGACGGGGGGGACTTGCGGCAGGGATCGTCTAAGGGAAAGGGACGTCCATGTGGTTTTCGGGGCCGCTCCGGTATTGGCGCAGCTTTGGTTTTCGGCGTCGTTTTGGTTTTTGGCAATATGTGGGTTCTTGGGGCATCGTTGGTTTTTGGGGTCCTTTTAGTTTTCGGTGTTCTTGTGGTTTCTGGCTAGTTTTTTGTTTTCGGCAGTAGGTTTTGGCGCCTTTTTGGTTCTCGGCGTCCTAAGGTTTTGTTGGCACTCTGTCGGTGTTCGGCGAATCGAAGGTTTTCGGCGTCTGATAGGTTTTCGGCGCCCTATTGGTTTTTGGCGCTCATTTGGTTTTCGGCGCTCCTTTTGGTTTTCGGAGCATTTGTAGTTTTCCGCGCCGTCTTGGTTTGTTCGGGTTTCTTTGATTTTCGGCGAGTCTTGTTGTTTCCGGCGCTCTTTGTGTTTGCGGCGCTCCTTTGGGTTTCTGCGCCCTGCTGGTTGTCGGAGCATATTTTGGTTTCGGCGTCCCCTTGGTTTGCGGCGCCTCTGTGGTTGTCGGCGCTCTTTTGGTTTTCGACGTGTTGGTTCTTTGGATTTCGGCGCTCTTTTGGGTTTCGGCGCATTTTTGGTTCTCGGCGCTCCTTTGGCTTTCGGTCTTTTGGGGTTCTCGGCGCCATTGGGGTTCTCGGTGTGCTTTTGGTTTACGGCATTCCTTTGGTTATTGCCGCTCGTTTGGTTTTCGGCGCGCCATTGTTTTTCTGCACATCCTTCGAGTGTGGCGACCTGTTGGTTGGCGGCGCTCTTTTGGTTTCCGGCACGCCTTTGGTCTTCGGCGCTTTCTTGGTTTTCGGCGCCTTTCTGGTTTCAGGCGCTTGTTTCATTTTTGGTGTTCTTTTCGGTGGCGTTTTTTTCGTTTTTGGTGCTCCTTTGGGTTTCCGTACTCTTTCGTAGTTCCGTGCTTTTTGATTTTTTATGTTGTTCTCGGAGCAGCGTTGGGTTTCTCAGTTCTTTTGGTATTCGGCGCCTGTTTGGTGGTGGAGGGGGGAGCTTCACTTCCGAGGAGCAGAAAGGAGGGGGGGGGTCTTCTGGCAGGGGAGGGCCAAGGGGGGGAGAGGGATAGCCAAGCCCCCCCACTTTTGGGAAAGGGAGGGGGGAGGGGCATTCAGGAGCGCGAAAGGAGGGGGGGGCGGGGGCATCTTCCGAGGGGCGGAAAAAAGGAGGGGGGGGCCTTCTGGCTACCCCCCTCCTTTGGGAAAGGAAGGGGGGGGGCGTGTAGCTTCCGAGGGGTGAGCAAAAAGGAAGGCGGAAGGGGGGTTTCCAGCACGGGAGAGTTTCAAGGGGGGGGTAGCTAAGCCCCCCCCCCTTGGGGAAAGGGAGCCGGGGGGGGGGGGGGGGCAGCTTCCGAAGCGCGAAGTGGAGGGGGGGGTAGCTTCCGAGGGTGGAAAAACAAGGAGGGGCGGGGGGGGGTACGGCAGGGCAGGTCCAAGGGGGGGGGGTAGCTAAGGGGGGACCCCCCCCCCTGTGGCAGTGCGCCACGGGCGCGCTCTCTCTCTCTCTCTCTCTCTCTCGCACACGCACGTGTACAAGTAGAAGCGCACGCGTACGCGTGTTTCCCAATCGGTGCTTGCACTCGGGGGTTTGTACTTGACTTGGTTGAGGGATTTGATCTGTATTCTGGGTTTGGGCCACGTTGCGGCCCGTGCCGCCTCGTGGGCGCCTCGTGGGCGCCCCGCGCCCTGGGGGGTATGCCGAGGTTGCGCCACGTTGCCGCCTCGTGGGCGCCTCTCGGGCGACTCGTGGGCGGCCCGTTCGTCTGGGTGCTATGCCGAGGTTGCGCGACGGTGCCGTCCGTGCCGCTTCGTGGGCGCCTCGTGGGCGCTCCGTGCCATTAGGGGTCATACCGAGGTTGCGCCAGGTTGTCGCCCGTGTCCCCCGTGGGCGCCCTGTGCGTTGGGGGGTATGGTTGCGCCACGTTGCCGCCTCGTGGTCACGTTGCCGCCCGTGCCGCCTCGTGGGCGCCGCGTGCTCTGAACTTACACGACATGGCCTACACCGCATGGCTTGTGCCTTCTAGCTTATGCCTCATGGACTACACAACGTATCTTGCACAACAAAGCTTGAGCCCAATCGAACCGACCTCGAGTTCACAGCGCCAAGCTTCCACGACATACATACCTTACACAACATACTGCGCTTGGGGGGTACGCCGAGATTGCACCTCGTTGCCTCCCATGCTGCCTCGTGGTCGTTTCGTCTGCGCCTCGTGGACGCCCCGCGCTTGGGGGGTATGCCCGAGGTTGCGCCACGTTGCCGCCCGTGTCACCTTGTCGGCGCCCCGTGCCCTGGAGGGTATTCCGAGGGTGCGCCACGTTGCCGCCCGTGCCGCCTCGTGGGCGCCCCGCTTGCTTGGGCGCTTTACCGAGGTTGTGCCGCGTTGCCGCCCGTGGCGCTTTCCCGCGTCTGCGTCTGAGAGTACACGACATGGCTTTCACCACATGGCGTACACCACATATCTGACACAAGCTGGCCTACAACACACAGCTTACGCCCAAAAGCTTTCACCTCCCGCTCACACCACCTAGCTTGCACGACGTAGCTTGCACAACCTAGCTTACACCGCATAATTTTCACTTCATCAGCGCACACCGCACAGCTTTTATCACAGAGCTTACACCACACAGCTTTCACCTCAACAGTGCAGTAACGCACTATTAGTTTCTTTTCCTCATGGCCAAACGGCCACGCAAAAGCTCCAAACGGCCCCAGACCACCACCAGACGCCCAAGAACGGCCCAAAGAACACCCCCAAAAGGCCATCAAACGCAAACCATCATGTGGTGTTGGGTCCTCGTTTTGAAAAGACAGTGCCTCCTACCTCTCCTCCTCCCGCTGCCCCCCCTCCTCCCCCTCTGGACTTCTGCTCTCCGTATCAGTCTACCATTTCCACACACCACTCACACCTTTTCCTGGCTCCATAGGCAGCTCCACCGGAGGTCGCAGTGGCACCGTCCGCATGCGTCCCCGCCACCCATTTCGGCACACCCCTCACACCATTTCCTGGCTCCACTAGGAGCTCCACTGGAGGTCCCAGTGGCACCGTCCACATGCGTCCCCGCCACCCATATCGGCCTAAACGGCCGGTTTTTCGATTTTAATACGGATTAAATCTCGATTTAATCCGTACAGCAGTGCGTTCTTGCAGTGGGAGAACGGATTAAATCGGAATTCAATCTCTACACCACTCCAAGAAAGATTTAATCCCAGTTTAATCTTCGAGGGCGCCGAGGGGGCGCCTGCCTTGAAAGCGCCAGTGGCGGCCGCGAAGCGCCTTTTCTCTTCCAACATGTTTCGTTTTCGGAGCAGATTTGGAGGAAGAGGAGGAGGAGTCAGGAGGAAGAGGAGGAGGAGGAAGAGGAGGAGGAGGAGGAGGAGGAGGAAGAGGAGGATGATGATGATGATGATGATGATGAGGGGGAGGAGGAAGAGGAGGAGGAGACTGGGGAGGAGGAGGAGGAGGACGAGGCAGGGGAGGAGTAGGAGTAGGAGTAGGCGGAGGAGGAGGAGGACGATGATGAGGAGAAGGAGGCGAGCATGAGCACGAGTAGGAGCAGTAGATGATGATGATGATGGTGATGATGATGATGATGCGATGATGATGATGATGATGATAATGGTGGTGGTGGTGATGATGATGATGATGATCGCAACGACGATGGCCGCGCCGCTTTTTTGATAATCGAGGAGGAGGAGGAGGAGGCGCAGGAGGAGGAGGAGGGAGAGGAGGAGGAGGAGGAGGAGGAGGAAGAGGAGGAGCAGGAGGACGGGGAGGGGCAGGAGGAGGAGCAGGAGGAACTTCGAACTTCGAGGTCTGGAGGCCCGTTTCGGGCTCCGGCACTGATGATGATGATGATGATGATGATGATGATGATGATGAGGATGATGAGGAGGAGGGGGAGGGAGGAAGGAGGAGGAGGAGGAGGAGGAGGGGAAGAGGAGGAGCAGGAAGGGGATGATGACGACGATGACGATGACGATGACGATGATGATGATGGTGATGATGATGGTGATGATGATGCAGATGATGATGATGATGATGATGATGATGATGATGACGATGATGACGATGAGGGGGATGATGAGGAGGAGGCTGGTGATGATGGTGATGATGCTGATGATGATGATGATCATGATGATGACGACGATGATGAAGAGGATGAGGATGCGTAAGAGGACGATTAGAATGACGACGACGACGACGACGACGATGATGATGATGATGATGATGATGATGATGATGATGATGATGATGAGGATGATGATGATGATGATGATGTTTGCCCCGCTCTCTCAGAGGTCTCTGGGGGAGAAGGAGAAGAAGGAGGAGGAGGAGGCAAAGAGGTTCCGCTTTCTCGGAGGAGGAGTCGGAGGAGGACGAGTGGAGGAAAGGGAGGAAACCGAAGGCGAGGGGCCCCGTTCGTAGAATTTCGTGCGCATGGCTCAGGCGGTTTAGGCACTTTCTGGTGCAGCATCTCTCGCTTTCCGACTCCACGAATAGGAAGGGGAGTGGGAGGGAGGAGGAGGAGGAGGAGGAGGAGGAGGAGGAGGAGGAGGAGGAGGAGGAGGAGGAGGAGCAGAAGGAGGAGGAGGAAGAGGATGACGAGCCCGCAGTCGGAGGCACGCCTCGGAGCCCTTCAAGGACGCCCTCGTCGTCGTCGTCGTTGTCGTCGCCGTCGCCGTAGCCATCGCCATCGGCACAACCACTGGCAGCACAACCAGCACAACCATCACCAGAAGAACCACCAGCAGCACAAGCGGGGCGGGCGATGCGAGCCTCGGCCCCGCAAAAGCCTGCGGGCGAGCACCAGCGCAACCAGCGCAACCGTCACCGGCACAACCGCTAGTGCAATTACCACCAACGTAACTACCACCAGCAATCCTTTTCAGGGGTTGCGCATTAACAGTGGCGACAGCCGCCACCAGCACAACTTAATATATTCATCTGTGGCCGCATTGCGGCCAAGCCGTGGTGCGAATGACTACCACCAGCTGGAGACGATGCGGCTCTGCACTGTCGCTCCCTGTGTCACCGGCAGAACAACCAGCACCAACACAATCAGCACAGTCGCCACCACCAGCACCACCAGTACAGTCAGAACAGCCGCCAACAGCACAACCACCGGCAGCACAACCAGCACAACCACCACCAGCAAAACCACCAACAGCACAATCACCAACGGCACAAGCGCCAGCGCAACTTGGTACCACAACCAGCACAACCACGATCAACGCAACCATCACCAGCGCCACCATCACCATCAGCCCAACCACTGGCAGAACAACCACCACCAGCACGATCAGCACAACCGCCACCAGCACAACCACCAGCAGCACAACCAACGCAACCATCACCATCACAACCACTTACAACACAACAATCAACAGCACAAGCGGGGCGGGCGATTCGAGCCTTGGCCCTGCAAAAACCAGGGCGGTGGAATGCCCTGTCGCCTGCGGGCGAGCACGATTGCGCGGGCGCGAGCCCGCGAAAATTGCCAAATAGGCATTCCACACGCCGGGGAAAGCCCAAAAGGGCTTTCGGCTGCTCCACTCCTCCTCTCTCCTTCCTCCTCCTCCTTTCTTCTTTCATCGCAGTAGGCACGTCCCCCTGGGTGCCATCCCGCCGCCAGCGCGAAGATAACAGGCACCTGGGGGGGCGCCCCGTTCCGCGAACCCCACTGCAGAGTGGGGATCTCGACCTCCCAATGGGGTTCGCGGAGCGGGGGCGGATCGAAAAACTGGAAAGCGCGCTGTCTGAACTAGCGTGATGGGAGGGGGGGGGGTGCACCGTTCCCTCGGATGGGCACACCCCCCCCTCCAGGATAATCGCCCCTCTCCATCCTTTCTCTCTCTTGCCTTCCTTTCCCTCCTTCCTTGACTGCTATCTCAGACGCCTACGGCGTATCACTGCCGCCCGCTCACCCGCGGCTGTGAGTGAATTGCGAGGAAGTCCCAGGCGGAAGCCGCTTCTTATGGTTCTGATAAACCCTTCCCCGAAATGGCAAATTGCGTATATTGGTCGT
The DNA here is from genome assembly GCA_963575745.1 of Prorocentrum cordatum. NCBI lineage: Eukaryota > Dinophyceae > Prorocentrales > Prorocentraceae > Prorocentrum > Prorocentrum cordatum. The sequence goes on along the minus strand of CAUYUJ010022281.1, from coordinate 1,129,886 downwards.
TGTCCTTGCGGACAACGAAGCGTCGGCGTCTGGAGCAGCGGGCGTGACAATGCGTCCATGAAGACACTGGGCGCACGGAGCTGGCGCGACGATCTTACACGCCGTGGCTCCTGGGCCTCAGGGGGCTCAGGCTTCTCAACCTCCAGGGCAAAATCCAGGGACCTACGTCGTCGCCGTCCCTCCAGTCGTTCTTTTGTTCTTCCAGGTTGAATGCACATTTCATTTGCAGTTGGCGGACCGCGCCGGAAAAACAGAGAGAGAGAACCGAACACCACTCCTCTCACTCAGACCCACTCATTCATCATTCAGACTCACTCATCACTCGGACCCACTCATCACTCAGACTCACTCATCACTCAGATTCACTCATCACTCGGACTCAGTCATGACTCAGACTCATCACTCATCACTCAGACTCACTCATCACTCAGACTCACTCATCACTCAGACTCACTCATCACTCAGACTCACTCGTACTTGTACTCATACATTCACTACACTCACTCAGGTCCACTCATCGGATGACTCACACACACACACACACTGATGTTGAGGATGTCTCAGGCGATTCTGTGGCTTCAACACTCCTAAGGGGAGCGGCGGGGGGGTGTTTCACTCAGCCCCTTTCGCAGGATTTTGTGGGGATGTCTCGAGCGGTTTGTCTGTTTTCTGTCCCAACATCCTTCGCTTTCGGAACAGATTTGGAGGATGTCTCGAGCGAGGCGCTCAATCTCACGTTCCTAAGGGGAGCGGCGGTGGGGTGTTTCACTCGGCCCCTTTCGCAGGATTTTGTGGGGATGTCCCGAGCGGTTTGCCTGTTTTCTGTGCCAGCATCCTTGGAGCAGATGTGGAGGATGTCTCGAGCGAGACGCTCACTTTCACCCCCCAGGTGGGCCAGATTTTGAGGATGTCTCGGTCGGTTTGCTTGTTTTGGTGGCCAGGCTCGTGGGCGCAGGTTCTTCCCAGGATGCCACAGGAGGGTCCAACAGGCTCCAAGAGACCACATGAGGTCCCAGGAGGCATCAGGAGGCCACAGAAAGACTCAAGAGGCCACACGATGTCCCAAGAGGCTCCAGGAGGCCCCAGGAAGCTTCAGAGGGCCTCAGGAAACCACAGGAGGCCCCAGGAGGCAACAGGAAGCGCCAGGAGGCCTCGGAAGGCAACAGGAGCCCCCGAGAGGCCCCAGGAGCAGGAGGCCTCAGAAGGCAACGGGAGTGGCTCCAATCCCACGTGTTTTACGCATGCTCCTATCGATTGGGCCTCACCTGGAGCACGATTCTTTGATGTTATACGTATGTTTCTATAGATTGTCCTTCCCCTGTGTACACAATCCTACATGGTGTACTTATGTTCCTATATGTTGGGCCTCTCCTGGGGCACGAGTCCTTGGTGTTTTACGCGTGTTCCTATATATTGCCCTTCTCCTGTGGTTCTAATCCGCAATGTTTTATGTACGTCTGTTGCTATATATTGCGCCTCTCCTGGGGCACGAAACCTCCCTAGGAGGTCCCAGGAGGCCCCAAGAGGCTCTTGGAGACCCCAGGAAGCCCCAGTAGGTTTCAGGAGGCCCCAGGAGGCCCCAGGCTCATGCACAGAGACGCGCTCGTACTACTGAGGCTCATTCACACTCCAATTCATTCGCAGTTAGATTTATGTCCAGACCGTCACAACTGAAGCCCGTTTATGTGCGAAAGCCCTTGCGCCTAGACACTCACGGCGGACAGGTCCATGCGAATAGATGCACATATGGGGAGCTCCACGCAGCGAATAATTCATTCCACATGGTTTCCTTTTTTTCCGCGGTGAGGGTTACACCTCGGTTTGTTGGTGTCCTCATGAACGGGGTCGTTGGCGGCGGAGAGCCCGCATTCGCACCACAGTTTCCATGCGTAGTTTGAAACAGGAAATGCTTTCATTTTTTTTTCCAAAAATGGTTTCCTGAGGGGCCATGGGCGGGCTGAACTGAGGAAGGGGGGGGGGGGTGATTGGCTGGTTCCCCGCGCTCGTACCAGAATTTTCCATGTGTAGCTCTAAACAAGAAGCGCTCGCAACTGATCAAAACTTGGTTTCCTAGGGGCCATGGGCAGGCTGAGGAGGAGTGGGGGTGATTGATTGCTTCCGCCCAGTGGCGCCGCAATTTGCACGTGCAGTTTGAAGCAGGAAACGCTCGCAAATTCGCTAATTGTCAGACACGGGGAAGGGACGGGAGGGATACGAGGAGGAGGGAGGAGTGACGCGGGCAGATGTTCACCCCACTGTTTTCTTAGGGCACGGGTGCTGGGACCGAATGGTGTTTCCGCCGACACCGATGGAGTTGTCATCATCGCCATCATCGTCGTCATCCTTACAACCATCATCACCATCAACATCAGCATCAGCATCATCAACCTCATTAGAACCATAACCCTCATCATCATCATCATCATCATCATCATCATCATCATCATCATCATCATCATCACCATAAGCATCAGCAGCAGCAGCAGCAGCATCACCATCATCATGTGTGTGGGTGTGCATGTGTGTGTGCGCGTGCGTGTGTGCATCAGCGTCTGCTGGTTTTTGTGTGTGTGTGTGCGCATGTGTGTGTGTTAATGTGCTTGTGCGTGCGCGGATGTGTGTGTGTGTGTGCGTGTGCATGTGGCCAGGGTGCGCGCGTGCTTTCGCGTGGTCCTGGACTTGTCTATCTGCCTTCGTGCGGGTATCGGCTATGGCGGCGAGGTGGGGATGAGCGGGCAGTTCGCGATATCATAAGGAGGGGTGGTTGCACAATGAGGGTGCGCGCTGGGCCTCTTCGGAGGCTCTATGGGGGTCTCTTTGGCCGTTTTGGGCCCTCTTCGAACACGTCAGAGTCGTCTCTGAGACCATGTCCTGCGTCCTGGGAGGCTACTGTGGCTCCACCACCGCGCCCTCTATAACGATTGTGATCTCACAAATCGAAACTTCCACCATGACCTGTACTTCCTTCACCGTGTCTTCTACAACGACTTCTTCAGCACGGGGAAACGTCGTCATCGTTACCACCATCATCAATATCATCATTATCATCACTATCATCACTATCATCATCATCACCACCATCATCACCACCATCACCATCATCATCATCACCATCAGCAGCAGCATCATCATCAGCATCATCATCATTATCAACATGATCGTCACCATCACCATCACCATCATCATCATCATCATCATCATCATCATCATCATCATCATCATCATCATCATCATCATCATCATTATCACAGTCATCATCATCATCAGCACCATCATCATCATCATCATCATCAGCGTCAGCATCATAGTCATCATCATCATCAGCATCATCATCATCAGCATCTTCGTCATCATCGTCATCATCACCATCGTTGCCGCCATCATCGTCATTTCCATCATCACCGTCACCATCCCCATGCACATATTCTGCATCAGTCTTCCTCGTCCTGGATATCCCTAGTTCCCTCTCTCGTGACCTTCCTGGGCCCGTACTCCCTCCTTATTTTTCTTCCTCTTCCCTCCAGCTTCTCCTGCCCCTCCTCCTCCTCCTGGTCCTCTTTCTCCTCCTCCTCCTCCTCTCCTCCTCCTCCTCCTCATCCTCCTCCTCCTCCTCCTAATTACGCCTCCGCCTCCTGATCGCCCTCCCTACCGCCATCATCCCTGTCATCCTTCCTCCTTGTTGTCTTGGCGGGGCGGTGGGGGAAGAACAGACGCGGGCCCTCGCGCTGCCCGGGGCACCCGCCATGCCCATGCCGTCAGGGAGACTGAAGAAACAGGGGGGAGGGGCGAGGAGGGGGATGGCAAGGAGGACAAGGAGGGGGGAGGAAAACGAAGAGGACCGCCTGGGGTCCGCCCGCTTCGCAGGCCTGCTTAGGGCGTCTGGATGGACGAGGGCCGAGGGATGGATGGAAGGGCGGAGGCATGGAGGAAAGGAGGGGGACAGGGGAGGGAGGAAGGGAAGAAACACGGGCGTTTCGAGCGCTCATGTAGACCGACCGTTCGTGGTTGGCATCGCGTGCATGCGTTGCCCCACGATCGAGACGTCACTGCTCCCCGCGATCTAGGCAGGCGAGCACAGCAATGGCAAAATTAGAGTTCGGAACACACGTCGGCGACCTTACCCTGGCGCCCAAAACAGCTGCTGCTCCCTTACGATTGGCTTAAAACTGGCGCTCAAGAGTGCGACCCGCCCGCAGCTGGATAGGAGGCCCTGCCAGGTGGGCAAGAGAAAGGAATTGAAGACTACGCGAGAAAAGGTTTGGGGAGGAGAGGACAGCAGGAGAGGAGAGAAGAGGGGACGAGCGGGCACCTTCTTGAACGATACTACCCCGTGCCCAACATCAGCCCCTAGTCAGTTCGGCCGCTACCTTCTCCATGATGCCATGGATCTCCTTTTTCCGCGGTGCGAGGCTGCCCATCTCCATGCCCAGGCGCACCTCCAAGGCGCGGCAGAGGCATGCGCGTGCAAGTACGGCCCCAACTCTGTAAACACTGACTGGCATGTCCCTACTTCTATCGTGTTCGCCCGACTTATTTTCGCCTCGGGTTAATAACATCCCTCCGCCCTCCTTACCTTGCCCTCCCTATCATCCCTGTTTCGTTCCTTTCCTTTTAATCCCCCTTCACATCCTCCTCCTCCTTGTCCTCCTCCTCCTCCTCCTCTCACTCGTGTTCCATAGCTGTCACTCAACATGCCGAGGTCGCACCTCCAATTCGGCGCGGGCTTGCTGGACGGTCCACTTGTCCAGGTCTTCGCCGTAGAGCATCGACATCAGAGTGTCCTTTATAGTAACTGCGGAGGGAGACCCGCTGCTCCCAGTGAACAAAGTATCCGGCCCCGCTGTGCCCACAAGTGGGTCTGTCGACTCGTAGTGCAGCTCTGGGTAGAAAACGAGCGTGATGCCTGGGAGCGTCGGGGGAATGCCGCGGGCTTTCGTATGCCCCGGCGTGCGCGATAGGCCGCGGGGGAGGGGGGCATCGGCAGGGGGCCGAAGATGAGATGGAGACTCACGAGGAAGGGCGTGGATGTGGAGGACGAGATAGAAGACGACGCGAACCAGGCGGAGGGTGACCGACGAGTATGGGGTATGAAATCGGAGGGAGGGGCAAATAAACCAAACGTGAAAAGGCGGTGGGGGGAGGTCGGGAAAGGGGGTAACGACAAGGATCAGCAATGGAAGTAAGAAGCCGAAGGAGGAGGAAGACAAAATATCAGAGGATCTAGGCATAACAAAGCTTTACTCGGGCCCATGTGATACGCCCGTGTCGCGCCTGGCTCCCACGCTGATTCTGCAATCATATCGGGCGGCTTCACCAATCGCACGCCGCCCGGCGTGATGAGACGGATGGGCCGCAAAAGAAGGGAACTGATGGCCATCAGCGTAAGGTGATCTCCCCAGGAGTTCATTTTCACCCGGTCGCAATACTGGTCGAATCTCAAGAATTCATGTCCGTGCAGGAACGCGCGGAACAGGGAGGGGAACGACCGCATGTAGTCTGCCACGGCAGCTCGAAGTTGTGCCTCACTGCTCACTCAAAGGATTCGCACATTGAAACCATCAAACTTCGGCACCGCATCGCAGAAAAACCAACCATAACTTAGGATTTCCGCAATGAGGATAAAAAGCAGGGATGGGGGTGGGGAATGGGCCATGGAAAGGCAAGCAAAATCAGACGCTGCTTCAGACACCACGGCCCCGTCCTGAGTCATGTGTAAACCAGCCGCGTGGATCCGCTCTGCCCTGCTTCGGCATGAGAGGCGTTGTCGGCGCCGACTGGCGGTGTTCTCGTCAATGTGCTGTTCGGTTCACTCGGCGTGGGTGCCTGTTGCATGGTGTCGGGTATGCCGCGCGTGTATACGTGCGCGCGCCGGTTTACATCGCGCTTTGGGTCCACGTCAACAAATCCCAGCTAGTGCACGGGGGGAAGTGCATTCCGCGAAGCGTCGTCTGATCACCGATTCGTATTGGCAGTTCCCGTCGCCAGCGATGGGATGCACCTCGTGGCATTATTTTTTCGAGCCGGAGGCTACAAAAACCATGCGAAACCATATCGGCCCTTGGGGGGAGGAGGAGGACGAGGAGGAGGAGGAGGAGGAGGAGAGGAGGAGGAGGAGGAGGAGGAGGAGGAGGAGGAGGAGGAGGGTGGGGGAAGGAGGAGGAGGACGAGGACGAGGACGAGGACGAGGACGAGGACGACGAGGAGGAGGAGGAGGTGGAGGAGAAGGAGGAGGAGGGGCAGCAGCAGCTAGATGAGGAGGGGGAGGAGAAGGAGGAGGAGGTAGAGGAGGAGGAGAAGGAGGAGGAGGAGGAGGAGGATAATGAGGAAAAAAAAAAAGGGCGACGACGACGACGAACAGGACGAGGCCAGGGAGGAGGCGGACAGGGCACCGCATCCTCGTCGTTGTCGCCCCGTTCTTTTGCACTGCTCCACCTTCCCCTGGTCTTTTTACTCCTCCCCTTCCTTCTTTTCCAGTTCCCGCTTCTGGTGTTCGTCCTTGTCCTCTTCCTTCTGCTCCTCCTCTTCCTCCTCCTCCTCCTCCTCCTCTTCCTCCTTCTCCTCCTCCTCTTCCTCCTCCGCGCGAGGCGCAATTATCTTCGCGTTCGCGCCAGCACGCGTTCCCCTGTTTACCACCCAGGACCTGCAAGTTCAGCCTTTCCACGTGCGTTCTGACGCTCTCGCGTCGTTCCTGCTCTTTCTTCGCCCGCTCGTCGTCGCTGATCAAGGATAGCCTCTTCGCTAGCTCCAGTTCGGCGTCCTCCCAAGCAGGATTGTACTTGTTGACGATGGTCGCCGCATACTCGCCAAGCCGCTTGCCGCCCTCAACGACCTTGAAATGCCGCGTGCAGTACGACCCTTTCGTCGCATCTTTTTTACATTGGCCACCCTTGCATGCAAAGAGGCACTGCTTCCCCTTCACTCGGCAATGCAACAACGGTGCCCGGGAACCAGTCGCCGCAGATCCTGGCAAAAGCGGGATCGGGGCGCCTGCCACGCTATCGGAAGCGCCTGCTCCAGACGGCAGCACCCTCGCGCCGAAGGCTTGCTTGGCCCGTTCGGACAGCTTGGCCGCGCTGTGCCTCGGTTTCTTCTTGGAGGGGGTCGCCGCCTTCCCGTGCCCAGGTCCTGGGCCGCAGCCAAACGCATTATGCAACGCAGTTTCAAGTTAGCTTGGCGAAGGACCCAATCATATGCAGCTGCGAGTCTCGCAGGGTATGCCCCTGTCATCATAAATGGCGCGCCGCGAGAGGGATGCAGCACGGGGCAACGCGGATGGGAGCCCCGAAACGCGCGTCGGGCGCGCCGAAATGGGCGGGAGACGCACGCGGGCACTGCCACTAGGGCCTCCGCTCGAAGCTCCCAATTCGTAGTTTGAAACAGGAAACGTTCGCACATGTTCAAACGCTGCTTCGTGGGGCCCACGGGAATGGAAGGGAGGGATAGGAGGAGGAGGGAAGAGCACGGGCATCTCGCAAGGAGGGGTGGTTGCATGATTTTTGAGGGCACGGGGACTGGGACCGAATTGTTTTTCCGTCGGCTATACTGCGCCGGTTTAAAGACCGTCTTGGGCTTAGAGGCAAGGGGAATGAGGAGGGCAACGGTGGAGTTGCCATCATCGTCATCATCGCCGTCATTATTACCACCATCGTCATTATCATCATCAGCAACATTATCATCATCATCATCATCATCATCATCAGCATCATCATCATCATCAACATCATTGCGGGCGCGGGTGCGGGCGTGTGTTGGTTTGTGTGTATATGTGCATGTGTGTGCGCGTGCGTGTGTGTGTATATGTGTGCATGGGTGTGCATCGTTTCCTCATCATGCAACTGCTACTAAAGGCCAGGGTGCGTGATCTCATTCATGGCGTCCTATATAACGGCTGTGATTTCAACAGCCGAGAGTGCTTCCTTCATCGTGCAACGGCTTCTTCGGCGCGGGGCAACGCGGATGGGGGCCCCGAGACGTGCGTGGGCTGTGCCGAAATGGGCGGGGGACGCATGCAGGCGCTGTCAGTGGGGCCTTCGCTCAGAGCTCCCAGTGGGGCCGAAGGGGGATCCAAACCGTGAGTAGTTTTTCGCTTAACCGTGAGTGTTTTTTCGCTTAACCGTGAGTGATTCAGTGCACGCTGCGAGTGCACGTTGTGAGCGCACGCTGTGTTGAGTGTGCGTTGTGAGTGTACGCTGTGAGTGCACGCTGTGTTGAGTGTGCGCCGCGAGGCCACGCTGTGAGCCCACGCTGTGAGTGCACGCTGTGAGTCCACGCTGTGAGTTGAACACACCACACGCAACACACCACACGCCACACACACGACACGCAACATACCGCGCGCAACACACCACATGCAACACACCACACGCAACACACCACGCGCACACACGACACGCAACATACCGCACGCAACACTCCACACACCACACACCACACACCACACGCAACACACCACCCGCAATACATCACACGCAACACACGGCACAAAACAGACCACACGCCACACGCCACACACCACACACCACACACCACACCACACCGCACACCGCACACCCCCACACCACACACCACCCACCACCACCCACCACCCACCACAGACCACCCACCACGCACCACACAGCGCCCACCATGCATCACACATCACACACCACACACCATACACCTCACACCGCCCACCGCACACCGCACACCGCACGCCGCACACCGCACAACACCCACCACGCACACACGCACACACACACACCACCACCCCACCACCTCAACCACCACCACCGCCAACGATACCGCCACAACCAACCCCACCACCACCATAATCACTGCCACCACCACTCCCACCACCACCACCTTCACTCACAAACGCACGCACACACACCACAGAGGAAATCACTTTCGGACCGCGCGGAGAAAGCCGGCGCGTAAGCAATCCGAGATTCCGTCGGGCCCACAGCGTGCACTCACAGCGTGCCAACACAGTTTTTCTCACCGGGTGGCGCGCAGCGTGCGCCCACAGCGTGCACTCACAGCGTGCTCACAGCGTGCACTCACAGCGTGATTGGCCCGCGCTGCTGTGCGTGCCCGCCGTGGTGAGCCCACGCTGTGAGCCCACGCTGTGAGCCCACGCTCTGAGTCCACGCTGTGAGCCCACGGTGTGAGCCCACGCTGCGAGCCCACGCTGTGAGCCCACGCTGTGAGCCCACGCTGTGAGCCCACGTTGTGAGCCCACGCCGTGAGCCCACGCTGTGAGCCCACGCTGTGAGTGCATGCTGTGAGCGCACGCTGCGAGCGCAGGCTGTGCGAGCGCGCTCATCAGCTCAGCGAGCCCTCGACGCCGCGTGCACGCACAGCGTGCACTCGCAGCGTGCACTCACAGCGTGCACTCACCGCAGCGTGCACTGACAGCGTGCACTCACAGCGTGCACTCACCACAGTGTGCACTCACAGCGTGCGCTCACAGCGTGTACTCACCACTGCGTGGGCTCACAGCGTGCACTTACAGCACGCGCTCACCATAGCGTGCACTCACAGCGTGCATTCACAGCGTGCACTCAATCACTCACGGTTATGCGCAAAGCTCCTCACGGTTAGGATCTACTCTCGTGGGGCCACGAGGCGCGTCGTCCGAGGCCGCGCCGCTGGGGCCTTCGATGAAGCTCCCAATGGGGCCACAATCGTCGTGAGGGGCGTGCCGAGATGCCCTGAGGCCGCCATGCGAACCCTGCCACTGGGGCCTTCGGTGAGCGACCTATGCGTAGGGGCATCTCTCGCATCCCCACCCTATCTTCTGTGAGGCTCCGTCCTTTAGGCATCGGGCTCGCCCAATCGTCCTTCTGCAGGCCAGCGATGAAGAGCACGTGCTCCGTGAACCCTGCGCCCCTGATGCAATGCGTGGACGTTTCGACTACGTCGCCGCGTGTGGTGATGTAAACGTTCACGAAGTTTTGCCTCAAGTACTTGTGCCGCTGTGGGTTGTACTCGTTCGTGTCGCGATCTCTGCAGGCGTTTCTCACGTCAGTCTTGGTCTCTGCGAGTCCCAGTAGGAGTGCGGCCTGCATATCGTCTGCCCTCTCGGTCGCCCAGTCAAGACAATACTTCGGCATCACATAGATCGCCTTGGCAACTTCGGCTGTGGCCAGAACGTAGTTGCACGCCCGGTGCAAATACGTCGCATCCTGCCCATGTTCCTGGCAACATCCGAGAATCACGGGCGCTTGCCACCCAATATCGATATTTCGATAGTGGGGATAGCGAGTTGATGTCATATCTATTGGCGTCGAAGGGGGGGAACTCGAAATCGCGATATCATATCGGGAACGGGGGCCCCATGTCTTGTCATCCATATATATATATATGTATGGGTGACGGGAGTCGATGCGTCGATACTGCGGCCAATCGACGACAACCAGGTGAGGGGTATACTCGCGACGAAGTCAGCAATATCAGGAGGCGTGCACTGCAACAACATTGGCTCAAGATCTCACGGGTCCGCTGACAGGAAAACAAACACGAGTTCTATCCTGCTCATCTTGCCTTGCCTGTCTCCCTCTACACATCCCATGGCGGACTAGTCTTTTATACCACTCCACAGTGATTTGCCCCCGGAGCACATTACGATAATCATTCCCAAACGGCGCTTGCAGAAAGGGTTCAGGGGTCCACGAGGACACTCATGTGGTCAAATCGTGCCCACCCCCCTCTCTTTCAACACTCGCTGCCCAGGTTCGCGCGGGAACAAAACTGCGGTTCGCACGCTGCGAACCTTGCTTGATGCTTGCCGGGGCGTCCAGCGCCAACTCTGGCTTCAGACAGCTTTTCAATTCCATCCCTAGTTCCTGGTAGTGACGGAGAATGATTGGCAGATTCACGCACCTGTGCAAGGTGTCCTCGTCAGCTGATAGGCCTTTCTCCTTGGCTCTTCTGTCGCGCGTGGCGCCCTCCCTCTGCCATCGCGGGGCCTCCGTGAGCTGGGTCACGCAATGGTCGTACGCACCCCCCTCAATGCGAACGCGCAGCTGATTCGCCATGCCCATGATGATGTCGGGGACGCTGTTGCGGACTCGCCCATCACAGAGCACCCCTTTGGCGGTCCGCCATTGACGTTCCACTGCGTTCGGTGCGTACGTGGTGATTCCCATTGGCACTTGGCCGTGGCCAGAACCCCACGCAGTCCTCACGGCGTCGGCAGTGATGTCGAAGATCCTTAGTGGAAAAGGAGGACGAACAGGAACGCAATTTCGCACGCGAGGGTGACGGACGGCGGGGCAGCGACAAAGTGAAGGGAGAGCCCAGCAAGACGAGGCGGACGCCCAGCGGGAGGGATAGGAGGAAGGAAAAAGGAAGAGAGAAACAGTTTCTTTTTTTGGAGTACCACTGCAACACAAAGAGGCCAGGGAACGTCAGATGGAGAAAAACGGGGCGCGGCGATCCAAAAGGAACATTTTGTCACCGCCGTGGGGGGCGACATCCCACAGTGGGCCAACGACGAGCCACCTCCCGAAAGAAGAGGCGAACAAACGCAGCGAACATGTCCAAGAGACGGGAAACATCAGCGCGAAACGGTTGCATTTGAACCGCGGTTTACTCCTCACCTGCAGCTGGATACAGTGGCTAATGTACCATTTGATGTTTGATTAGCGTCTGGTTCGGAGCTAGCTCAAGACAGGAACGATGCATTGGCTGAAGCGTGCGTGGCGGCATCCGGGTGCACGCGCGCGTTAACTGGCTGATGTATCATGGATGCCGGGGGAGGAGGAGGAGGAGGAGGAGGAGGAGGAGGAGGAGGAGGAGGGGGTGGTGGTGGTGGTGGTGGCATGCTATGAGGGATAGGGGCCATCCAGCATGACATACTACTCTAAACGCAGCAGCGGAGCGAGAGGGCAGGAACTCAGGCAAGGACGACGACAAAGTAAACCTCGTTCAAGAAGATATCACATACGCTAGCACGATTCTTGGATTCGCCCAATCTCCATAAATGTACTCCTCCTCGGTTCTGCTCTGTGGCGGCTGTAGGTGAGGAACAAAACGCCTTTCAAATGCAACCTCGGTTCTGCTATGTGAAGCTGAAGGTGAAGAACAAAACGCCTCTCAAATGCAACCACGGTTCTGCTCTGTGCGGCTGTAGATGAGGAACAAAACGCCTATCAAATGCGACCTCGGTTCAGCGCTGTGAAGCTGTAGGTGAGGAACAAAACGCCTCTCAAATGCAACCTCGGTTCTGCACTGTGAAGCTGTAGGTGAGGAACAAAACGCCTCTCAAATGCAACCTCGGTTCTGCACTGTGAAGCTGTAGGTGAGGAACAAAACGCCTATCAAATGCGACCTCGGTTCAGCGCTGTGAAGCTGTAGGTGAGGAACAAAACGCTTCTCAAATGCAACCTCGGTTCTGCACTGTGAAGCTGTAGGTGAGGAACAAAACGCCTCTCAAATGCAACCTCGGTTCTGCTCTGTGAAGCTGTAGGTGAGGAACAGAACGCCTCTCAAATGCAACCTCGGTTCTGGTTAGCGAAGCTGTAGGTGAGGAACAAAACGCCTCTCAAATGCAACCTCGGTTCTGCTCGGTGAAGCTGTAGGTGAGCCTCAAACACTAACACGATCTTTAGATTCCCCCAGCCGCCAAAGGATGTACTCCTCCTCATACGCCTTCCACGCATATCTATCTAGAGCCAATTCCAGGTAAGGTAACATCTCATCTTTGTCTGAAGCCTCAGGGAAGCCTCCAATCACGATCTTCAGGGCATCATCACCCATGGGCGGGCCAGGACGTGGTGGCCCAGCAACGGTAGATGCCGTACTCGCAGGCCTTGACCCTGCTTGAGCCTCCTGAGCGACTCGAAGAGCGTCCGCAGCCATCTTCTGAGCACTCTGAGCCGCCTCAACAGCTGCGTCCGCCTTCTTATCCACAGCCCTCAAATCATGCTGCACCTTCTTGAGTTTAGTGTTCACATTCCTGTCCATCCCCTTCATGTACTTGAGCAGGTCGGCATTCGTGATCTCTCGCGAGGGTGACCTGTCTGCACGTCGCCTATCCTCATCATCGGACATACCATCAGTAGACATAGCAGGAGAGCCATCAGCTCCGCGTTTAGACATGAAGCGAAATAAACCGACGGACCGTCCGCGCGCGGAGTGCGGCAGGCGCCGCTGATGCCAACAGTGCTTGAGCCAAAATGGAGGGGGAGGAGGAGGAGGAGGAGGAGGAGGAGGAGAGAAAGTCTGCGGCCCTCCGAGGGGGCAATTCCCACGAGCAACCAAGACAAATCGAGCACAGTGGGCGGGCAAATCGCGCCCCCGCTTCTCAGGAACCTGACCGGACAAGAACGGGAAACGCCGTTTTTTCCACAAGGCTTGTCGGATAAACGTCTGATTGAGCACGCCAAAGAATTCCTCGCTGGCGCGCCGCGCTGGTCTGCCGTGCGGGTCTGCCGCGCTGGCCTCGCCTATCCTCCTCCTCCTCCTCCTCCTCCTCCTCCTTTTCCTCTTCCTCTTCTTCCTCCTCCTCCTCCTGTCCTTCCTCCACCTCCTTGTCCTCCTCCTCCTCGTCCCTCCCCTCTTCGTCGTCATCTGCCTCTTTTCCTCCTCCCACTCCTGCTCTGCTGCTGCTGCCGCTGCCGCGCGAGCCCCCCACCCCCCAGACGATCAGCCAGGGATCGCGCGGGGGAGATGGGGCCCCAAGCGCCTCCCCCACAGAGAGTTCGCCAGAACTCGCGTCGCGCGCGGAGGGCGGGATTAGTGGTTGCTTCTCCGAGCTTAGTGGTTGCCTATGGTTGCCGTGGTTACTCTGGTGTGAGCGTGCGTGTATGTGCACGTGCCTGTGTGTGTGCTTGTGTGAGCGGCTGTTTGCGCGTGTGCGCGCGCGTGTGCAGGGTTATGTCATGGTGGCGACGGGCGGGGGGATGTTCGGCGTGCGTGCGGGATGTGTTATGGGGGCGATGGGCGGGCGGGATGTGCGGCGTGCGTGCGGGAAGTGCTATGGGGGCGACGGGCGCCGGGGATGCGCGGCGCGCGTGGGAGACGTGATATGGGGGCGACGAGCGGGGGGATGCACGGCGCGCGCGCGCGGAGGAGGAGGAGGAAAAGGAGGAGGACGAGGAGGAGGAGGAGGAAAAGGAGGGGGAGAAAGGAAAAGGAGGAGGATGAAAAAGGAGATGGAGGAGGCGGATGAGAGATGGAAGAGACCTCAGAGAAGGAGGAGACCTCAGAGACGGAGGAGACGGATACCTCTGAAACGGAGGAGACATCAGAGGCGGAGAGGACGGAAGAGACGGACCAGACAGGACCTCGAGCTCAGATGGTGCGAGCGCCGTGTTCCGAGGATGTCTCTAGCGAGAGCCCCAATTTTAACGAAACACGTCTACATCAAACAGCTTCCACATCTAACGTTTTCGAGGCGGTCTCGGGCGAAGAACAATTTCCAACGATCCGTTCAATTTCGCAAGCGAGCTCAGTAGCTCGTTTTCCTGTGATGTATCGAGCGATAGCCTCATGTTTAACAAAACACGTCTCAAATACACGGCTTCATCATCTCAAGTGTTCGAGGATGACTCGGGCGAAACGGCTATCTTGAGCGGAATCCGCCAGCGTATCAACGTGTACAATCGGGAACCAGTTGTCCCTCGCGAGTTTGTTTCTTTATCTATACTTCATTTAGACATTCGTTCCGAAAAGGCGCTTCCCGTCATCCGCCGACCCCTTGGGGCCGCGGCGCGTGAGAAAAAGAGAGAGAGAGAGAGAAAAAAAAACAAGAGAGAGAGAGAGAGAAACAACAACGAGGTTGAAGGAGCCAGCCTGCCCCTTGCGACGCATGGAAGTGGCATCGGCCGTGGGCGACGATGAAGAGACCGAGAGAGATTGAGAGCGAAGATGGGGGGGGGGGCAATAAGGAGGCAGGCGAACGCGGGGCAGCGCAGGGGCAGCGCGATGCGTGGATTGGGGGGACCGAGGTCTCGATGCATTCGGCGCCTCGATGGCGCGAACTCCGCGCCCTCGGTCGCCCTGCGCGCAGCGACTCAATCGGAAGCGCTGGGCGAGCAACCCTGCGGAACAACGAGGCGAGGAAACATATGCAGAAATAAGAAGACGATGGGCATCTCTATCTTTCCCTCTTCATTATGTTCCCTCCCTTCCTCGTCGCCATCTCAACTATTGCCCTCTCGCGCAATTGCGTCCTCCACTATCCAACGACCGCACTGCAAACCTCGATCAACCGGCAAAGGCACGCGATCTTCGAGCGCTCACCCCAAAGCCCCTGCAAAGCGAGAACCGTTTGCGAAGGTAGTCTGCCATCCGAGGTTCGTTCATGTCGTTGGGACGATCGCGACGATTGTGCTCCATCCGATCGAGCAGCTCCTCCCACAGGACGGTGACCTCCAGGTCGTTCGGTAGCCCAGCGGTGAATTCCACCATGAGCACCAGGGGCTGCAGGTATTCACCTGGCTGTCATTGGCCCCCCCCCCGTCGAATAACCCCGATTGCTGTCATTGCTGCTGTCGCTGCTGCGTTTCGGCGCGCTCTCGGGCAGGCGCCGTCGCCGTGCGCCAAGCGGGATTCGCCGCCAGCAAGGTTGCGATTGGACGATTCTTCCCGAATGTTCGTTTTGACGTGTTGCAGGCACCTGTGGAGGTATATCTGCCGATCCAGGGCGAGATCTTCCAGTCCGTAGAAAACCTTACAATCCACGAAGCCGTCGGTCAGCGCGATTCCCATGCGCGATGCCTCGAAAAAGGGAGGGAAGAGGGAGAAGGACGAAAAACGGAGAGGGAAAAGGGGGGAAAGAAGATGGACACGGGAGGGGGCGGGGGCGCAAAACGAGCGGGAGGAGGAGGACACCAACAAGAATCGTTGGTCGCAAGGCGCCCCGGCGGCCGCCTCTCCCCCGCCCGACGCGCCGAGCTCCAGGGGGCGTTCCGAGTCCTCATTTGGCCTCCGATGTTTTGTCCCTCTTGTCCTGAAATTCCACAGTGCTACCCGAGCCCCGCTCTTTGCCCCTCCGCTTCGCCCTTCGTCCTGAGGGGGGGTCTCTCGAACCCCCCTTCCCCCCGCCCGAGCCCAAAAGTCTGTTCGGAAGGCGCCCAGGCGCCATGCCCATGTATTCGCGCACGAGGAATTGGTGCGCCTCTTGGTCCTCCCTTTCACATGCGATGAACACGGCGGGGCAATACCGCATGGAAGGCTCTCCTGTCGCAGGGTGCACATGGAGGGCTACCGGCCCACAAGATCCGATCACAATACCGTCGATATTGGTCTCAAATGTGAAATCCATCAGAAACCATGGAGACCTGATCTGCGCGACCACTACTTCAGCCAGCGCAATCGTAAATGGCACCCGCAACTTGTCTGGCGTCACCGTGAAACCTGGGTCGTCCTTGAGAACAATCGCGGGCCTGAGGTCTTTCTTCAGCCAGTCTTCGAACTGACCGATGCACTCGCAAGATATCCGATCAACTTGGTGTTTCCGTGGTCGTTGCCCTTTCAGCTGGATCTTGGACGGCCTTTCGCCTAGAGGAATGCGGGCCTGCCCCATGTGGTACTCGGCCTGCTCGGGCGTGTATTTCTGGCCGTATTCCTGGGCGCAAAACGCCACAATCATTTTATTACACATGTGCGTCACGAGCGCAATGTGCCACGCGTGTTCTGTCGACGCAGCCGCACGACGACAACGATCAGAGGGGCCAGCGAAGGCATGGTGAGGAAACCGCAATAGGAGACAAACTAGGGTTAAGAATGCCGATTCTTCTTCGCGCCGCGTGTACACCACGGGCGCCCTCGGCCGCGCTCGGGTTTTTCCGATGGTACCCATAAGTAAGTATACTGAAATAGGCCCTTTGGGGAACAACGCCATCCTTCTCCCCATCCTCTGCCTCCATATATTCCTCTTGTTCCTCCTCCGCCTCCACCTGCCCCTACCGCTGCCCTTCCTCGCGGCCGCGGCTGGGCTGCGTTCGCGCCCGCCGCGCGGGGCCCTGTCGGGAGCCATCATCTCCATGCGCCCCCTTCTCTTATTTAGCCAACTCCAGCTCCTCCTCTTCCTCCTGTGCCCCCCCGCCGACCTCCTCATTATTTTCGTCCTCCTCATCCTCCTCTTCGCCCTAGTTTTCATCCTCGTCCTCCGTCTCCGCCTTCCTCTACAGACGTCGTCATCCTCCCTCTCTCGACAGATGTCGATAATTCCCCAATTCTGCTGATTCCGAAGCAGGGATAATGCCCTCATTGCCGAGGCCCCGCAACCGTTCAACTCTGCAGCACCAAAGAAGCGAGATAAGGATGCAAGCCCTGTGCGGCAGTTCCTGGAAATCCCCTGGGCCCTCCAAGAAGCATTGTAGCACAATGGGTCCGTTTCAATCGGTCCGCAGGGCCCCCAGGGGGCCCAGAAGGGCCCCAAGAGGGCCCCAAGATGGTCTCAAGAGAGCCCCACATGTAACACAGTTTTAAAACAACACGCCCTCCAAAAAGGAACTTGTTTATGTTAAGTTTGTGCTAAATTCTTGGCCCTCCTGGATGTCCCAGAGGGCCCTAAGAACGCTCCCGCAGGGCCTCAAGAGGGCCCAGGAGGGTCAGGCCCCAAGAGGGCCCCACATCTAACATAAATTTAACAGAACACGCTCTCCAAGAAGGAGGCGATTTCTGTTAAATGTCTGTTGAATTCTTGGCCCTCCTTGAGGCCCCTTGAAGCCCTCATGGGGGTCCCCGCAAGGTCCCAGGAGGGCCCAGGATGGCCCCGAGAGGGCCCCAAGGTGGCTCCAGGAGGGCCCCAAATTTAACAGACATTTGACAGAACACGCTCTCCAAGAAGGAGGTGGTTTTTGTTAAATTCATGTTGAATTCTTGGCCCTCCTTGAGGCCCCTTGACGCCCTCATGGGGGTTCTCGCAGGGCCCCAGGAGGGCCCAGGATGGCCCCGAGAGGGCTCCAAAATGGCCCCAAGGTGGCACCACATTCAACAGAAAGTTAACAGAACACGCTCTCCAAGACGGAGGTGGTTTCTGTTTAATGTGTGTTGAATTTTTGGCCCTCTTGGAGGCTCCTTGTAGCCTTCAGAGGGCCCCCGCAAGGCCCCCAAAGGGCCCAGGAGGGTTCCAAGAGGGCCCCAAAAAGGCCCCAAGAGGGGCCCAAACGTAACAGAAATTTAGCAGAACATGCTCTCCAAGAAGGAGCTGGTTTCTGTTAAATTTGTATTAAATTCATGGCCCTCTTGGAGGGCCCTCCCGCGGGGCCCCAGGAGGGCCCAGGATGGCCCCAAGAAGGCCCCAAGATGGCCCCATGAGGGCCCCAAAGTTAACAGAAATTTGACAGAACACGCTCTCCAAAAAGGAGGTGGTTTCTGTTAAATGTTTGTTAAGTTCTTGGCCCTCTTGGAGGCCCCTTGAAACCCTCAGAGGGTTTCCGCAAGGCCCCCAAAGGGCCCGGGAGGGTCCCAAGAGGGCCCCAAGATGGCTCCAAGAGGGCCCAAACTTGCAACACAACTTTAACACAACACGCTATCCAATAAGGAGGTGGCCAGGGTCAGGGAGCTTCCTGAACCCTCCAGAGAGGATTGTAACAAAATCGGTCCGCTCAAAAGTCACCAGCAGCACCGACAGCAGCAGCAGCACAACCAGCAGTACCAGCAGCGCCAGCACCACCACCTAGGAGCCCTAGAAGCCCAAGGTCCTCTATGAGCCCTATGAGCCCTATGAGCGAGCCCTGTGAGCCCTATGAGCCCTATAAGCCCTATGAGGCCTATGAGCCCTATGAGCCCTATGAGCCCTATGAGCCCTATGAGCCCTATGAGCCCTATGAGCCCTATGAGCCCTATGAGCCCTGAGCCCTATGAGCCCTATGGCCCTATGAGCCCTGTGAGCCCTATGAGCCCTCTGTGCCCTATGAGCCTTATGAGCCCTGTGCGCCTTATGAGCCCTATGAGCCCTATGAGCCCTAAGAACCCTATGAGCCCTATGAGCCTTATGAGCCCTATGAGCCCTATGAGCCTTCTCCTCGCATCTGGGCCCTGCCAGTGGGCAACAGGCTCGGGCGCCAGCACCATGATCGCGAGCTGCCTGCGCCACGCGGTCCTGGTGTGGAGTGAGTTTAAAGCACTATCGGTCTTGAATCCCAAGGGCGCACCGCCCTGCGAGCAACGCGAGCTCTATTAGCCCAGCGGGCCCCGTGAGGCCTGCGAGCCCTGCAAGCACGGAAAAGCGAGGAAGGATTATGGAGCTACCTTGCAGTGGGGTTTGCCCTGATGAATACAGCTAGCTCCATGAGCCCTGCAAGCCCCATGAGCCCAATGAGCTCTGCAAATCTGGCATCCCTGACCTGGGCAGTCCGATGTACAACTACTACATGGCGTCCAGACCCTGGGGACCACCTGCGCCCTTCAAGAAGGATTGCATCAAAAAGTGTCCGTTTCAGAAGTCACGGAAAAATGCCCTCATTGCGGAGGCCCCCCATCATCATCCCATTCTTCCACCTCCTTTTTCCTCTTCCTTCGCCCTTCTCATCCTCCGTTTCCTCACCCACTTCCTCACCATCCGCATCATCACTATCCGCATCACACTCATCATCATGAGCACCATCCTCATCATCATGATCACCATCAACAGCAGCATCATCCGCGTCATCATAATCAGCGCAGTCATTATCTGCATTTTCATCATGATCCGCTTGATCGTTACCAGTCCACCACCTATCGCCACCACCATCAACACCATCATCAGTATCATAATCATCACGACCATCATGAACACATGAATCTGCACCACATCATCTGCAACAGCAACAGGATCACCACCGTCACCAGCAGCATCATCCTCACCTCGGGGCCCCCCTGGAGTTCTACGCGCGCGAGGCGAGCGAATCGTGGTTCCTTGGCCAGCTCGAGCTTCCGCTGCTTGACGGCCTTGGTGCCGTCGCATGTCCCCGAAGTGCAAACAACAAGCCATCTTGTCGCGGTCTCCTCGGCCACCTCGTCGAAGAAGCGGGCGCACCGAGTGCGGACGAGGAGGCTATTAGGGAAGAACTCATGCAACGCACGCATTATTCACTGGGGTCTCTGTCAGCGCACTGCGCGCTACTGTGCTAAGGGTCCATCTCCCCCAGTCAACATCAGAAGACAACTTCGGCACGTGGGCCCTCTCAGCAACGCACTTGGACACCAAAGGCCGGATGGAAATAGGAAGATAGCGCGCCGCATGTGAGAAACCAACCGCACTTCCCTGTCACTTTAGTATTCCATTGCCGGTCCCGTGCCATTCCATGCGCCCCCCGTCTGCCATTTCCCCTGCGCTGCAGAAAGCGAACATGCATGCGGCCCGACGGCAGGGAGATGGCAAAGCGCAGAGAAGGGGCACCAAGACTTCGTGCAAGTGCGCGAACTGCATTTGCATCTGGCGATCATCGAGGGCTGCGTGTCCCAGCTGCTTTTCGTGAAGGCGTCCGCGTTGATTTTGCCTTTTGTTTTCCAAGCGTTCGCTTCCTCGCGCAGAGACATCGTGCCGCTGCACCGCTGCCTGCAAAGCTCATCCCAACCTTTTTTAGGGCGGCCCCTTTTCTTCCCAGATGCGGTCGCAGGAGATGGGGTAGCTTCCACGACAGGCTCTGGAACAGCCTCCCCCACGGGATTGGCGTCGTCATCCTCCACGGGGTCGAAGTCATCTTCCATGGGCACCGCGTCGTCCAGAGGTGGTGCGACATGTATGGAAGGACTGCTTGTGTGGGAGGTATGCATATTGTCGTCCTCTCGATGGGGGAGCAGAGAAAATGATACTCAAAACACCAGCGAAAAATCAATGCCATATCCCTCGGCCCAGAAAGCGCACGAGAGAAACTAGCAGTCAACGCGGGTGAAAAGTGACCCAGGCACGACCCAACATCCATCTGCGACATGTGACGACCTCAGTGGGCCCATCCGAAACGAATGGTCATAGGAACAGTTCTCCGCTGCTGTGCGGAAGCCATCCGTCCGCTATCTCATGCGCATCTGTTCGAGGGCGCAGAGTTCAGAGGGGATTGCCGGTGTCGCCGCTCCTCCGCTGCTGTGCGGAAGCCATCCGTCCGCTATCTCATGCGCATCTGTTCGAGGGCGCAGAGTTCAGAGGGGATTGCCGGTGTCGCCGCTCCCGTTTTGCATGGCCGTCTCGCACGGGGCATCCCTAACAGTTGCCAGCGGGGCCCCCGAAC